>NW_019014638.1:1237312-1250841 GCF_000150535.2 Carica papaya
TAATGAGTTAAGTGAATCGTGAATGGATAAACTAGAGCTTTGGAATAAAGAGATAGGACTTTCATGAAATTTAAGTTTAAACAATTAAATAGGAAAATCAAAGTACGATCTAAAAGAAATCAGTCAAGAAATACACAATTTAGGCAATTAAAATTTCTTACAAGGGACGTATGAATAAATATACAATCCAAGATCGTTAAAGATGATTATGAACCCTATCTCATGGTCCATTTATTATTTCATAAGTATGATTGTAACTATGACAGTAATTATGACTGTAACTATGACAGTAATTATAACTGTAACTTTGACTTATGGAAGCGTAACTATGAAAGAGTCCATGTAGGTAGTGAGGATTCTCATTTATTTTCGTAATTGTGACTAAATGATATTATCATAGGAAATTAAGAGTCTTTGTGCCTGTCTGTATAATTGTGGTTGTGAATGGTGGGAATTACTACATAATAAGAATATATGAGGAAAAAATATTTTGTATGTAATTATGTGCAATCAATGTCTTTAAACATTTTGTGTTAAGTTGGTTAAGTATAAATAGATAATTATGTACGTGAATTAAGTTGTGTAATTATGAGTTTGTCATGAATGAATTGACGTATATATGAATTGAGAACAGTAGTGTCAGTGTGCAAAAACAACACCCTCGTCATATACTTTTGTGTGCATATTTGAATTGCTTATTATCTAATTTAAGTTATTTTTTTCATTTTGATACAAAATAAGAGACAGAGCCCAGAACTATAAAACAACTATCTGCTTGGTTGGTTTAGGAATAAGGAAGGATTTGTTCGCAAAACATTCCTAAAAACTATAATTGGTTTGCCATATTTTTGAATGAAATTAACCTTTGCATCTATGATCAACTACGTAATTGGAGTTTAACTTTTTTGTTAAATAGGAATCTTTCTTATAATTGATTTACTTTCTAACTTTCAGATACAAGTTTTGTTAATTGTTCGATGTTATTCTTATTTTATATTTTATACTTTATGATTAATATTTAATCCTATAGAAACCCCCATTGTTACTTTTCATTCCTTAATCAAGAAAGATATCCAGTTTCTAATTTTCGGTGGATTTGACACTGCTTACCACTACTACAGATCAGTTTTATTGGATAATGAAGATTTTATTTTTGATGGATACGACACCCATCAAGTAGGATAGTAGATTGATGTAGTAATAGTATGAATACTGAGACTAGATTCTCATGAGGAGTTTGGTGAGCTTAAGTGAAAAGATAATGGGTCGAATCAATATATTAACCTTGGTATGTGAATTGGAGTTCTAGTTATTCTTATTGAGCATGTGTGATTCACTCATTTTTATTATTTCTATAGCAGGGGAAGCAGGACCAAGTCGAGGGACCATCAGAACTGTGAAAATTTTGTGAAAAAAAGGAACGAAAGAATGAAAGACCCTCATTTATGTGAATTTGATTTTCCAGACTTTAAAGCGTTATATGAACTTTTAGGATTTAAGGTGTTTAAGGGGTGTTGAATACTTTTTAGTATGTTATTGTTTCCTCATATAGATTAATTGAAAGGATGATAATTATAGTGTAAGCATATGGATTTTATTACTTATTATGATGAATGACTAAAAAGTAATAACCATGATTGCTTATGAAAAACTGGGTTGTTACAGCATCAAGGAAAACAAGCTTTCATCTATCTCATAAGAATGATGACTATAAAGGTCAATATCTTTTAAGTTTAGTTCCTTACCTGTATCCTGTATTGGCAAAAATGTTATGTGTGTTATGGTTATGTGTATACGGTAGGAGAACTCCAACTAGGGAGATTACTATTGACATCATTATCTGTTCAAGACTTGTAACAAAAAATGTTCTCATGAAAAGCTCCATTTCTTGAATGATAATCTTCCATGTTTTCATATTTAAAAGCTTATATCCCTTGATTCCAAAGGGATATCCCATGAGACACTCTTTCTTGCCCTTGGATCACATAGTGTTTGTTGTTGACCGAAGTGGAGGCAAAAACTAAACACCCTGAAAATCTTAAGGGGTGTTTATGTTGGCTTAGTTTGGAATTACTATTCAAATCGTGTTTAGTCATTTATAGTGTATAAAGGAGTCCTATTTAGTAAATAAACAATAGTAAGGATGAATTACTCCAACATTTCAAATTAAGGCTATTTTAGAACTTTAGGGCACTAGTGATGTTTAATGGATAATTCCCTTTTTTCAAAAATAAATTCTTCATTTTAAACTCTTTCTCATTGTCATCTCGTATGGTTTTGATCCTTATGTTAACCGGTGTCACTATGAATGTGTAAAAGTTTTGCAAGCTAAGTTCTACCTTAAAGTTTGACCTAAATAGGTATACCCAAATACAATCATGAGAAAGTTCTGAAATCCATCATAAGAAACTTTATTACAAAGCCCTCAAGTGCCACAATTATGAGATTAAAACAATGTTTACTTTTATATTGACTAATAGGAAATGAAAGTTTATAAAGCTTATCAAGGGGACAAATATAGTCTAAGCTTATAATTTGTATCATTGATATATCTCTAACAAATTAGTTACAGGTAATTAAGAATGTCTATGGCGGTAATGCTAAACATCAAAATAATTCATCTTTGTTTGTGACGTGGGAGGGTATGTGGAGGATCAAATCAACTCATATGCAATATCGAAACTTTAATCGCCTAGATAAACCCATCTCTCTAATTAAATCTACAATCCTAAAAAGAATGCAAAAACAAAGGCTAGAAAAAATAAACAAGGAAAGAAAAATATCACAGACTTACCAATAAGTTGATCCCCACTTCTTGGCTTAATAAGACTTTTGAAGACTCCTACGCCTTGAAGAACTTGAAAAAGCTAAATTAGCAAAAGTGTTAATAGAAAAAAAGTCTAAGATTTCAAGAATTTCTCTCAAATTGATTGTAATTGGTGTTGTTTGCAATCTATGGGCAAAAGCCTATTTACAACCTTTCCTGGAGCAATCTAGATAAATATAAACTCTTGCATAAATTAATAAAATAATATCATAGATAAAATTCTATCTAATTCTAAGATGTACTTAATAAAATATTTATTTTATCCAATCTAAGTACAAAAAAATTAATTAAATAATCATAGGGATAGAAGTTATATTAAAATAATTATTAAAATAAGAGAAGACTTATCCCATGTGATTTCATGTAAAACACATGGGTAAATTAATTTAGACATGTGGAATTTTTAATCTAAAATATGGGTAATTAAAAAGTGGGTCTGAAAATCTTTTAAAAATAAAATTAAAAATATTAATTAATTTAAAAAGATGGGTAGGGTCAGTTTTGGACAACCCGGACGAGCTGGGTCGGCTGGCCCGCGTGGATTGTGCAAGGTGCGCCCACGAGTTAGGCCATAGGTTGTGCACTGGACTGGATGGGCTAGCTTCGGGCCCTCCTTGCGGGGCGCGCGCATTCAGTACCTTGGGTGTATGTGGGCCTAAATGATTTTGCATACAGGTCCCATGGGCCCCTTGGGTTGTGTGAGCGAGGTTATTACCCGACCTGAACTCGCATGCGTGCGGACTTTGTAGTGCATATGCTAATGGTGCACGCATGTGGGTCATCTTCCTCGAGCGTGGGCTACCCATGGGTGTGACATCCTTAGGCGTGGCCCATCATGGCCATAAGGCCTTGAGGCCTTCTCAAGTTACGTTGAAGCTTGGTCTTCTTTCTCATTTTTCAAGTCCATTAATCTCACTTAGGCCTTAAGCCTTTTGGCTCGAATAAACTTGACCCATCTCTTGAAATAATCCCAATTAGGAAAGCATTCAAGAATGAAATTATTTTTCTATTCTGTGTGTTCCTCATTGATGCAAGATTGCACCTTTAGAACTAATTTTTGGGTTGTCTAGGATCATATAATCCCCCCCTTCTTCAAAAAGATCTCATCCTTGAATCTTTGCCTTCATCACAAAGGAAAAGATTAGTGGTTACAGTAGAAAACACATCATACTTCCCTGGTATGTTTACTTTATTGATACATGTCATGACTTGATTCACAATTCCTTTGTGATCTGGATCAAATCTTCGTAGCCCACTTGCTATGGTAATTATCTGTAAGAGAAAAATATTACGACTATGCGAAAAGTGGTTAAGGTCAAAATGGATCTTTCTATAGGTAAGTACAATCAAACTTCTCTTTTCACAAGAGATATTCCTTAACATTCTGTCCCTGTCAAAAGTACACTTCCTTATTTTCTCTCTTTGTTTTTCTCTTAATGGACCATCTTTAGCTATCTGCTGGGCAACTTTTATGCTTGATGGGGCATTGACTTGCTTTGTGGTCTTTTTTCTCTCTTTTCCCCTTCTTGAGTATTCATCAAAGGACTGTTTAATTTTAACCCGATCTTCATGTGCCTCTTTTCACGTTAAAGGATTATGGACATAATTTAGACAATCTTTTTGTAATAAATATCAGTTGGCATGATCGTTATGTTGTACCTGTCTCTCAAACTGTCAAGGTCTCCCAAGTATCAGGTGACTGGCATGTGTAGGTACAATATTACAATATACCTCGTCATAATATTTTTTGATTGAGAACGATACTATGACTTGTTTGGTAACTTGGGCTTCACCACACTCATTTAACCACCGTAACCTGTTGGGAATCGGATGCTTAATGCATGTCAACCTTGCTCTTTCCACCAATAGAGTACTTGTCACATTAGCACAACTGCCACTGTCAATGATCATTCCACATACCTTACCATTGACAAGAGATTGTGTGTGGAAAATGTTCTCCCTCTGCTCATTATCTTTACTCCTAACTTGCACACAACAGCTCTTTAGACAACAAGGACATTGCTCCCAAGTGGAGCATCTTTAATGGATTGAGACATAGTGTAGTACCTGCAAGAAAGGTTAGCGAAAAGAATACATTTTCTCCATCGGCTTCCCTTGTGTTTACCTGACAATCTCTCAATTGACAGCTTCATCTATCGAGTTGAGCATTCGGAGTCAGAATTGCTTAAATTGGGTCTGCACGTTATTCCCAATGACACAACAAGCAACCCTAAAGGATTAGGATTTGTACTGAAGCTTAGAATTAAGCACACAGAGGAAGGAATAGTGTGCTTCTTGTGTCTTAAAAAACTAGAATTGATTAGTCGCTCAAATAATAAATTTTTTTTGGTAATGGAACAAAAATAAAATGATCAATAAAAATGTAGATCATAAAGATTGACAAGACGGACTAATGCGTAAAGATCTGATCAATCACGATGGATATAATCAGAAGGTGTATTTACCTATACTACCTCTAATTTATCGGCTACATTCTATGACCAGTAAAGTTTCTTATGCAATTTTGATGTAAGATTATAGAAATGTAATTCGAAATTAAACGTGGATAATGTGTAGAATGAAAACAAAAGTTTTCGCTCTCACCCGTTAGGTAACTACTTTGCTTTCCATTTTTCAAAGGATTTACAGTCACTAATTAGGTGGCTATTCTGTTTTTGTTATGAAAATGCAAACAACATGCCAATTGCCTTATGGGGTGCAATTGTGATATTTTTTGTAATTCTTGATGTATATATATATATATATATATAATTTTTTTTAATAATAAACACAAAAAATTTGAATTGAATGGATAGATATGAATTCAAGTGAGATGTAATATGAATTAACAATCAAATAAATTTGAAAGTTAATTAAAGAACAAAAATATCAAAAGCAATAAAGATAGATTTGGGTTTTAGGAGCCTAAACTCTGATGTCAGATGACGTGGGAGGGTTTGTGGAGGATTAAATCAACTCCTCTAACCCACTCAACGTTATGCAATATTGAAATTTAACGGCCTAGATAAACTAGTCCCTTTCATTGAATCTACAATCCTAAAAAGAATACAAAAACAAAGACTAGGAAAATAAATAAGAAAAGAAAAAATATCACGAACTTACCGATAAGTTGATCTCCGCTCCTTAGCTCAATAAGACTTCTGAAACTCCTGCTCCTCTAAGAACTTGAAGAAGCTAAATTAGCGAAACTTCTAATAAAAAAAGCCTAAACTTTTAAGAATTTCTCTTAAATTGATTATAATTAGTGTTGTTTACAACCTATGGGCAAATATCTATTTATAGCCTTTCCTAGGACAATCGAAATGAGTACAAACTTTTGCATAAATTAATAGAATAGTAACCTATATAAAATATTATCTAATTCTAGAATAAGTATATAATAAAATATTTATTTTATCCCTTCTAAATACAAAAAAAAAAATTAGGGATAGAATTTATATTAAAATAATAATTAAAATAAGATAAGACTTATCCCATGTGATTTTCTTGTAAAACACATGAAAAAATTAATTTAGGCATGTGGGATTTTTAATTTAAAACATGAGTAATTAAAAAATATTAATTACTTTAAAAAGGTAGGTAAGGTCATTTTTGGACAAACTAGATGGGTTAGGCTTGCCGATCTGCACGGGTCACGTATGGTGGGCTCGCGAGTTATACATTAGGCCAGTTTCGGGCCTGTCTACACGAGGCGCACGCGTTCGGCCCCTTGGGCTTGCGTGTTTGCGACCAATTCTGCATGTGGGGCCTACCAGCCTCTTGAGCTATGTGAGCGAGACTGCTGCCTGGCCTAAACCTGTATGCGTGTGGGCCTTGTAGCTGTAAATGCGCATGGTGCGTGCATATGGACCATCTTCATCAGGTGTGGGCTACCCATGGGTGCGGCATCCTTGGGCCATGGCCCATCTTGGCTATAAGGCCTTGAGGCCTTCTTGAGTTGGGCTCGAAGCTTGAGTTTCCTTTTTATTCTTCAAGGTCGTTAATCTTATTTGGGCCTTAAGCCTTCTGACTTTAATAAACTTGGTATATCTTTTAAAATAATCTCAATTAAGAAAGCATTCAGGGATGGAATTACTTTCCTGTTCTATGTGTTCCTCGTTGATGCAAGATTGCACCTTTAGAAGTAATTCTGGGTTGTCTAGGATCATGTCAGATTGTGTCAGAAATAATTGTTTCAGATAATGACTGGGCAGATATGGATAAATGAATTTTATGCCACTACAACTAGTACAGATTATACCTCGCCTAGCCCACCTCAATTGTTTTCCAAGCTCAATGGTTTTTTATCACATAAAATTATTGTGAGAAGATAAGATAAAATTTTGAGACATGGCTCAATCTTCTCACAAATATGAGATTGAAGTTAAAACATGAAGAACACAAAATATTGTGAATAATTAATTCACGGTTTAACCATGAGACGTATTTATGCTAACACTATTTGGTAAAACAATTGCAAAAGAAATGTCTTCTGTAATGTTTGTGTATGAAAAGGTGTGGATATAGTGTTATATGAGGCATTAGTACCAATGATCCAATGAATACTTGTGTGGTTTTTGGGCTCTATCAAATAAGCAGAGAAGTAGAAAGACATACCAAAGAATGTAGAGACATTTGATCTTAACGAGGAGCAATAAGTAACTGTGCCAAATGCATTGAGGAATGATTTTATTACATTAATACCATTATTTATGTATACTCATCTTCAGTGATTAGAGATATTTTTCAGGATTGTTCTATTATTGTGGGGAAGATATTGACCCTTAGTCAGTATTGGGCGCTTTAATCTTTCCATGAAGCATGTGTCCCTTCTGGAATCCATGTAACTTGTAATCGGTTTATGTAGTGCGTTCAAACATGCTACAATGAAAACATGCAGACTTATCCAAATTGGCCTTGAAACATAGATTCAATAAAGTGATCTATAATCTTACAGTGAGAATAATAATACACTTCATAAATATTTGTTTGATTCCCTCATGCTAAAAGCTAAGGTCATCTTTGTTGAGTTGGCAAACAAGATTTCTCTGTATTTTCTTTTTCTTGTTGGACAATGAAATACACTTCATAGGCCAGGGAAAGATTTTATTAGTAGTATTGTACTTTGATGGCTTTATATGACTCATTTAGTCCCATGAGAAATTTCATCTTTAGTCTATTTCTTAATATTCGACTACAACTCTTAACCCTCACATGTGCAATTTGTAATTGATTCATAATGTAGCAATTCATCAAATAGGGATTTCAGTTTCGAAAAATAAACACTTATACTACCTTGATTCTATAACTGTTTGTATAATTTAATATATGTACATAATTGTTTATATATTAAAATGTTACATATTAACATATGTTAATATAGGTAGTGGTTAATAGCATCATAGCACAATATTAAAAAATGACATAGTATAATCTTTGAGATACAATAGATATATAAATATCTACATATAATCAAGTAGAGAGGGTTTGAAGGAAGAAAGATTATTATAATGAAAAGATGCAATATCACTGAATGATTATAAAATACTTAAACAAATAACATAAAATAAGATATCTATTATTTTTTAGACCAAACCCTTACTCATACTGGAAGCTGAAACCCTAAAACCAAACATAACCTAAAGACCAATTCTGAGGCCTTTATTGTGTAGAAAAAATTTAAAAGCTATTTTAAATAAATAACAAAAGTTTACTTAGAAGAATCCATGATACCCTGGAGGCATCATGTTTGGATTGTTGAATGGAACAACGCTAGACCTGAATCTAGCTGGCCTTATCTCATACGGAAGACTTGCTCGACTAGAAGAACTTCCGAGAAAAAAAAGGATAATTAGGTTGATGATGATGATGAGGATGAGAATGAGGAAGACGAATATTAAGGTATGAATCACAATCTTCTCAGCATGCTGAGCCACAATCTTTTTTAGCTCATAAAGAGAGGCCTTCAATTGTTGAAGTTGTGCCAAACTTAGATCTTCCTTAGGACCCATCCACCAACATTCGTTCTCATTGGCATTTTTCGTCTGGTTAAGATCCTTGCTTCGCGTCTTTTCAATTTTGAATTGGTTCACAATTTATATATATAGTAGAATTAATATATATTTTATATTGAAAATATTTTATTAGAATGGGAAGAAATCAAAATAACATGAGTGAACTGCATGTTGAGCTAATGAAGACTAGCGTTCGATGAGCCTCAATGAGTTTCTCAGTTCCTGAAACAACCTGTGGTGGATTACAACTAATGAAACATTCCACCAAGGTCTCGATAGAAGGATAGCCAAAAGAGAAAACCTTTCGACCGAGTGAGAAAACGATAATAGCAATATCAGCCCCACATAAGGTGCTCAATTCACTCGCCTTCTTGAAAAGTCTGACTCGACATTTAGAGAAAGTGACTTGGAGATTGCTTTGATTATTCATCTTCACCATCTCAACCTTTTTTCATCCCCTACTCTTTCTCACCATGGTCACAAATATCGAATATGTGCAGAGAGAAATTAAAAGAAAGATCACGGAGAGAAATAATTTGTATAGAAAAAAAGGGGGAGAGGAGTAATATTTATAAGAGACTCAAATCAAGGTTGTGAATTAATATTTTATGTAGATATCCTGTGTAGATTTTTTTATTTTTAATAACTTATTTATTTAGGGTTGCTTGAGAATCTCTTCCCTACTGAAATATATGATAGGAAAAGTCCAAACAATTAAGGTTAAATTTTAGCTATACTGTTATACAATTTTTCAATTCATTCTTTTATTAACATACATACATAGGCAGATAGATACACATGAGCATAAAACCTTCTTGAAAATTATCATTTTTTTACATTATATATATAAATATATTTTTTACTTGTAGAAGTCAATTCGAGTTTGAAAAGGTAAGGGAGCTACTTTTATTTTTACTTATTTGCCTTTTATTACGAGACATGATAACTCAATTACTTTTCGTAACAATTGATAAAATTAAAAAAAGATTGAGATAATTCTTTTTTTTTTTTTTGCATTAATGAAGAGATTTTTTTTTTTGGTCAAGATAATTTTGATTACCATTATGAAAAAATAGAATCTCAGCCAAATGATTAAAATAGAAGGACTTTCAATTTTTAACTTCTTATATGGATAAAACGAGCATAATTAGTTATGAGTTGTTACAAAATGTGAACAACGTATTTAATGAATGCATTCATTAATTTTACTCGTTTATTATTAGCTTAATAATTTTTAAAACAGAAGTAAATTATTACTAATAATTTAGTAATTATCATAAATAATAATAATTAGTCATTTGTCTAGGTTAATACCTCAGACTATTACACCATATTCTTAAGAGCATTAAGGTCATCCTCTACAAATAGAAATCATTTAGATATGATGACCTCTATTAACATACAATTGTTTTATAAGTGAAGTGCTATACATTTAATATTTCATTGTATCACTTACACCTAAACCCAAAACTTTTTAAACCCAAGCCTAAAAGAGTCAAACCCATTCAATTTCTAAAATCAAATCCATTAAAACAAATCTATTCGACTTATTAAAACAAACCTAAGCTTGGCATCAATTAAAATTTCCATTGAATTTTCATCCTCCGAGCAACAATAATTTATAATTTTATATTCATATTTTGAATATGTAGATTTTGTATATGCATAAAAAGTTACTTTATTCACAAATTATACTATTATAATTAGACATTCTAAAGTTGATTTCAAATTGTTAGAAAGAAAATAGTCATTTGAAAATAAATATAACAATAAATAAATAAATTTAAAACACGGGAAAATTGGGAGTAAATGAAAAAAGAGAGAGAGGTCTCAAAAATAAAATAGAACTAAAATAAATTACTTGAATACTTCAAAAAATAAAAATATTGAGAGGTTAGATTGAAAGAAGAGATTTAATCATTTAAAAATACATAAAAATAAAAGTATATATGTATTATAATGAGAATATATATGGCCGATATCACCTTTAACTTTAACAAAAAGAAATAGAAAGAAAAGGCTAACGAGGGCTTTTAGGAAAAATAAAAAGGGCCAACAAATCTATTACATAGGTGAGATATTATGCAAATTTATTGATAAAAGCAATATAGCTCATATGGTTTGTAACATAAGTAAACATATACTAGATCATTTCGTTTGATTAAATGTTTAGTGCAAGTTATCTTTATAGAAGTAACATAATTCATGTTAAAGTAAAAAAAGTAAAAATGTACTATAAGATATACCAAAATTTAAACAATATGATGAACTCTTTATAAATTAATTGACATTAGTACATCATAAAAATTTAATTTTATTTGCGACTATTATAGAAGGACCTACGTTACAAATGAAACTTAAATTGATCGATTATACCACATTATGACAAAATTTAGTTCTATTTATAACTATTAATTGGGTCACATTTAAAATTCAAATTGCTTGACCTTTATAAGAATAAAGTTTCTATTTCGATTGCATAGGATATTCAATTAAACATGAAATTCATATACTTAAATCCAACTCTTGAATTGTAATTCATGTCAAATAATAAATTCGAATCATTAGGATATTAATCTAAAATCAGCATAACAAAACTTTTTTTTGAATCATGTTTTTTTTGTTTTAATTTTCTTTGAAGGGTTGAGTACTTCCAAAAGGTAAATTAAAATTATTATTTTTCTTTTTATTTTTCCTCCTAAAATTAGGCATTTTATTGTTACAATACTTTAAATTAGTTCGGGTTAAACCAAATCCATTTTCTATGATCCGTTTGATCGAAGTTGTCTATTTAATACAGTTTGGTCTTCTTATAAAATCTTCTATGTAATTTTTAAGGATTCTTATTTGAGGTTGGTCTTAATCTATTTTCTATGATCTATTCTAGTACGCTTACCTCAAGCTCTAAACTCTCATAAATCTCTCGAGGTATGGTGTACAATAAATACGAGACAATAGACCATTATATATATACACACATATACAAATGTAAATATATAATAGAGACTAAACTATATTATAAGTTGGTGTTCTGGGTTTTTCAACGAGATTTCTTTGCATTTTTTTCTTGTTGGACAATAAAATACACTTCATAGGTTAGGGAAAGGTTTTATTAGTAGTATTGTGCTTTGATGGCTTTATACAACTCATTTAACCCCATGAGAAATTTTATCACCAGTTCCTTTCTTGATATTCGCCTACAACTCTCAACTCTCCTCATGTGTGATTTGTGGTTGATTCATAATTTAGCAATTCATCAAATAAGGCTTCTAGTTTCGAAAAATAAACACATGTAGTATCTAGATTCTATATGAGTTTGCCTATGGCCTGTTTTACTTCAAATATTCTGGGAGCGTCTTATTGTACATATCGTTGTTCGAGATAGACCAAGTAGTGCTTATATAGAATGTGTGCTGCACTTAATATCAGCTAAAAGAACATTTTGTATTCATATGATAATAACATGGTTGCAACAACCACTGCTTTATAAATGGACTACACGAATCAGTTGATTCCTTTAAGCTTTCATCGGTAAACATTCATTTGTTTTTTAATTCTCATTGCATGCTTCATGGATCCCGCTCAAGTGTGATATTCGCTCACGTCTAATGATTGTGTTATAAGTAGTGCGCCCGAGTTTTTGTTGGCTTTGATATAATATGAGCTATTTAGATTAGAAGGATTAGGAGCCCTTCCATTCAAGGAAGGTGTATCTTGACAAGAGGATGAGTTTACAGTCTGATTTGAGCTTTCATTCTTCATGATCTACTCTGATACCATCAAAGTTTTCTCTTAAACAGGGTAAATTCACCTATTTTATGATTTATGAAAAGAAAAATAGATGAATAGAGCCAAAGAAAAGAGAAGAAAAAAAGAGAGAGCCATAATCAAATAAAGAAAGACGAGGAAAAACCATAATAAGGTTAGTTTTTGTTTATCTCAATCTTCTTCTCTCTCTAGTGGAGAAACCGATGCTTATATACGTACATGAAATGAGGCATAATACACCTTTAATATACACAATTATTTTTCCCCTTACCCTAGAATCTCTTATACATATACATGCATACACATTACCCTAAAATCTCCTATACATGTATAAAATGAAGATTTGTGTCCCATTTCAACCTGGATTCCTCTTGAATTGGTTAGACCTACATTTTGACACCTCTCTCCATCTTATATTTTTGTTTAAGTCAATTTTTATGGGATTATGATGTATTGACAGTTTTGATTAGAAAAAGACCATGTTGTTGTTGTTCTTCAACAGAGAGAAAAACTTTAAAAAGATAGAAAGTAATTGAGAAACCAAGAAACATCCAAGTGAATTAGGAAAAAGAATTTGAAAAATTAAACACTAGATAAAACAAAAAACTTTCTTCATCTCTTCTTTCATGTATTCTGCCAGTAAAACGTTTGTATAGTTTTTTTCTTTTTTATTCTTTCTCTTTTCTTTTTATTCCTATTGTTACTAATTTGAAATATACAAACCTATATTGAAAATCTAACATACGAGAAACAATATGATTTGGAGCAAAGTACTCTACATATTTAAATTTTAAATCCTACTCTCTCATTTTCCTACAATTTCTAAGCAACCAAACATCCATGTTTTAGTCTTAATTCTTGACCTTATCATAAATTGAATTATATTTCAATTGATTAGAAATAGTTTAGTCTTACTTAAC
>NW_019014638.1:1286429-1297019 GCF_000150535.2 Carica papaya
AGAACGACTTCGTGTGAAGAATAAAATGAAATAAAAGCATGTCATAATTTGTTTGATTTTCTTTATTTTTCAGTATGATTGATTTGATTGACATGATATGATTTGATATGATTGATTTGATATTTTTGTTAATAAAGTAAATTATTTTCATAATTACTGAAGTAGCCCTTGACAAAATTTCCGATGGTAAGTAATTATGGTACTCTATTTATGTCTAAATTACTTTTGAAATCTTAGTAATGTTATTTAAATACTATTTTTTTTATGAGTATGTGGAACTCACCTCTTTCCATGGCCCCCTCATATGAGGATGATAGTGAAGAATCAGTTGTTGACTTGCCTCTTAAAGCTTTAGAGGATCCTGTGGATCTATGAACTATTATGAATGCATGTTTTGTTTTGCACTCTGATGAGTCCATCTTTGTAGATGCTTGTATTTAAATTTTGTTCACCTTAGAATTGTAAGATTTGAAACTTTATTACTATTTTGTAAGAGATTGTAATATTTTATTCCGTTGCATATAATTATCTTAAATGCACTAGTATCTATTTCTATATCTGACACCCTTATGCTTTAATTACTATTTGAGATGTCGCAAATAGTATCAAAGCAGTTAAGGAGAATAATCCCTTACAATTGAGGCTGTAGTTAGAAAACCACTCTAGAATACTTAGGATATTTCTTATTTTCGAAAACTAGACCATCAACTCGTGTTTTCCTTTTCTTTTCTAGGAATGATGTGAGGAAGACCTTCTATTGAAGGAATTGAGAGACTCGAGGCCCAAGATCATTTGACCAAGACCAAATTTATCGAGCTTTTTCGAGTCATTCAAGGTCTAACTGCAGCTATAGGCCAAAACCAAAGAAACCACTACCAATACCCTCATGCCTCTGACCGTTGCCCAATCGAGAGATCTATTTTCCATAAATATAATCGAGTTTAAGAAACTTAACCCACCTCACTTTAAAAGAGGCCCCGACCCCTTAACAGCTGAAGTCTAGACCCTGCAAATAGAGAAAATTTTCTCTGTCCTAGACTTGACCAAGGAAGAAAAGGTCCCCTTAAGAGCTTTTATGTTAACCAAAGAAGTCGAACACTAGTGGCGGCCTAAGAAAAATGTCTTACCTAACCCTACTACCTGAGAGGTTTTCATGAATGCTTTATTTAAAAACTTATTCCTTGTATATGTTCGGAAAAAAAAAAAGAAGAATTTTAGGACCTCTGTCAGGGAAATAACGGTTGTCTAGTATGTAGGTCGATTCATCCAGCTGTGTAGGTTTGCCCATCTAATGGTCACCCGTAAAAATCGTAAGGGTAGGAAATTCCTAAAGGGCTTTCATGCCGATATTTACGACCGGGTCGCAATGTTGAGACCCAACTCTTATGTTGAGGTGCTGGAACATGCCTAGTTGGTTGAAGATCTTATCTCAACTCGACACTAACACATTGCCCGAGTTCATACCCAATAACATTAACACAAACTCCAACAATAAAGGAGAAGATTGTCTAACGTAGTTAGTAGCTACCCTGATAAACGACCCAAGTTGACCCTCCTCTTGCTTTGTCTCCACCTACTGGACACCTCGATCGACCTACCCAACCATGTCAGCATTGTGGACATTTGCATGGTGGCATATGAACAGCACCTACTATACATGCAGAATTACTTAACACTTTGTGGAGGACTATCTCTAAGGGTCGAAGGATAGGATCAGACCAGTAGCCCAGGGCTGTACGTACCATCTTGATGAGCCCGGTTCCCTCACCATTCCTGCTATTGTTCAGAGTATGCTTTCTATCTGTGATACTACTACTCGAGCTCTAATTGATATAGGTGCTATCCACTCTTTTATTTGTTGTTCTTTTGCTTCTAAATTAAATGTTAAGCCTGAACTTCTAAACGATGTATTAGCAGTAGAGACTCCCTCTAGAGGTCTACTAAAAGTTCATTGTGTATATAAAAATCTCAAGAGTAAATTTGTAAGTAGATATTATACTCTTAGATTTCTCAGAGTTTGTTATCATTTAGATATGAATTGGTTACAAAAATATAGAGCAATCATTAACTATGAAGGTAAAGTTGTAACTCTTCATTCACCAAAAAGAAAGTAAAAGTTTTATGAGTTTTGTTTCGTTATTTTCTAACCTTTAAATAAACATGAATATTGATGTTGATCCCATAGTATATGCGATCCCTACTGTTTGTAACTTTTTCAGATGTCTATATGGAGGAACTACCCAATCTACCTCTCCCACGAAAGATAGAATTCTCTATCGATCTGTTTTTCAAAACTCAACAAGTCTCAAAGCCTGCATATCGCATGAGTCGCACTGAACTCCCTGAACTTGAGCACCAACTCTTCGATCTTCTTGGCCAAAGACTTATTCATCCCACTCATTCCCCTTGGGGTGCCCTAGTGCTATTTCTAAAGAAAAAAGACGGATCCCTCCGACTATGTATTGACTATAGAGAACTCAACCGAGTGATAGTAAAAAATAAGTATCGTTTACCCCATATTGATAATCTCTTCGATCAGTTGTAAGGTGCAACAGTTTTTTCGAAGATTGATTTTAAATCGGAGTACTACTAGTTAAGAGTAAAAGAAGAAAATATCCCTAAGACAACCTTTTTTATGCCGATATGGTCAGTATCAGTTTAAGGTTATACCCTTTGGACTGATAAATGCCCCTATTACTTTTATGGATCTAATTAACAGGGTCTTCCGGCATGCACTGGATCAATACGTCATTGTCTTTGTTGATGACATCCTGGTGTATTTAAACAATTATGAAGAACATGCAGACCACTTGTCCTGAGTGTTAAAGACCCTCTGACGGAATCACTTATATGTAAAATTTAGTAAATGTTATTTTTGGTTAGATCGAGTCACTTTCCTCGGTCACGTAATTTCTAGCGAAAGAGTATCTATTAATCCACTTAAGGTTGAAACTATGATTAATTGGAGCCTGCCAACAAATGTCATTGAGGTACATAGTTTTCTTGGTTTAGTTGGTTATTATCAGCGATTCATTAATGGATTTTTCATGATTGCAACTGTGTTAACCAGTCTCACCAGAAAAGGCATACCTTTTATTTCGGATTACGAATGTGAAAAAAGTTTTGCTGAGTTAAAGTATTGCCTCACCTTTGCTTCAGTGTTAATCCTTCTTGATAATGCTAAACGATTTCATGTTTGCTATAATGTATCTCACGTGGATTTGGGATGTGTTTTGATGCATCATGGTCGAGTAGTTGCTTATAGATCAAGATTGTTGAAACCCCATGAGTGTAACTACCTCATGCATGACCTGAAGTTGGCTGCTCTAACCTTTGCTATGAAGATATGGTGCCATTATCTATATGGTTAGACATTTAAAATTTATACTGACTATAAAAGTTTGAAGTATATATTTTCGCATAAAGAACTGAATATGAGATAGAGACGCTGGATAGACCTTTTAAACAATTATGATTGCAAGATCCTTTACCACCCGAGTAAAGGTTATGTGGTTGCTAATACTTTAAGGTGGAAGGAGTCCGCTTTGTTGGCCCAAACAATGGTCTCCAGTTGGAAGCGAGTTGGTACAATACAGGCACTCCGCCATAACCATTATGGTAATGGTGCCTATTTTGCCCAAATTCGGGCCTTGCCTAATCTTTTCATGAAGATTTGGAAAACTTAGTCCATCGACCTAGAGATAACAAAAAATCTAAGTAATTTTACTTCTTACAAATTTCTTGATTTCAGGCTCACCGATGATGGCTTGTGTTGGTTCCGGGATCGTATTTGAGTCTCTATTGCTGTTAGAATGGATGTTCTCAAGGCTGTCAATGCCTCCAAGTTATCCATTCACCAAGAAGTACCAAGGTTTATCGAGACCTGAGGCATTAATACTAGTGATCTGAAATGAAGAAAGACATTGTTGATTATGTTTCTCGATACCTTATTTTTCAGCAAATTAAAGCCAAACACAAGAGATTTAGCTGTTTGTTACAAGGCTTCACTATTCCGGAATAAAAGTGAAAACATGTGACTATGGTTTTTGTCACCGGTTTACCCAGAACCATTCCGGTTGCAACACAATATGCGTCATTATTGATAGGTTGACCAAGACTGTCCGATTTCTAATAATTGGAATAACAGACTCTACTAACAAGTTAGTCTGCCTGTATGTCGAGGAGATTGTTCGACTCCACGACGTTGCCTCATTTATTATTTCAAATAGAGATTCTCGATTCACCTCCCATTTCTGGGATAGTTTTTAGAAAACTCTTGGTTCAGAATTGTACTTCAGTAATACCTATCACCCTTAGATCAATGGTCACTTTGAACGTACCATTCAGACGCTTGAAGATATATTGCACACTTGTGTTTTCGACTTTAATGACAACTAGTATGAGTACCCTCCCTTATATGAATTGTTTATAATAACAGTTGTCATTCCAATATCAGCATAGTTTCGTATGAAACCCTGTATGATAGGCCTTGTCAGTCTGCCACTTGCTATAGAATGAACTAGCGTCACTTGAGACCAGATTCCATTCAAAAGACCATTGAGAAAGTCGCCATTATCCTAAAGAACCTAGTTGCCGCTCAGAGTCGCTAGAAAAGCTATACTAATAACAATAAAAGACCCTGAAATTTGTTGTTGGCAACTATGTTTTCTTCAAGATCTTCCCTTACAAGAAAAAAATACAATTCAGTAAGAAGGGTAAGCCGACCCCCCATTATGTAGGAACTTTTCAGATCGTGGACCGTATCAGACCCGTGGCATACCTCCTCACTTTACCTCTAGAGTTTGCAAGTCTGCATGATGTTTTTTATATCTCCATGCTTAAAAGGTATCATCCTGACACTTCTAACATCATTCATCACCAAGAGATGCAACTCCAAGCCGACATGACTTATAAGAAGCTCCCCACGGAAATTTTTTGTTGGACTGATAAAGTTTTGCGCAATAAAAGGATCCTGATGATGAAGGAGCAGTACCAACATCACACACCAAAAGAGGGACGTGGGAACTAGAGAGTCAAATGCGAGAGAGGTTTCCTCATTTATTCATGACAAATTTTGAGGACTAAATTTTCTAAATCTGGGGGGAATGTAACACCCTGGAAACCTTTATGCTTAATAGTATTGTAAAATCTCTAATTATTTGGGCCCTAAGGCCAATTGAACTCTTTAAATTTCATGCTCTGATTTTTTAATGAAATAGTTTAAAATTTATTTTTAAATTGTACGAAATTAACGTATTTGTTTTTTATGAAATTAAATAATTGTTTAAATTATTTTATAATTTTTTGAATTGTTTAAATTTGTTTTAAAACAATTTCAGGAAAAACAAAAAAGAAAAACAGGGGAAAAATCCTGCGAAAAAAGTTGCGAGAAGGCCTCCCTATCTACGCGGGTCCTGTGCGACACAAACACTTATGCATGCGCGGCCAGCATGAGACATACTCTAGCGCGCATGTCCCATCTGTGAGTAGGCGCGAGGTGCGCGGTTTGCGCACATCACATCACATGCAGACAAACACACGTAAGGTTGGGGCGGCACATGCTGCCTTGGGCAGCGAGCGCCGCTCTTTGGGCGACGCGCGCCACTCCTTAGGGGGCGTGAGCCGCTGCCGCTATCGTTTCAGTGGTGTGCCTTTAGTTTTCGCACCATTGCCATGTTGTCATTGTCACATTGATCATCCATCACTCACGTCCGTCAGTTGTCGCATCGCATCAAATCACCTTTTCTTTTCCTCTCTCCTCACAAAATTTTGCCATTTGACATAAATCTAACAGTCTCCATTTTTTATAAATAGGGACTCCTCTTCACCATTTCATTACCACTCTAACTTCATTTTTTCATCCGCCAAAGAGCTCTAGAGAGAGAGAGAGAGCTAGAGAGAGAAGAGGAAGAATTAGAGGAGGTAAAGACGTAGGGAAAACTCTAAGGTTTTAGTAAGGAATTTATTATTTATTTTTAACTACAAAGGATTATTTTTAGATTATTTTGATGGAATTTTAATCGGTTGGTTGCATGCTTAATTTTATATGATTTAACTTAATTATTACGTGTTAATACATGTTTATATGAAGGAATACAAGTTGGTTATTTACATGTATAACTATAATCAATTAATTTGCAAATGATAAATGTTAATGCATGTTATGTTGTATGATGACAAGCATGATGTTATACTGTAAACATGATAAATATATATCGATATTAGCATGCATGGTTTATAAATGACATGATTTGTTAGGCTTTTTATCGCTGAAAAGTTTATGTTTCTCCCCCATATAGTCTGAAAAGATGTGAGATGACTGCTCCCTGTGGATGACATGTACACTTTGACAAGAGTGGTGACACAACATGATTGTAAGGGTCACCTTTGGTAAGTAAACCCATGATTATAATATACATATATGACCACTGTGATTTGCACGGTAGTGGTCATAAATCGTGCGATGGTTTGACAAGACGAAAGTATGATGTTGGTTTAACAAACTGCAAATTATCGATATGAAATGAAATAAATTGGGTAATTCCACATGGGTAGTCAGGAATCCATATTGCCCTTAATAGATGGAAGTCGGAACAAATTCAATTGAAGAATAAAATAAAATAAAAGCATGTCATGATTTGTTTGATTTTTTCTATTTTTAGTATGATTGATTTGATTGACATGGTATGATTTGACATGATTGATTAGATGTTTTGGTTAACAAAGTAAATTATTTTCATAATTATTGAATTGGACTCCCGACAATATTTCCAATAGTAAATAATTACGATACTCTATTCAAGTTTAAATTGCCTTTGAAGTCTTAATAATTTTATTTAAATATTGTTTTCTTTACTGAGCATGTGGAACTCATCCCTTTTCATGACCCCGCAGATGGGGACGATAGTGAGGAACCGATCATTGACCTACCTCTTGAAGCTTTTGAGGATCCTGTGGATCCATGAACTATTACGAGTACATATTTTCTTTCGCACTCTGATGAGTCAATTTTTGTAGAGACTTGTATTTAAATTTTGTTCGCCTCAGTGTTGTAAGATTTGGAACTCTATTACTATTTTCTAAGGGATTGTAATATTTTATTTTGCTACATATAATTATCTTAAATGCACCGTATCTGTTTTTGTATCTAATACTCTTATGCTTTAATTAACATTTGGGATGTCACATTATGGTTTCATCATGATAGATTAATTGAAAGGATGATAGTTACGTTGTAAGCATATGAATTTTATTACTTATTATGATGAATGAATGAAAAGTAACAATTGTGATTGCTCATGAAAAACTAGGTTGTTACAACATTAGGGAAAACAAGCTTTCATATATCTCATAAGAATGATGACTATAGGAAAAAACTCAATGTCTTTTAAGTTCATTTCCTTACTTGCATCATATATAGGAAAAAACTCTATATATGGTTTTCTGTAAATAGTAGGAGAACTCAAACAAAGGAGATTACTATTAACCTCACTGTTGGTTTGGGACCTGTAAGAAAAAATATTCCATGATAAGCTCCATTTCTTGAATTATAATCTTCCATGTTTCCATGTCAAAAATTTTATATCCCTTGATTCCAGAGGTATATCCCATGAGACACTCTTTCTTGCCCTTGGATCAAATATGTGTTTGTTGTTGACTGAAGTGGAGACAAAAGCTAAACATCCTGAAAACCTTCAGGAGTGTGTTTGTTGGCTTAGTTTTGAATTACAATTCAAATTTTGTTTAGTCATCTATAGTGTATAGAAAAGCCTTATTCACTAAATAAACAACAATAAGGATGAATTACTCCAACATTTCAAATTAAGGCAATTTTGGAACTTTAGGGCTCTAACAATGTTTAATGGACAATTCCTTTTTCCCAAAAAAAAATTCTTCATTTTAAACTCTTTCTCATTGTCACGTCATATGGTTTTGATCTTTATGTTAAACTGTGTCTCTACAAATGTGTAAAATTTTTGCAAGTAAGTCCTACCTTAAAGTGTGACCTAAGTAGGTATACCCAAATACAATCATGAGAAAGTTGTGATATCTATCATAATAAACTTCATTACAAAGCCCCCAAGTGCCACAATTATGAGATCAAAACAATGTATACTTTTATGTTACTTTTATATTGGATAATAGGAGATGAAAGTTTATAAAGCTTAGTAAAGGGACAAATATAATCGAAGCTTATATTTTATATCATTGAATATCTTTAACAAATTAATTATAGGTAATTAAGAATGTCTATGGCTGTAATGCTAAACATCAAAAGAGTTCATCTTCATTTGTGTTAGAAATAATTGTTTCCGATAATGACTGGCCAGATATGGATAAAGGAATTTTATGCTACTACAACTAATACAGATAATACCTTGCCTAGCCCATCTTAATTGTTTTCCAAGCTCAAAAGTTTTCTATCATAAAATTGTTGTGAGAAGACGAGATAAAATTTTAAGTCATGGCCCAATCTTCTAATAAATATAAGATTAAAGTTAAAACATGGAGAACACAAAATATTGTAAAGAGTTAATTAATCAGTAATATTCATGGTTTAATCATGAGACATATTTACCCTAGCATTAGTTGGTAAAACAATTGGAAAAGAAATGTTTCTTGTAATGCTTGTGCATAAAGAAGGTGTGGATATGATGTGATATAAGGCATTAGTATCAATGATCTAATAAACAATGCATGTTTATTGAATTTTATCAATGATTAGAGAAATAGAAAGATATACCAAAGAACCTAGAGACATTTGATCTTAACAAGGAGCAATAAGTGATTGTACCATATGAACTAAATAATGATTTTGTTACAGTAATACCATTTTTATGCATACTGATCTTGAGTGATTGGAGATTGTTTTTAGGATTATTCTATTCTTGTGGGGACAATATTGACCCCTTAGTCAGCATTGTGCGCCTTAATCTTCCCATAAAGCATATGTCCCTTCAGGCATCCCTGTAACTTCTAGATGGTTTATGTAGTGTGCTCGAACATGTTACAATAAAAACATGCATACTTTCCTAAATTGGCCTCGAAGCATCGATTAAATCAAGTGACCTACAATCTTATATTGAGAATAATAATACACTTCATATATATTTTGTTTGATTCCCTTATGTTAAAAGCAAAGGTCATGTTTGCTGAGTTGGCCAACAACATTTCTCCATTTTTTTTTTCTTGTTGGATAATGAAATACACTTCATAGACTAAGGAAAAGATTTTATTAGTAGTATTGTGCTTAGATGGCTTTGTACGACTCATTTAGTCCCATGAGAAATTTCATCTTTAGTCCCCTTCTTACTATTCGACTACAGCTCTTAACCCTCACATGTAAAATTTATGATTGATTCGTAATTTAGCAATTCATCATAGTTTCAAAAAATAAACACTTATACTATCTTGATTCTATAACTGTCTATATATTTTAATATATTCACATAATTGTTTATATATTAAAATGTTACATATTAAGATATGTTATATAGACAGTGGTTAATAATGTCACAACACAACATTGAAAAAATGGCATAGTAAAATCTTTGAGATACAGTAGATATATATATATATATAATCAAGTACACAAGGTTTGAAGGAAGAAAGATTATATTAATGAAAAGATGCAATATCACTAAACGATTACAAAATCCTTTAATAAATAACATAAAA
Organism: Carica papaya; assembly: GCF_000150535.2. The sequence goes on from NW_019014638.1 coordinate 1,296,108, forward strand.
TAAGATGCCTCTTATTTTAGACCAAATCCTCACTCATACTAGAAGCCGAAACCCTAAAACCAAACATAATCTAAAGATTAATTAGGAGGCATTTATTGTCTAGCAAAAATTTAAAAGCTATTTTAAATAATTATCAAAAGTTTATTTAGAAGAATCTTTGGTGAAATCCATGATACCCTGGAGGCATCATGTTTGGATTGTTGAATAGAACAACGCTAGACCTGAATCCAGCCGGCCTTGTCTCAGATTGAAGCCCTGTTCCACTAGAAGAATTTCTCAGAAAAAAAGGATGATGAGGTTGATGATGATGATGTGGAAGATGAGGATGAGGAAGATGAGTATTTGAGGTATGAAGCACAATATTCTCAGCATGCTTAGCCACAATCTTCTTCGTCTCATCAAGAGAGGCCTTTAATTGTTGAAGTTGTGCCAAGCTTAGATCTTCCTTAGGACCCATCCACCAACATTCATTCTCATTGGCCTTTTTCGTTTGGTTAAGCTCCTCGCTTCGCGTCTTTTCAATTTCGAGTTGGTTAAGAATCTATATATGTAGCAGAATTAATATATAGTTTATATTGAAAATATTTTATTAAAATAGAAAAAAATCAAAATAACCTGAGTAAGCTGCATGTTGAGCTCATGAAGACTGGTGTTTCGATGAGCCTCAATGAGTTTCTCAGTTCCTGAAGTAACCTGTGGTGGATTACCACTAATGAAACGTTCCACCACGGTCTCAACAGAAGGATGGCCAAAAGAGAAAACTTTTCGACCAGGTGAGAAAACGATAATAGCAATATCAGCCCCACATAAGGTGCTCAATTCACTTGCCTTCTTGAAAAGTCCGGCTCGACGTTTAGAGAAAGTGACTTGGAGATTGCTTTGATTATTCATCTTCACCATCTCAACCTTTTG
>NW_019014638.1:1343803-1353976 GCF_000150535.2 Carica papaya
TTCTTCACAAAGTCAATTTAGATTTAAAAAGATTAAGGTGAGAAGTTGAATCGGGATGCTTGTCCTGTAGACTCCTGCATTTCTGGTATGTCTCACTTCGCACTCTTTCCTCATCACGATGATGATGATCTCTGCCTTACTCTCCATTTCTTCAAGAGAAACTTTGAGGTCAGATAATTGATTCTTAATTTTTTACCAGATCTCATTACCACCACTGCAATTTTGTAATCTAATTTGAAAATTTCCATGATCCAAGTGCTATTTATACACAAATATAGTGGGAGAATGAATCTTGACACAATAATTCTTGGCAGTTTAAGTTACTTTCTGTCAAGTGCATTCATATTGTATACTCAACATCTTACAAAAGGATTGATGGGGCCTGAACTAGATTTAAAGTGGTCTGGAGTGATGTTATTTCTAGTAGGGATTTCTGGCAACTTCTATCACCATTACCTTCTTTCTAAACTCATAGGTGATGAAAACAAAAGCAAAGAATACAAGATTCCAAGAGAAAGTTTATTTGATTTGATAATATGCCCACATTACCTTTTTAAGATTTTAGAACTCCTGAAAATCTCTTGAATTTTTCAGACTTTATATGTTTCTTATTTTTGCATGAGCAGTGTTCTTCACTTGATGGTAAAGAGTTATAACACTAGAAGATGGTATCTCTCTAAATTTGATAATTTTCCGAAGGATATTAAGGCCCTTATTCCCTACGTATTCTAAAAGGTTTATGAAGAGATTTGAACATGGTTGATTCCTGCATGGTGTATTAGTTATGAACATCTGAATCTAAAAGTCATAGTTTATATGATGGGTGTGACTATTGATTGCAGAGAAAAAATAAATTAATTTATCCTAAATTATTGTTTGTCTTACATATATATTGCTTATATTGTTAATAATATATTTTGGTTCATATACATAACTTGCCTACTAGAACTTATGGTAGTAAAGAATATGCTATTTGAGTTTGCAAGCAAGTTCAAAAATTATTGAGTAGGTTGATGAACTTTGGTGCTCACAGAAGTCAAAAAATGCGACTGGTAGTGCTTGTGAAGAACATAATAATGAAAGAATGACAATGTTCATTTTGTTATGCTTTAACCATTTATAAAACGTGCCATTGTGAATTATTTATATAATAATTTTAAGATATATAAACACAAAAAAGATGTTTCTATGTACTTTTCAAATTTTTTTTTTTTGCCTTTAAGGAGAAATGTAGACAATTTTTCAAAATTATCTTTATAGAAAGTAGTATTTATTAGTCAAATATTATTAAAATTAAAAAAAAAACAAATAAATATGTATATGCACACTTATTAATGTTATTGTACAAATAATAATTCAAATTAAAATTTGAACTTTTTTTAAAAAAAATTCTAATAATTTTAAATAGCATTTGTTCAATTATATTTAAAAGGAAAAATTAATAAATTAATTAATATGTACTTTTTAGTTTCAAAAATAATTTTTTAAAGTAAGAAAACAAAAATCAAACTAACAATTAAAATTATTCAAATATCTTTTTATCTTCTTATACATTTTTTTATTATTTCAATATTCATAAATAGTTTCACTAAATACAAAACGAATAATAGTTTTGTAAGAAAAATATTTTTATTGAAAATTATTCAAACACTAGTTTTATTACTCATAAGCAAAGATATTATTATTTTTTTTTCAGATGATTAATTGCTTGGTAGCTAACCTGTCTATTTGCGACAAAAAAAAAAAGTAAAATTAATACTAATCGTAATAGACAACCGAAAATAGAGATAAGTAAAAAAGAGTGATTATGGATAATAAATAAATAAATAATTTATATAAATACATAACACAATTTTCTGAATTAATAAATTTCATATAACTTTCTTAATAAATCTAACAAAAATTTTGAAATTTTTTAATAATTGTTAATATATAATCTAGCCATTTTTGGATTATGATTATTTTTTAAGTAGATATTTATTATTTTACTAACAAAGTTATATTGTACATTAATAATATTAATTTTTTTTTTAAAAAAAAATATAAAATAAAATAAAAGTGACTATGATGATTAATTTTTTTTAATTACATTTTTAGCAATATATATTACATAATTCATTTAAAAGAAAAATTATATCAGAATAGACGACATAATCGTAATTTAAAATTTATGAGCTATAAATTATGATAACGTCTGTTATCCAACCCAACGAAGTCTTAAACTTCCAGTTGCATGCTCCCACAAAAGTGAAACCATGGCGTTTCTTCATCTTCCTTCCTCTCTGGGAACCACGCATCCTTCATTATTACCCATTAAATCATCATTTCATTTCTCTCCGCCAACTGCCTCAATCCTCAAACCAACAAATTTCACCAATCGGCTCTCCGATTTTCGATACAAATCTTTCAATTTCGTATTATCAGGAGCTCTTTCCCTTGGTTTAATTCTCACCCGTGAGTATCTCCCTTCCTTTTGATGCTTATGTTTTACAGCATTAGACATTGTTTCTATTTTCTACAACTAGCTTCGAGGCGATTCCGTTTTCGTTGAATTTAATTAAGAATTTCCGTATTTTCGTTAGGTTAGGTCCTTCACTGTATTTTATCGTACTACAAACTTCAGAAGTTGTTAAATTTTCGCGCTTGTGTATGGAAGATGACTTAAAGTATCCACTGTTTTAGTGTTTTAGTGTTCTATCTACTTTGTGCAGCAGAAGATATTAGAGTTGTGATTTAATAAACGAAGTTTTGTAGGGTCCGGATTTGCAGAGGCGAAAACTGGGGTTAACAAGCCAGAATTGCTCCCTAGAGAGTTTACTCCCGTCATTGATGTAGCTGGATTCCTCTCTGATGGCCAGGTGTGGCTGCATTTTTCAACCCTTTTTACTTCAGCCATATCATAGGTAATGATAGGTGTTTATTTCCTTGATTTGGATTCCTCTATCTTTTTTATTCTTGGGATTAATATGCGCTCTTCAATCCTCATGTTTGCTTGTGTAGTGAATTATAATATTTTACAGTTACTTATTCTTTTTTTTTTTTGGTAGTAATTGTCTACTGTGTCTTTTGGTAATAAGCTTGTGGTTTGGCCTATGGCTTTTTCTCGTTCATACTTGTAGAAGTTCACTTTGCTTCATATTTACCAAGTACATATCAAGAATGTCATGATTTTGGATGGTAATTGATCTGGGTTTCTGCTGTTAACCTTTCAGCACCACTTCGTGGAAAATCATTCAAGTTTACTTAGAATATATTCAACTGTTATGGCATGCTAATTTTTTTATTTTATTTTATTTTATTTTAATTATACAGTTTATCCTCCTTCCTTCGGACATTGGAAAGAGGAGAAGTAATAAAGTCCTTCAGATTTGAAGGACAAACCCAAGGAAACATATAAAGTCTCAAATAAGTTAGGCCAATGTGTCCAAATCATATCATAATGCAGAAAAGATGGTTATGAGACTCAACATCACAAAGACACATATCAGACCTTGGGGATAAAGCATGATTTGGCATGCAATCTTGAAGCAAGACATTAGTATTAAGCATATTAAGGGCTGTAGTATGAACAAAATCCTTAAACTTAGAGGGAGCAACAACCTTCCTAAAACATTTATCAAAGGCAAATTACCAATACTATGTTGCAACTTATTTCTAAACTTTTTTCCATTACAATTTAATCCTTCAAATTAAAAATGTGTTTCAAAAAATAATTATTTTACTGAAATTTTTTATTCAACAACAAAAAGGTTGATGAGATAAAAATGATAGAAAAGGTATAATGTTTCTATGTAGGGCAAGGAATCGAAAAGAGAAATCCAAAAATGGTCAGTGGACCTCTTCGCCCCACCCCCCAATGTGTTTTATTATCATCTGTATTTCTTAAAGAAATAAATAAATTATTTTGTTTTTTTATGTTTTAGATGTTCTCAAGAATTTTTTTTTTTTTCATTTTTATATTAAAGACAGAACATGGATGAAACAAAAAGAATTTTAGTTGTTTTCTGTCAGTAGTTTCACAATTGTATAAAAATTTCATAAATTGAAATAGTTTTATAGATTTAAGAACTAAAGTGTAATAAAAAAAGGGTTTAGCACCTAATTATTATATGTCGAATAATTTAGGAACTAAAATAAAAATCTACCCCCAAAAAGAAGAGACTTACAAGTAAAAGTACATAAAAATTCCAAAGACTAACTCTGTAGTTATGGCTTGAAGAGGAAATAACAGATTCAAGAAGCCAAATGAAAGAAAACATATTAAATAGCTTAACATTCATTAAGCTTCATGTGAATGGACATTCTTCAAGATACATGACCATTTGTTTGGACAATGTCGAAAGAGATAGGAGTACCATGGCGAGGTTATAAAGTTAAGGAAAATAGGCACCGAGGGAATATGATCAATCCAAGGATCCTCCCATCAAAAGATACATGAGCCATTTCCCCAATCAAGTTGATTAAAGGAAGAAGAGAGTCATATAGATGAGGAACAGCTTTCCCGGGCTCTTGTAAGAATAAGAAATGTGGTTTTGGAATCCTGACCATTTCAAAGCAGCCAAACTTGCTCTTGATCACTCAATATCTCAAAGCATTAGGAGAAAAGGAGAGTGTCTCTACCATTTGGCTATTGTGAAAGTAAATACTGTTGCATTTATTGTTACTGCACTCTTCAATCGTGCTTATAGATTGGTGCTGCTGTTGATACTTGATATGGTGAGTCATACTTATAAAACAAACTATTATATATGTAGTCATTGAATTGGTTGGGCAGCTGTATCTGAGACTACATGTGGGAAAATACCATTTCTATTTTGGGATATGTTTAATGATGGCAATAGTGGTGGACTATGATTAATGTTGTTTGGTTGAAAACCAGGAGAAAAGAATTGCAATGGAGATTGCTAATATTGAACAGGATACTGGATTTAAGTTGAGAGTTCTAGCTCAGAATTATCCGGACACACCAGGTGTGCCTTTGGTTTCTGTGTTAGTGATCAACACATGATTCTTATTTTTCTTTTTCCTAAAACTCAGATATTTTTTTATGTTCTTTCTAATTTTTGATAAAGTTACCAATATAAGTTCATACTGCTTCAGGACTGGCAATTAAAGATTTCTGGCAAGTGGATGATAGGACAATTGTTTTTGTTGCCGACCCTACCTTTGGTAAAAGATTTCTCTTTTTAGTTGGAGCTGATTTAAATTATATCTACTGACGTCTCTCCTTGATCAGGAAACATATTGAATTTCAATGTTGGAGCTTCAGTTGATCTAGATATCCCACGTAGCTTCTGGAGTCGTCTGGCAGGAAAATATGGGAACATGTTCTACTGGAAAGAGAAGGTGAAATTCTCTTGTTGCTGGGTTAGCTGTATCTTGCTTGTAGTGTTCTTCATTGTAGATTGTCCTCTCAGTACAGAAGATTACGTTAAAAGCATATTTTGCTAGGTTGACTTTGTTAGCTGACTGAAACAGGGGGAAGATTCATCTATTGAAGCTGCAGTCATGGCGATATCTCATTGCTTGAGAGAACCTGTAGGCCCAAATAATTGCTCTGAGGTAAAATAACACAACCATATGCTAATATGAGCAGTATTCCTTTTGATGGTATGCTGTGATGACTTATAACATACCATGTAATCTTCCAACAGCTACACGAAACATTGCATTTCATTGTATGTTATGATGATTTTTGTGGAGTATAAAGATCTTTATTTGCAGAATGGTTAGAAAAATATGATATTATATTTTTCTATGGTTTGACTTTGATTGTGACCTCTCACTGTTGATATTTAAACTAATTTATGCTCTTTTCTTTTCTTTTTTCCTCTTAATTAAGTACTAGTAGTAGGGACTGCATATTGAGCAGCAATACGAGTTTTGAGGAAATGAGAATGTACCTTGAATTTGGCCAAATGTTTCTGCAATATGAATGTACATGGTTTAGCAACAATTTAGAAGCATATACAATATTATTTGAATTATAACTGATGAAATATAATTTTCAGAAATAAGAATGACTTTCAGTAATATAAAGATGTAGATCTGCTTCTTCATTTCAATAAAATGTGGGCTTGAATTCAATTTTATTTAACAAAACTTAGAGGAACATTGTAGCTAGTCCAATCCAGTTCCACTTCTTCCTACTTAGATGCTCGAATTCAATAAACTTAGCAAAATTTAGAAGAACATCCTAGCTAGTCTAATTCATTTCCAGAGGATTGCTATACTGATATTAAAAAATCTCTTACTAATAGTCTAGGCAAATGATCATACTTAGTGCTCTGCCTTGGTAGTATAGTGATAAGGTTAATTTGAAAAAAAAAAAGTGATATATGTTGTAATATAGTTGCATTTGTATAATTTCTTCTATTGATACATGTATATGTGAGTATGATGTTTGAACACAGTAAAGCTGGTCACGAAAGAAGGCATAGACCAAAAAAAAAAAAAATCTATCTCAGGTCCAAGAAATCAAAAGAACTTGGCCTTGAGAAGTGGGCTTCAAAATGTTTAGAAAAACAACAATTTGCATCTCCCAGTTCCATAGAAATTGACTTAGAGATGTAAGCAAGCTTTCAAAAGTAGAGATTTCTTCCTCCACTCATCCAAAATCTTCTGTACCTCTTCAGGTTTGCAAGGGATTGCAATAGGTCCCTTCTGTTCGAACCCAAACTCTTCTTTGGCCTTTTCTAGCAACTTCAAGAATGCTGGGTTAGTGAGACAGCTAAGCTCCACCATAAACCTCTTCGAAGTCCCACCTTTAACTGCAATGACAACAAAATGTCCTTTCATCACATCCATTTTTTCAGCTTCCAAATCTTCATTCAACCGAAAATAATTAAGATAATCGGGTCCTCTAGGTGCCAGGAGGAATGAGAGACCTGTCTGTAGCTTTTTCAAAGCAAGCCTGATTCTCATGATTCCTTCATATCTTCCTCCCCAACTTTTCTTGCTCAAACACATTTTCAAAAGTACAGTTTTAGTACACACTCTTTGCTTTTCTTGAGATCTCTAAATCCTGGTAGTATGCTTTTCTCCCTTGGATTTCTGCTTAAATTTGGGGACCCCAAAGAGAAGGATTTATACTGGTGGTTTGAAGGGAAGGGGGAAATGCAGCTGAAATTTCCTAGGAACATTATGGGACCATCTAAATTTAATGCAACATTTGATACTTCATTTACACTGTTTCTTGGTGAAGAGTGGGGTCTTAAAAAACACGGCATCTGTGTTTGGTTGCTGGGTTTAATTTCTTACATCAATCGAACTTCATGTTTCGGACAATTGGTTTTTGAAAATTTTTCAAAGTTAGTATTTTGTATTATTTGCTTGTGTTGTAAAAGGATATTACAGTTAGTTCTAGTCACACAACATTTGGAAAGGTTGGGAAAAAGAGATAGTGATTTCTTATGTGTATGTAACATATGATTATTTAACCCCTACTACTCAGCTTGAAACTAAAGAAGTATTACCATCCAGTCAAGTGAACTTATTCATATCCGTCTTTTACATTTGTCTAAACATATGTTTTTTTGGGAGCAGACTTTAGATGATGTAGCTAAATCTAGTCTTGTTTTTGTTATTATTTTGCTTGGAGTTTGAAGTCATGTCTGGTTTCTAAATCTTGTTAAAACTGATATGATAGTGTTATACAAAATTAAGCATGCTGAAACCCTATTGTACTACTTGACCTAAATTATGTTATAAAAGCAAACAATTGTAAAATTTAATATAACTAATAATACCAATAAGGATTTGAAACCATAAATTTCTTTAGAGGTACATTACATTTTAATATTCTTTACAAATCATAGACTACGTTTTTAAATGTGCGCATACAAATTCATATTTCTATACACCGGAATATATTTCGTTTATTGTGCTAAATGCATTCATATTTGATAGTTGATAAAATGAAAAGAAAATGTTGAATATTTTGAGCAACAAAACATTGCAATATTGGGTAAGGGGAGACAAGTAATTGGCTTAATGGCCCCCATTTGACTTTGATTCATTCTTAATTCTTTTACCTCCGACATAACTAATTATTAATTATTATATGTTTCCATAACAAAAAGTTTATTGTGTTTTGGGTTATTGCTATAGTTGCTCATGAATATAAATTATAAATAATATTTGAATAATTAATCACGTGTATATTTTAATGTGAAAAGAAGTGGGTTAGGGAGGGACGCAAATGATTATATATATATATATGTGTGTGTGTGTGTGTATCAAAATTTTGTGGTTGATTTTGAATTTAAGACATGATTTTTCTATTCCCTTTCCAAAGGGCAAAAAAAAAAAAAGAAAAAATTCAAAGGGTGTTAGCCAACCCATGTCCCTGCCTGCTCCCTTTGCCTTCAGCCCCACCACCGCTCACACATATTACCTGCATAAACATATTTAAGTCACGTGATATTAGCCGTATTATTAATTAATTAATTAAAAATATAAAATTTATAAATTTTATAAGTGCATTGTTATAAAATAATAATAATAGTCAATATATAATACTTGATTTACCAAAATTAATAATTAAATTAAATTTTATTTTAGTGAACTATTACGAGATTTTATTGAAAAAATATTTCATAATGTTTAAGTTTCAATACCGTATTTAATAATTTTTTTTTTTTTTTTTTAAAAAGAAATTCTTCCTAATCTCCTTCACTTTGCAATCAGCGTGTGAATACATCTTTCTTTGATTGTTAGTGAGTAAAACTATAATTTTTAAATAATTTAAACAAATTAATTATCGAATATATAATAATTTTAATCCTTCTTTAACCTCCAGTTTCCATACTTCCTTTCATTTCAAGTTTAAATACTTGATATTGTGAAATTTGAACCTTAAATAAAACTCCATCTATATATATGTATTATTTTCAATGTAGAATTATAGAAATTAACATAGGCATGGTGCAAATATAATGGAGAAATTTCTATATGACCCTAAAAAATTGCAAACACAAATTGAGACTCACCAATAGATGTAAACCATGCATAACCTCAATGATAATTATATGTTGAGAGTAGAAGATAAATAATATATATATATATGCATAAATACAAACAATATTATTCTACTATATCTAGCTAAAAAAATTACTAATTCAAATCTAGATTATCAACTTTAAATTATTAATAAATCTATAACATGAGATTTTATATTGATTTCAATGGAAGATGGGAATATCACACCAAGTATAAATAATTTTTGATTGTATAAAATATTTCTAACCTGCTGTGGTGAGTAAACTTTATTTTAATAATATATCAAAACAACGTGATTATTAGTTGAACATCATTAAATGGTTCTTACAGGCAAATTAATATCAAGTAGTCATTAATGTGATCGAAAAATTTTGGCATCTTAGCCATTATATATATATATATATATATATATATATATACGCATAGTAATTAAACACAGTGTATTGAGAAAATTCTAAATTATTTGTTAATTATCAAACCACCCAGAAAGTTAGGAGATATGCTTTTGACTTCAAATTTTTTTATTTCTCTTAGTAAACATTTGACTTCTGAATTTTCCATAGTGTCGGCACATATGATTGATGTACTAAATTGGAAATTCAACTTCTCTTTTTTTGTTTTCTTAAATCTATTTTTTAAATTAAAAGTTCTAAACAGTATACATATATCACATATATATATATATATGTACGTATGCATATGCCACCCTTTAGTTTATGGAAATTCTCTCTTGGGTGCATGAATATGGAGGGGTCCTTTTAATTGAAATGTTTGTATATATATATATATATATATATATATATATATGTATAGCTAAATTCGATCACTCCTTTTGAGGGGAAAAAGAAAACTCACCCGAAAAATATATGTACCAAGTTTGAAGATATATAAACCTAATAATATTAGTTGATGAATAATTTTAACTTAATTTTTTCAATAAACTTTGAAAAACTTTAAGATAATTATAATTTCAGTTAATTATCCTACATAATCAAGTTTAATTAAGAGTGTGTTAGTTATAAAAAATAAATTCAATTATTTTTATTGGGTTAATTTTCTTTTTCTTTTTCTTTTTTTTTTTGTTTTAAGAATTTTGGTTTTAGTAGATAGATTTTCATGATCAATTAATTATATGAGATTTTATAAAAGTGCATAATCTCAAAGTCTATAGTC
>NW_019014638.1:1367205-1385402 GCF_000150535.2 Carica papaya
TCTTTTTGACTTGCAGTCTAGCTTGCAAATTTTCAACAATCAACCTCAAAATTCCCATCCTTCCCTCTCTTAATCCCCCAAAAAGCAAAAATGACTACTTTTCATTGAAAATATTCCATGAGCACTACTAGTTCTATATACTACAAAATTTTTACCTTCTAAATACAATTTCCTCAACCTGTTTGATTTTACATAGTTTAACAAGGATATTGGTGACTGAGTTTTCCTAAACCTCATGGTAAAAAAGGTAGCCTGTTTTCCCTTTACAGATAATTTGTCTGTTTCTTTCCATTTAGTATCAGAAACTTTTCTTCCTTTTCTACAGAAAACCCTAAGAAGATTCATGCAAGATAATATTTACTCGGACCACCATTCTAGATTGTCAAGGAAACAACATTTTTACTGTAAAAGTTACCAGTATGAAAAGTAAATGTTAATCATCTTTATGATAATTCCCACGTGAAGAATAAGCAGAAGTTGTAAAAAAAAAAAAACATAAATTGATGATACATTAAACTGTAGCTGAAAATTAGCATTTTGTACTCTAATTCAGACTTGAAAAGGCAAAGATAAGTTATTAAGAGATTTAGCTCTTCATAGGCTGCATAGTTAGATATGAGCTTAATTTTTATCTCCTATGCAACTCATAAAAAAGTTATTAATACTAGAACTAGAACTCCCTCATCTTTCAGAAAGGTAAAAACAGCTATTTCATAATATGAAGCTGCAGATACAGGAAAAGTGTATACGATTATGTAGTTGAGAATTGAAAACCGACACTGAAATTCTAGCTTATCTCTGAGGAGCAAACAACAGATAAGGTCATGTCTTTCCTGATAAAAACTATCCTCTAACGAAAACCTTCACTATAACTCCAACTACCCTAATATTAGGAAGCTCAAAGAAAGTACTAAGATGAACAGAAGTCTAAGAATAAACAGCATAATTTGCTAATGGATCTGATTCCTTCTGGTAAACCATTTGACTGTTCAATTATATGCTAGATTTACATTTTCTTTAGATATTGGAGAGTATATGTTACATGTTTTTGCCCTATAGACAGATATTATATGCATATATGCACATTTTCAGACACAAGTTCAGTTTATTACTTAATGAGACTGGCATACAAAAGTAAAGGTTTTAGGATGAACAAGAAACACTAAGGTTATTTTATAGTAAATAAGTATCGACTGAAGTTACCAGATGAATGAATTATGTTTTAAGTCTTTAATTTGTTTCTTTCCCCTACCGTTCTTCCCTCTCTCTTTTTTTTATTTGCAGAAACATGCTACTCCTTCCTCAATAAATGAATTTTTGCTTCATATGCCAATATTTGGTTACTATATCATTTCAAGAAAATGGAGGGATTCCACATTCCTTGCTTCTAAGCAGTTTGGTTCATAGGAAATTATATCAAATGTTAAGATTTTCTGTGACCTTGTTTATGATATCCTCATTCATATTTTCTTATCTTTTATTCTATTGTAAGTAAAATAAAAACACACGGGAATAACTAACTCTATAACGAACCCTTCTATTACTTGTTCATTATCCAGGCAAGATTTGTTACATAAAGAATCAAATCATTCTGAGAATAAAATCAGTACATTTCCCTACTGTGTTGTAGAATCTGCTGTAGTTGCTGAGGTCGACATGGAACTGCAAGCACTCCATTCTGTTCAAATCCATATTCCTCTTCAGCATCCTTAAGTAATCTCAAAAATGCCGGTTCAGATAGGTAATCTAATTCAATGACAAACCTCTGTATTTCATCACCCTTGACAGCAAAAACTGTAAAATGACTTTCCTTAATATCCTCCCTTGTCATATCTGATTCCTCATAACACTCCACAGGTTTCTTGTGTGCCAGGACTGCGAGACCCTTTTGCATTTTTCGGAAGAAAATCCTCAACATCATTAAACTCATCTTGTTTCCTTTCCTATATAATCACTAGTAGTAGTAGATGTTGGTGTATGAAGCAATCTGAAGAGCTGGAATGGAAATTTATACTAGGCTTCGGAGTAATTGAGGAAGACAAATTAAGCCGAGTAATCCGTGGTGGAGCCATTGCTAGTTCTCTAGCCTCGAGCAACATATTGTTCAATGGATCAATATCATTTCACGCGGGTTAATCAATGTGATATAGTACACGCTTCATCATGAAACTTATCTATATTCTAAAGTCTTATCCACCATGTAGCCAAATCAAATTTTGTCTTGATCTTCCCCATATCTAGATGCCAAGATATTTTGCTCTTTGATGTAAGAGCGCTTATTCTGCTAGCATTAGTTATTTACGTAGAAAAAGAAAATTCCATACCAGTAATCAGAATATAATTGAACCACAATAAGGAGATCATGGTTGACAATACAGCAGAAGCTTATAAGATTAGTTTCGGCTGATGGTTACACCACAATTTCAACTATTAGAGACATAGTTTTATCAGGGAAAAATATGTGTTTTCAGAGATTAGTACAGCATTCAGAATTTATTTATTATTTTTCTTTTTTTTTTGCTATCAAAGGGAAAAGAACAAAGGGTACGTAACATAGGCAATTAAACATGTCCAAACAGTGTCACAGATATCAAGATCTACATAGAGTTTTGAGGGCTTCCAGAGCCTAAGAAAGGTGGGCAATATCCTTCATTTGGTGCGTCCATCTAATAAGGCTATTAGTGCATAAATTTGCAAAATGTGAGAAATATGAACCTCCTGGTTATGGATGAAAAGATCCCTTATCTGTTTCTCAATCTAAGATACAGATGTCAATACACTAGAGCATCTGTGGGAAGGCAATCGAATTGACTTTGATAATTAGTTTCCTAATTCCCAATCCAACTTAAGAACCTCCAAAGCAGCAATAAACTTATCATTCAACAGATGGTTCCATCCAATGTTGCACATAAAACCTATAAGCCAGCGTCCTTAGTTGTCACGAATGAGACCACCACCCATAGTCGCCCTCATCCCACTCAATTTAAGAGGTCTAGAACTACCCTTATCAACTTTCTCCCCAATAATATGTCCTAGCCTTTATTCCTCCTCAATAAGATAAAAGTATTGGTCAATTTTCCACTTTATTTCCATATAGATGACCCTGTGTTGTTTCCATATTGGAAGTTTTCGTATGGTTTCAATAATATTATTGAATGGGTAGTACGTAAATGTAAAAGACAGACAAGTTAGAGCAGAAATAATTTAAGACAATGATAAAGAACAAGCTCCAGTAATTATTGATCTCTGAATTTCATATTATTTATTCATTTATTTGGACTTTATGGCATTGAGCATGTGAGACAGAATTATTAATGAATGAAAAAGGCTGTTGGTGCAGGCAAGCAGACACAAGATCAGAATGTGAAGAAAAATGTTGAGTATAAAAGTGTGTTGAGGTGATAAAAGAATAATGCTTATTTTGACATATGAATCATTGGTTTAATTTTATTGTTGATAGTTAAGCGAGAACAAATTATATGTAAATTTTCATTTAGACCTACCAAAATATTGACAAAAACATTATAATGTAACTAAGTCATATTCAATTTTTTCGTTTCAATCACTTCAATTGGTTAATAATCAAATTCAATTTTTCAATTATAAAATATTAGACATCAAACCTATAGAAAACAAAAAGGAAAACTTACTGCTACTTAATACTACCCTTTGAAGAGTTGTCAAACGTGGTAGCACATGTTCAAGACTTTAAGATCTACTACTAGTAATTTGCAAAACAGTTCAGGTCTCTTATGCTAAACATCTACTTTCTCTTTACAGCTTTTATTTGCTAACATAATTGTCGGAAAAATATCTTTTAGAAGTTTAAATTAAAAAACAAAATCATAAAAACTAGTTTATATTCTAAAAGATTTTTCCAATAATCACACTATCTTTTTCAATCCAAACAATTTATGCTGTTGTGGGTCTTCACCACTCAAAACAGACAATGCTATCACATTTCTTTATCCATCAAACCAATCCTTTGCCAACCAAGGAATTCTGGAACATATAACACCTTCAAATATTCATGACATAAGCTAGTAAATTTCAACCCAACCCAGTTTTTTACCATAATCGACAAAAAAAGGAAAGTCATAGATGATTAATCATCTGAAAATTTTTAATCTTGTCTACCTCATTACAAATATTTGCTAGAGAACCAGAGGGGTCAATGAGTTTTCTCACTTGTGTGGCAACTAATGATACCTATAGCTATATGCATATATGTAACTAATGCTGCAGTGACTGAACGAGTCTAAGTTCCACTGTGCTCAAAATCTGACAATCCAAAATTTCCTAAAACTGTAAAATATACAGATACTGCAGTAGCTTTACTTTTCCTCTCTGTTTCGGCTAAAAAACCCTAGAGCAGAACACAAGTTGTGGTACTATTGCAGTCAGGAATGTTTCGTTATTTCTAGTGTTAAAGAACTCTACAACAGTCAAAAATATCTTCTTCAACTGATATATACTTTCGTTCAACAGTTGAGAGTTGAGGAACATGATTTCAGCATTATTCCTCATCATATCTTTTTTTTTTAGACAATGCAACACAAAGACAGAATATAATTCAGAAATGTCTTCTTAAAAAAGAAATCCAATCATCAATTAGATTATACTATCCAATCAGAGTATATATGAACAGTGGACAGAGACTAAACAATTAAAAGGTAGGAAACCTAAAAGATGAATAGATCTCAGCAAAGGAAATGATTAGGGAAGGGGAGAAAGAACAACCTGAATGAACAATAAACAGCAAAGATAACAGTCATTTCTTCCCCTATTCTACCAACTACATCTGTAATTGTCTCTCTTAAACTCAAGTGAGAACTCTTTGAAGTTCATCTGGTTGGCAAGGGATAGCAAGAGCTCCCCCCTGACAGAACCCAAACTCGTCCTCAGCTTGCTTCAACAACCTTAAGAACTCTGGATTGTGGAGATGACCCAATTTGACCACAAATTTTTTGGGTTCACAACCCTCAGTTGCAACAACAACAAAGTGCCCTTGCCTCACCCCTTTTTGAACTTGCAGTCTAGCTTGCAACTTTTCAACAATCAACCTCAAAATTCCCATCCTTCCCTTCCTCAATCATTCAAAAAGCAAAAATTATCACTTTTGGTTGACAATGTTCCATGAGTACTACTAGTTTTATATACTACAAGATTTTTACCTTCTAACTAAAGATAATAGATGGGATAAACTCCAAATGCTGGAAAATAAACCATTGCATGTGGCTCTTCATTGGTCATCATTATAGTTGCATCCCCTTTTTTGGTTAGATTTGAGTTGTATCTTTGATATTCCACTTTCCAATACCGGCATTTATGGGTCTACAAGAACGCTTTATACATAAGACAGGACAAGTTAGTGCCTAATGATAAAAGGTTCCAAGCTCTTCTTCCAGAAATTCCAAATCATCAACATTCATTCTAAAAAAGTTACAAAAGTTCAGGACAAACAAGATATGAGTGGGTCGATGATCCTTATTGTTAATCCATAGTGATCCAAGAGCAAGGATTGAAAAGAAATTAAAGCCTGATTAGGCATACCTAATCATAAAAGTGGGTTTGATCACTGAAACCAAAGGATAAATTACCAGTACTAATAGTATCCATATGAAACTACATGTGAAGAAGCTGATAAATTATCATCAAATTGAGAAACCAGTAGTTGAATTGCAAGTCTGCATACAAATTTAGAAAGAAACAAAACTTTATCTAGTTCTTCCTCAGGCTAAGATCATCTTCAACTTCGATTGATATTACCAGCAACTTCAGGCTTGGAGATGTTTTCTACTAAGCAGTCGCTATCTATGCATGTGGGTACAGAGATCATCTTGTTACTTACTGATTGCCACTGCATGCATGCATGTGACATGGTAGGTACAACAACAATCACATGGAAAGCAAAAGCTGAGCATGCACGGCAACAAAACAATTGAAAGGAGAAACAAACTGCCGTATCACTACTTTATACCATGATATACAGCATTTTACATAACAGTTGTATTTTTTTCCCCGAAAGTTTTCAGAAACTGTATTTTCTGAAAGTTAATCCCTTCTTTCCAATCAAGAGCATTATAAAATTGGGATTTTTTGATAATGCCAAAAGCTAGTTCTTAATTAACCCAACAGAAAGAACTATAAGAGACATCTTATCATTTTATGATCATTACCAGTGTTGTAAACCAACAGTTGTTATGCCGCCAAATTATTACACATTCATCATTGGAAGCAGAAGTTCCTACTCCCTGATAACTACATAGCAATTATCTAAGAAAGTCAAGCATTCACTAGAAAAACAAACAAACAAATAAACAGACTCAAGCAAAATTTTAAGTGACTCAATGACCTTCCAGAGTTACTTCTCATAATTAGATCACAGTGCAAAATGGGACTTATACAACCAACTCACTGTGGTTGAGTTGCTAATGTCCCTCCTCATTACCATGAGGTAGAGGTTCAAAACCTCACAAGCTCCATTGGGCTATCCAAAAACAAAAAAGTGGAACTCATATACAGAAACTGACATTATGCGTGCTGCATCTCTACCTTTTTTTCCTTTTTGCAAAAGATGAATAAATGCTAGAGAAGCAATCAGAGTAGTGATTTGACTGAATGTAACCATAGGAATATATCATTGTGGAACAATGGTCTGAGCTCGTAATTACTATTTAGACCACGAGTCTGTAACAACCCACCATCAGCACAAGGATCCAATAACTCTATGAATAGAATGAAAGTCAACCTCCCCTACATTAACTTCTTAGATATCAAATTAAAGATTTTTTTATTAACTACTTGAAGTTGGGACCATAACCCGACTTGGCCACCAACTTCGTGGTGTGCAGCTTCACTTTAAAGGTAAATTGTTAAACTAGGTAAAAGTTTCTAGGACCACAAAACGATTATAATAGGTTCTGTTGACATGAATACTTTGACTAAATAATTATAGTATTTTTTTAATATAATTCTTATTATTAAATTTTTTATAATTATTTAGAATCTCTATTCTAAGAAAAATTACTTTATTTGCATCTAACATTTTTTATACATATATGAATTATCTGCAACACTAAAAATATAGTAAAAATAAAGTAAATATATTTTTTTTTTCTAAATTTCTACTTGGTATCAGAATAAAAATAAGAATATTTTTAGAATTTTACTTCAGGATTTTTTTTCAAACCCTAAAATCTTCTCACCATCCAACGGAGTCTTCACTTCACCGGCAGCCGACCGCCCTATTCTGGTGACATACTCCACCCTACCCGATCCCTATGCTCCGGCCATAACCCGCTGTTCGCGCGCCTTCCTCACGCACAGCCTCTGTTTGATGTGTTTCTCTTTTCTGGCCGCACCCACTGTTCTCGATTTTTTGTTCACGCACGGCCGATTTACGCTACTTCTTCGCGTACGGCCGTCTGGTTCGTGACGTCCTCTGTTCCGCCCGCTAATACTACAAATCCCGACGTTTCTTCGATCTGATTTCGCGCACCAGAAGCTCAACACAGCCTTCTGATTTCGCGCACTACATTTTGCGCGCAAGACAGACTGCTCAGGATCAAGCCACGCGATCCCTCGCACCAGCAGATCCTCTTCACGCGGCCGCGCGCGATCTGTGTCTTTTTGGGCCGTGTGACCACGTCTGGCCGAGTACCAACCGGTCTGCTCATTTTTTTGCCATATCCAGTCATGATTTGGTATCCCGCGGCGCGTGCCTGCCTCTGTCTCAGGCTCCAGACTTGTCTCTCTCGGATCCGGCTCTGGTTCTTCTGTCTTGCCAGACATACTTGTCTCTGGTGATCTCCTCTGGTCTCGCAGCATTTTTTGGTCTCCATTGGTGTTGGAATATTTCTTGGCATCCTTCGGATTTTTTTCTCCCTTCTTTAAATTAGCAGTTGGGTATTGTTATTTCTCTATAGGAACGTCAAAAATGGTAAATTCAGGTGCCGTTTCTCCCCCTACTATTTTCAATTCTAATGCTCACGTACCGTTTCTCTCCCTACTATTTTCAATTCTAATCCTTGAATTATATACTTTAAAACCAACATATACACGATAAACTCTTCTAAAAATTTTATGACCTATTTTTTTCGTACTCAACAGAAAAATATGTCACCGATGGATCATATAATCTTATATTTAAAATAGGTTCTATTAATTATATTTCGATCGTTCCACAGACTTCAGTTGTTTATGTATCTAGTTTTTCAAACAATTTCTTATTCATTAGTGCCCTTAATAGAGATATTAACTATAAAATTGAATTTTTATTTTTAATAATTGTGTCCTTCAAAATTTTCAAACAGAAAAGACGATTGGCACTAGTAGATTGCAGGATAGCTTATATGTCTTGAATAGAAGTCGAAACGTCATTGGGAATCAAGCTGCCTTCGAAGATATGAATGTCAATAGGAAAATCCTACAGTTGCATCGACGATTAGGACATCCTTCTTTCTTTACTCTAGAAAAATTATATTTCATATTGTTTAAAAGAACTTCAATAGATTCCTTATTTTGTAATTCATATGAGTTATTTAAACGTAGCAAGAGTTCATATCATGTGAGTAACTATAGAAGTTCTACCCCTTTTATAACCATTCACTCTAATATTTGAGGACTTACTCAGAATACATTTTTATCTGAAAATAGATGGTTTGTTACTCAAAAGTGATGTGTTCCTATGCTTTCAGTCAATTCATAGAATGGTATGTACACAGTTTGATGCTCAAATTAAAATTCTAAGAATAGACAACGGTACAGAATATATGGATGGTAGATTCTGTGCCTACTTGGAGTCTAATGGGATAATTCACCAGACAAGTTGTGCCTACACTAGTGAATAGAATGGAATTGCTAAAAGAAAAAATAGACACATATTGAAGGTAGCTTTGTCACTAATGTTCACAATTAATCTACCTAAAAGTTATTGCAGAGATGCAATTCTTTCAGCTGTCTATCTTATTAATAGAATGTCTTTGCGAGTTCTTAATTTTAGAAGTCCTCTGGAGGTTTTGCAATTTACAAATTCTTATACTATTCTCCCCAAAGTGTTTGGATTTGTTTGCTTTGTCCATGCTAGAAATGTGAGTAAACTAAAACTAAAATCTCTCAAATGTGTATTTGTTGAATATTCTCCTACTCAAAAGGGTTACAAGTATTATCATCTGCCATCTAGAAAATATTTTGTGACTATGAATGCTACTTTTAGAGAATTTAAACTATACTTCAACTTTATCCCAAGTCCTCTTAAGGGGAGAGTGAAATGAAGAGGTGATATCCATTTTGATCACTCTTGACAGTCATATTCAGATGGAGAATTTCATGTCAGAAGATCATATTCAAGAAGAAAATGCTCGACGACTGGATAAACTGGACTTGAAGAGGTATTCAAGGAAAAATAAGACAGAAAAAGTCATCATGCAGTCTATCCAATCAAGAATCTTCTTCAATTCCAAAAGATATCGGTGAATCATCTTTGCCTTGTGAATTATCTGATAAACTTATTGCTATTAGAAAATGAGTTAAAAATTTTACTAAACATCCTATAACTCTCTATGTCCCTCCTATAGAGCTTTTGTCTTATCTATTTTCTCTGTGTCTATTCCACATTATTATAGAGAAGCTCTAAGATATCCCAAATGGAAGGAAGTGATGATTGTAAAAATGAAAACATTTGCAAAAAATGAAACATAGGAACTTGTTTCAACTCTATAAGAAAAGAAAATGATTGGTTATAAATGGATGTTCAATGTAAAACACAAAGCAGATGGTTCAATTGAAATATACAAAGCTACACTAGTGGCTAAAGGGTATTCTCAGACGTATTGTGACATTCCAGATGCTAATTAAGGCAAATGGATGTAAGATACAGATTCAAAATGACGAGTGCATGATAAAATTTAAGCAATGGAACAAACTTATTACAAATTTCTTACAAATACATATATATAAGTTCCAATTACATACATATAATTGAGACCTGAAGTGACTACAAAATACAAAAGAATGTCACCTTTTTCACTATACTATTGGACTCATTAGAGTGCGGGAACAATCATGCACTCAAATTTTGTAGATCACGGGATCCTCATAAACTTCCAATGATAAGTCAGCCTGCAATTCCTCATTTTCTTCCTCATCTACGGGTAGATGGAAAGAATGAGTTTCATATGCTTAGTATGATTTTAAAAGTGAATTATTTTAACTTACAGCATATCTTTTAACCTCCTCATAAACCGATCTTACATTATAAAAGTGAATTATTTTAACTTACAGCATACCTTTTAGCCTCCTCGTAGACCAATTTTACATTATAAAAATAATTTATTTATTATGAATATAGTACATTAATATGAACAAATCAAACAAATATCATGTCAGATAATATAGAAAATCAAATAAATCATGAAATGCTTAGATTTTCATGTCATGTTTCGTGGAATCATTACAACTTTCATTTCTGAAGGCAGATACAGATTTCCAACTACCCAAGTGGAATGAGCAGATTAGTTACAGATACAGCATTTTACTCAGACCCATTTTTGGCTGGCCAAACCATTGCACGATCTACGACCACGGTCATACCAACCATACTGGTCCTAACAGATATCTATAATCATGACATTACTTAGCCACGGATGACCCCTACAGATATTCGTGATACCACTATCGTCAGAGGGTACGCCGTCATCCACCTGAAACGATTCTCTTACGTCTTTCTAGACCAAATAAGGGAAGGAAAAACAGATACCCCGAAGGGCAAGGGGAACCGATATCTTTCAGAAATAAAAAGTCTAACAAGACACTTGATATAATATGCATGTCAATACAAATATACTTCAGACCAATCATACTTCATTCCACATTTCTCTTTTCTTTTTTTCATACTCTTTATTTTTACCGATTACATATTATATTTATTACATGCAATTCATCAAGTGTCTGCAATTTACATAGCATGCTTGAAAATAAGAACAATTCGACTTATCTGAACTATGAACACAAATGCATACAAAACATGCAAAATCACAATCATCATATTTAATAATATCAGTTTATCTAAAAATACTTCTTAAGACGTCGAAAGAAATACTAGATTTCTTACCGAAACCTTGATACTTTCTTCTTCACCGTTCTCTTTTCTTTCCATCCTCTCACCAGACTACTATATCTCTCTCTCTCTTTAAATCTTAAAAAATGGAAGAATAGAAGTATGAGGAGGAATGAAAGGGAAATGGTCAACTTATAAAATTTTAGAACCATCGGATTCGTGCGAAGTGGCGAAATCCAGTGAAGAGAGAGGATAAAAAGATGTTCAGCATGAAAAATGAGGGAGGAGGGTCTCCTCCACCGGTAGCGGCAGTGCGCCGCTCGAGGGGACAGTGGGGTTAGCGGGCTACAGGCTAGCCTGCAGATCACAGGCCTCCTGCACGAGTGCAGGGGCTAGCCTATCCGTGCGCAGGGCATTGCGAACGCAGGCTGCAGGCGCGCAGGGCCTATCCGCACAGGCCTGCTGCGCGGACGGTGCACGCACAGTGTGCAACACTTGTCTGCGCACGAGGTGACGTGTGTAGGACCTATCCCCGTGCTGTGCACGCGGATAGGACATGCGTGCTTGCATGCAGATGGAACATATGCGTTGTGTGCACGTCCCGCGACAACTGTGCACGCGCGAATAGTGCCCAGCATCTGCACGGGCAGTTCTTCTTTCCTGCAGGATTTCTTCCTGTTTCTCCGTTTTTCTGATTTCTATCAATTTTTTAAAATTAATTTAAAAAAGTTAAATGCAAAAAATTAAATAATAAAACTAAAATTGAATAAAAAGAAAATAATTAAAAATCAACCAAATTTTTACGAATTATGATAAATATCATGTGGAGAAAATTAAATAAGTTCAATGCGACCAAAAACTCGAATAAATAGAGTTTTTCAAATCAATTAAGTACAACAATGGGCGGGATGTTACACCCTCACACCTTTAAAAAATTTGATTCCCAAATTTGTCTCGAACAAGTTCGGGTACTTTTCCCTTATCTCGTTCTGCAACTCTCACGTGGCTTCTTTCGGGGTATGATACTGCCATCGTACCTTCACAATGAGAATTGCCTTGTTATGCAAAACCTTATCGGTCCACCCAAGAATCTCCACGGGAACACCTCCTCATAAGTCATGTCGGCTTATACTTGTACCTCATTACAAGGAATAATATGAGAAGGATCAGGGTGGTACCTCTTAAGCATCGAGACGTGAAAGATGTCATGTAGACCCGTAAATTCTCGAGATAAAGTGAGACAGTATGCCACGGGTCCAATGAGCTTGATGATCTGAAAAGATCCCACATAATGAGGGCTCAACTTCCCTCTCTTCCCGAACCGCGTCTTTCCCTTATAGGGAAAAACCTTGAAGAAGACCTAATCTCCCATGGCAAACTCCAAGGGTCTCCTACGATTGTTAGCGTAACTCTTCTGATAGCTCTGGGTAATGGCCAAGTTCTTGCGAATGATTGCGACCTTCTCAATCGTCTCCTAAATAAAATCAGGTCCTAAATGACACTAATTTTTGACTTTACTCCAACAAGTAGGAGAACGACAAGGCCTTCCATATAGTGCTTCATATAGGGTCATGCCTATGCTAGAACGATAATTGTTATTGTAAGTAAATTCACAAAGGAGATGAAACTCATACCAGTTATCACCGAAATCGAGGGCGCAAGCATGCATTATGTCTTCCAATGTCTGTATCGTACGTTCTGACTAACTATCCGTTTGGGGATGATAAGCGGTACTAAAATACAACCCAAACCCCAGGGCTTCCTAAAAGTATCCTAGAAGTGGGAGGTAAATCGGGGATCACAGTTAAACACAATAGATGAGGGAATACCATGAAATTAGACAATCTCATCAACATATAGGTGGGCTAACTTGCTGGTGGAGTCAGTGGTTTTGATGGGCAAAAAATAGGCAGTCTTGGTCAGTTTGTCCACGATGACCCAGATAGCATTTCGACTAGAACAGTTTCTGGGTAATCCTGTAATAAAATCTATAGTTACATGCTCTCATTTCCATTTAGGAATTGGAAGAACTTGTAACAAGCCACTAGGTCTCTGATGTTCCATCTTTATCCGCTAATAAGTGAGGCATTGGGAGATGTAGTCAACTATCTTCATTCCTAGCAACTAATATTGTCGTTTCAATTCCTAGTTTATTTTGGTACTTCCTAGATGGATGAATAGTTTAGAAGCGTGGGCGATCTTGAGAACATCCGCTCTTACAGCAACAAGGATCCAAATTCAATTCCGGAATCAAAACAGTCCACCATCTAAAATCCTGAAATCAGGGGATTCGTCAGCAGTGAACTTACCTAGATTCTTGGTGAGTTCTGGGTTCGTGGATTGAGCTTCCCAGATTTTTATAAAGAGATCCGGCAAGGGTCAGATCTGGGTAAGATAGGTGCCTTTGTCATAATAGCTAAGGCAGAGAGACTGTATGACGTCCATCAATTTCCAACTAGAGGTCATGGTTTAAGCCACAGCAGACTCCTTTCGGCTTAGTGCATTAGTGACCACATTTTTTCTCTCGGGGTGATAGATAATCTTGCAGTCATAGTTCTTCAGGAGATCCATCCAGTGTCTCTGTCTCATGTTTAACTCCTTCTGTGAAAAGATGTACTTTAAACTCTTATGATTAGTATAAATCTCAAAGGTTTGGCTATACAAGTAATGATGTCATATCTTCAGGATAAAGATAATGGTCGTAAGTTCCAGGTCGTGGGTAGGGTAGTTCTGCTCATGAGGTTTCAATTGTCGAGACCCATAGGCAACTACTCTACCATGATGCATCAAGACACACCCCCAAGCCAATATGAGATGCATCGCAGTAGACCTGAAATCTTCCCGTATTGTCGGGAAGGATTAACACAGGAGCAGAGGTGAGACGATGCTTCAATTCCATGAAAATTTTACTACACTCATAATTCCAAATGGAAGGTACCCTTTTTCGGGTAAGTCGAGTCAATAGAGTGGCAATCTTAGTAAATCCATCAGTGAACCATCAGTAGTAACCTGGCAAGTCAAGGAAACTACGTACCTTGACCATGTTGGTGGGTGGATTCCAGCTGACTACCGTTTTCACCTTAGATAGGTCTACAAAAACTCCTTCACGTGAGATTACATGTCCGAGAAAGGAAACTTGGGCCAACTAGAAAGAGCATTTGCTCAATTTAGGTTGCAGTTGGTTCGAAGAGTCTCCAACACTTTAGTCAAGTACACTGCATGTTCTTCAAGCTCTTTGAATACACTAGGATGTCATCAATAAAAACGATGACGTATTAATATAGTGCGTGCCGGAAAACTCTGTTCATTAAGTCCATAAAGGCTGTTGGGGCATTGGTTATTTCAAATGCAATTACCCTGAACTCGTATAAACCGTACCTACATCAAAAGACGGTCTTCGGAATATCTTTTTTTTTACTCTCAACTGGTGGTATTTCGTCATGAGATTGATCTTAGAGAAGGTCCTGGCTTCTTGTAATTGATCGTAGAGGTCATCGATCCGAGGTAAGGAGTACTTACTTTTAACAGTCACTTGATTGAGTTCTTGGTAGTCCACGCAGAGTCTAAGAGAACCATCATTTTTCTTCATGAACAACACCGAAGCGCTTCAAGGAGAATGTTTAGTGCTAATAAACTTCTGGGTAATCAGGTCAGAAAGCTGATGTTCCAGCTCTGTTAGCTCAGCATGACTCATACGATAAGCAGCCTTCGAGATTGGTTGGGTTTCGGGCAGTAACTCAATTAAGAACTCTACTTCTCGCGGGGGAGGTAGACCAGGAAGTTCGATAGGAAAGACATCTGTAAAGTTGTAAACAATTAGTATGATACACACAGCAGGATTAACACTTATATTCCTGTTCATTCATTGGTTAAGAAAATAACAAAAATTTTAATCATTTTTCAGAGAATGTAAAGTTATAATTTTATTTTCACAATCGATTATAACTTTATATTCTTTCAACCAGTCCATTCCTAATATCACATCAAATCCTACAAAATCTAACAGTATCAAGTTTACACATACCTCTATTCTTGAACCTTTTATCCTACAATCTTTACGTACACAATAAGTCTCTAGCAGTCCCTTACAGGGAGTTTCTATCGTTAATGTTTCTACCAAATATTATAGTCTAAAATCAAGATTACAAGCAAATGTACGAGAAATAAAAGAGTGAGTTGCACCTGTATCGATCAAAGTCTTGGCAGACGTGTCATGAATAGAAAGTATACCCTAGATAAGGACAGTAGTAGGAAGGTTATCGGGTTCATCAAAATAGTACACGCAACCTTGTGCTATAGGCCAGGACCTTCGTGTCGACATCTATGATCGGGTCGCGATGCTGAGACCCAACTCGTATGCGAAGGTGCTTGAACATGCTCAATTGGCCAAAGATCTCATATCGGCCAAATACCAATGCATTGCCCGACAGCTTAGAAGGAGATTACTTTACTCAATAAGTAGCCACCCTGATAAACAAACTAAAGTTGCCCTCCCCCCTGCTTTGCCTCCACCTACAGTTCAACCTGCTCGATCTAACCAACCTTGTTAGTATTGTGGTCGCTCGCATGGTGACCTGCCCTGTCGGCATATCAATAACGCATGTTATCAGTGCAGAAGTACCCAACACCTTATAAAGGACTGCCCCTAGCGACCAAAGGATGCACTTTTCGACTCTCGGGGATGACCATTAGAGGGGCAAACCTAGACAATTGAACAAAACGGGCTGCATACTAGGCAACCATTAGACTCCTTTGGTGGAGGTCTTAAAATTCCTCATCTTTCTTTTCCGGACATAGGCAGGAAGAAGTTATTAAAGAATGCATTCATGAAAACTTCCCAGGTGGTAGAGGTAGGTAGGACTTCCTTTTTAAGTTGCCACCAGTGTTCTACTTCGTTGTTTAGCATGAAGGTTGCAAGGGGTACTTTCTGTTCCTCGGTCAGGTCTAGGATAGAGAAGAGCTTATCTATCTGTAGGATTCAGGTTTCGGCTACTAAAGGATCAGGGCCACCTTCAAAGTATGGGGGGTTAAGTTTGTTAAACTCCACTATGTTGTAGGAAATAGATCTTTCGGTGTTTCAGAATTCAGGGGCAGGAGGTGGAAAGGGGTTGACTTGATTTTGTCATGCGGCTGCAGTTAGTCCTTGGATAGCTTAGAAGAATTTGGAAAATTTAGCCCTAATTGGGTGATTCGGGACTTTAGGTCGCTCAGTACACTCTACAGATGGTCCTCCTAGCGTCATTCCTAGAAAAGAAAGGAAGACACGAGTTGGTGGTCTAATTTTGAAAAGATGACTTATTTTTCTTAGATACTCTAAGGGTTTTTTCTACCTAAGGCCTTAGTGTAAGGGATTTGATCCGCAACTATTCTGCTCTATTACCATCTATGACATCCCAGATGCTAATTAAGGTAAATGGGTATTAGACACAGATTTAGAATAACAAATACATAGTAAAATTAATGCAGCGGGAAAAACTTATTATAAATCTTTTACAAATATGTATATATGAGTTCAAGTTACATACATATAATTGAGACCTGAAATGACTACAAAATACAAAAGAAACAAAAAATAAAAAAAGACCACTTCTTTCACTATGCTATTGAACTCATCAGAGTGCGAGAACAATCATGCACTCAAATTTTATGGATCCATGGGATCCTCATAGACTTCCAAGAGTAGGTTAGCCTGCGTTTCCTCATTTTCTTCATCATGTAAGAAGAATGGAAATAGTGAGTTTTATATACTCAGTAAGGAAAGCAGTATTAAATTAACATAGTAAGATTTTAAAGGTGAATTATTTTAACTTACAGCATACATTTTGGCCTCATCGTAAATCGATCTTACATTATAAAAATAATT
The DNA here is from genome assembly GCF_000150535.2 of Carica papaya. The sequence goes on from NW_019014638.1 coordinate 1,384,128, forward strand.
TATTTATTATGAAAACAGTACATTAATATGAAATAATTAAACATACATCATGCTAGATAATAGAAAAAATTAAATAAATCATGAAATGATCAGATTTTCGTGTCATGTTTTGCAAAATCGTTACAACTTCCATCCTTAAAGGCAGATACAGATTTTCGACTACCCAAGTGGAAAGACCATATCAGATACAGATACAACAATTTACTCAGGCCCATTTTCGGCTAGCCAAACCATGACATGATTTATAATCACGACTGTACCAACCATAGTGGCCCTAATAGATATCTATAGTCACGACATTACTTAGCAACGGGTGACCCCTACAAATATTCGCGTTACATAAGGTACGCTGTCATCCAATAAGAGCAGTTCTCTTACGTCTTTCTAGACTAGATAGGGGAGGAGGAAACAGATACCCCGAAGGGTAAGGGAAACAAATACCCATTAGAGATAAAAAGTCTAACGAGATACCTCATGCAATATGCATGTCAATACGGATATACTTTGGACCAATCATACTTTATTCCACACTTCTCTTTTCTTTTTCTTCCTATACTATTTATTTTTACCGATTACATATTATATTTATTACATGCAATTCATCAAGTGTCTGAAATTCATATAGCATGCTTGAAAAAAATAACAATTCGACTTATCTAAACTATGAACACAAAGACATACAAAACAGGCATAATCACAATCATCATGTTTAATAATTTTAGTTTATCTAAAAAAAATCCTTAAAACGTCAAAAGAAGTATTAAATTTCTTACCAAAATCTTGATGTTTTCTCTTTCGTTGTTCTCCTTTCTTTCCCTCATTCTCTCACTAGACTACTATCTCTCTCGCTCTCTTTCTAAATCTTGAAAAATGGAAGAATGGAAGTGTGTTGAGCAACGAAAGGGGAATGGTAAATTTATAGAATTTTAGAACCGTTGAATTTGCACCAAGTGGCGAAATATGGTGAAGAGAGAGGAGAAAAAGATACTCAACACGAAAAACGAGGGAGGAGGATCTCCTTCACTGGTAATGGCGCACTGCCCGAGGCGGCAGTGCCCCAGACGGCACGCTGCAGGCTAACCTACAGGCATACAGGCCTCTTGTCGTGCGCGCAGGGGCTAGCCTGCACGCGCACAGGGCCTAGGCGTGCAACGCTGCTGCAAGCGCAGGCTTACTGCGGGTACCAGGCGCGCAGGGCCTATCCACGCTAGGCGCCGCGCGCGCAGGGCCTATCCGCTCTAAATGCCATGTACGTAGGGCCTATCCACACAGGCC
>NW_019014638.1:1385501-1396314 GCF_000150535.2 Carica papaya
TTAAATAAGTTAAATGTAAAAAATTAAATAATAAAATTAAAATTATAAAAACAAAATAATTAAAAATCAGCCAAATTTTTACGAATTATGATAAATATCATGCGGAGAAAATTAAATAAGTTTAATGTGGCCAAAGACCCGAATAAATAGGATTTTTCTAATCAATTAAGCACAACAATGAGCGGGGTGTCACACCTATGGAGTTGAATATCAAGAAACCTTTACATCTGTCGCAAAAATGAATACAATCAGAACATTATTCTCCTGTGCTGCTAATATTATTACACCAGTTTGATGTAAAAAATATCTTCCTTCATGGGAATTTAGAGGAAGAGGTATACATAAAACTTCTACCTGGATTCGAAGATGAAAGAATACAAAAGAAGGTTTGTAAATTAAAAAAAGTCTTGCATGGATTAAAACAGTTTTCAATAGCATGGTTTGAAAGGTTCAGAAGAGTTATGATCTCTTTCAGATATCAGCAAAGCAACGCTGATCATACTCTGTTCATCAAACATTGTGAGAGTAGGATCACTTTTCTCATTGTTTATGTAAATGATATTGTACTGACTGAAAATGATACAAATAAGATGGTTGAACTAAAGGAACTTCTTTCTCAAGAATTTGAAATTAAAAATATAGTAAAATTGCAGTACTTTTTGGGAATTAAGGTTGTCAGATCTAATAAAGAAATCTTTATTTCTCAAAGAAATTATATTCTACACTTATTAGAAGAGACTAAAATGATGGCTTGCAAATCAGGATAATCTCCTATTGAAAGTAATCACAAATTACAAGCTGTTAATAGTACATCAGTTGACATGCAAAAATATCAGAGATTGGTTGAAAAACTCATTTATCTCTCATGTACCAGACCATATATAGTTTATGCAGTTAGTCTGTACTGGTAAGTCAGTACATGCATGATCCTCGCGAGATTCATTTTCATGTTATTTTTCGAATATTACGGTATCTAAAATTTGCATTAGGAAAATGTTTACTCTTCTCCACAAATAGCCACTTTAAAATAGAAGCATTTACAGATTCTGATTGAGCTGGATCTCCATATGATAGAAGGTCAACTACTGGTTACTGCACACTCATTGATAGCAACTTGATTTCATGAAAAAATAAAAAAATAGAGTCTAGTTACCCGTTCTAGTGCTGAAGCAGAATATAAAGCAATGTCTCAAGGGGTATGTGAATTATTATAGTTGCAGAAGCTGATGAATGAATTAGAACTATTTAAAAAAGGAAGCTTATCATTGTTTTGTGACAATAAAGTAGTCATTAGTATTGTTCCAGTTCAACATTACCGGACGAAACATATTGAGATTAACTTTCACTTCATAAAAGAGAAAGTGGTTAACGGCTCTTTATGATATATCATGTATTTTCTAATAATCATATGACAGATATCTTTATTAAAAGACTTTACAACAAAACTCTTTAGAACTTGATATGCAAGTTGGACATATGTAATATTTTTGTACCAATTTGAGAGAGAGTGTTGACATGAATATTTTGTTGTCTAACTAATTGTGATAATTTTTTTTTATATAACTCTTAGTAATAATTTTTTATAATTATTTAGAATTGTTATTGTAAAAAAAAAAGTATTTATAAATAAAAATTCTTACATATTTATAAGTTATTTGTAATATAAAAAATATAGTGAAAACAAAGTAAATATTTTTTTAAAAAAATTTCTACAGGTTCAAATCAAAACGAATGTCCTTTTGAAGATAAATTAAAGGCCAACTTAGGAGACTAAATTAGTGCAGTAAGTAATCTCATATCACTTTGTTTTAAGCCACTGGAGGGTATTACATATTAGATATTGTTTTAGTTTAACCTTCTCTATATTTAAGTTCTGAGAGATTAAACTAAAGATTTTTTTTTTATTGACTACCAGAGGTTGAGACCACACTAACTTGGCCGCCAAATTGGTGGTGTGCAGCTTCACATTAAGAGAGAACTTGTAGAACAAAGTAAAGGCTTTTTAAGGAGCATGAAAGCATAATGAGGGGTCCAAGAAAGAATAAGTGTCGTTTCGAATTTAATTAAAGGCCACATTAAAAGACTGAAGTAGCCTGGTGGGTAATGAGCATATAGCTTTGTTATATTTTTGAGTTAGTGACATGAGAATGTTCTCTGATCTAAACCAATTGAAGAAAGAACCCACCCAATCAGAATTTGCATCCAAGAAGTCCAACCATTACAGCAAAGTAATGCGTCAAATCAATAGTGACAAATGACTCCAGCAAGAGTTACAATTATTTGCAAAACTAAGATAGCAACCTGCTGTTTTGGTCTCCAAGATAGTCAGGGAGGCTTTGTACCAGCTTTTCAAGGATGGGGTCAAAAAGCTCTGTGGTTGAAACTACTCCATTTTTCATCCTGCTAATCAGAAAAGGTTTCTCCTATCCTCGTGAAGGACTTTGGCATTGCAGGTTAGAACTTGAAGTTGGGGGTTGGATTAATATAAGTGGATACACTTGAATACCTTCGCCAAGCAAGTTTTCTACAGGTAATATACACAGCACAGGAAACTATTTCTCAAAACAATTTGTCATGGAAGGTTTAACAAGCATCCAAGCTACTAGAACAAGAAAATACAAACTCATGTTTAGAAGTATAGCATTTTATTGATATGTGAATCAACAAGGCATTATTTGTCTGTAAACTAATGAAGCAAAGAACGCTATCCGCACAATTAAAAATTAATGTAGGTTTTGCTCTGTGCAGACAGAAAACAGTTATTTTTACAAGCAAATACATTTCTGCTTGAAACTTATGTCTATTCCTCTAAAATTGCCCGAGACAAAGTAGCCAATATACGGAGAACAGTGGAGAAAACTAACGAGTACATATTCAAGAATTGATCCCATATCCATTTATCCAATATGCATCAGACAAACAATTCAAGAGGATTCAGATTTCAGAAAGATAACTTGGAACGAAAAGGGCCATTCATACTAAACGAGTAAGTGGGCGTTTACATAGACTGATCAAACTGTAGGTTTGCGCACAAACTCAGTGCCAGGAAATTCAGAGGATGGGAAAACCTGAAGTCCAGTAACCAAAGCATCAGGGGGACCACGACGACATCTCTGTTCCATCTCCTGGACAGCATCAGGGTTCCCGGAGAAGAGAGCTTCCACAGAACCATCCCTCCTGTTCCTTACCCAACCCTTGAGGCCCAACTCGGAGGCATTCTCAATTGTCCAGTTTCTGTAGAATACACCCTGGACCCACCCTTTAATCACAACCCTCACCTGCACCATCAAAGCAAAACCCCATCACTCAGACATGGCCAGTAGCTAGAAAGAGAATATTCAAAGCCTAATTTCCACACCAAAAAAATAAAAACCTTTGTTCCCGCGATTTTTTATTCTAAGAAGGAGATAGCAATCACACCTGACTGCACAAATCAAAACGGGGTCGATACTAAATCTACGAACACATGAAACCTAGAACTCCGTTTCATCACACATGTACAATTAACATAGATATGACTATGCCCAAAACCCTAATTTTTTACAATCAACATCCATCATCTTCCATGTGATTTGTGAATCTAAAGAGACCCATTGCTTGCCCTAAAATAAAAGGTGAACGTAACAACCGAATTCCATTACAGTAACGCACCCATTAATCACGATAAATCGAAGTCAACAAAAAAGGTTATATGGAAGACATGTGACATTGATTAGGTAGTCATTTTCACCATTTAGTCACCAGGCTAAAATCCTAATAAAACTGAAGAAGCCTTAATTAAAGACCAAAATCGCAAAATATACAACATTGATAACACAGCATGGGAGAAGCAGAAGAGAGAGATACATAGATGAGGTAAGAAAGTACCGTTTTGTCCGAAGACGAGTGATGGGAATCCGGTGCAGGTTGAGGAGTAGTCATGGAGGCAGGAGGAGAAGAAAGAGAATATGGAGGAGGACGGAACAAAGAAGGAAAAGGACGATGAGGATGACGAAGTGGAGTTCCAATCGGAAAATGATGATGAAGAGAAGTAGAGTGGTAGTAAAGGAGAATAGGGAGCCTACAAGGACAAATAGTATAGCTTCTATTGGTCCATGATTGGCGCAGAATCTTACTCTCTAAAGACTTGAGAAATCTGGTTGTTGCAGGCGATTGTTGGATGATGATGAGTGATGATACCATATTCAAACAGGTTATAGATGAAGAAATGGAATTAGATTCTATCTGGATAAGCAGAGAATCCACAGAAATCCCATCCGCTACTTATTATTATTTTTCTTACAAAACGAGGACTGCTATTGATTTTTGAAAAAGGTAATCATTATATTAAAAATAAATAAAGAAAAATAATATCTGTTTAATTATCCCCATATATTAATTAAGAGAATGAGTTCGATTAAACACAAACATCAGTGAATCCATAACACCATATCAATTTAGTTGTTGATTGCTAACATATAGTACACAAAACAGGGAGTAAAGTAATGGATAGATAGAAACATAGAGTAGTCATTGAGGAGAAAAGAAATCGAGAATAAGGTAAATAAGATCAGAACAGAGAGCGAGGAGGAGGATGAGAAAGAAGAAAACAAAGGCAACACGAAATAATAAGACAAAGAGAATAAGAGCAACGGTAGTCTGGAAGAAGAAGAAGATGATTGAGTCTGAGATTAACATCCTGAATTCGAATCAATCCGTCGCCATTATTGCTCCGAGTTTCCTTTCTTGATCATCTTATGAACGAAAATTTGGAAAAATAAAGAAAAAGAAAGAGTTCGGGAGGTTTCTGAAAAATCCTGGGGTTTTGGTAAATATGTGAAACTGTTTTGCTTCTCTTCATTCTGGAATCTTCTCCCTTCTTCCATCCTCAAACATAAATTATTTATTCAAAAGCCTTACATAATTTTGTCTTCAAAAACTTATAAAATTATTATATTTAATATTTTCGTACAACTATAAAAATTTGGATTTTCACTTTCACAATTGAAATTTTTTTAAGTTAAGACTTTGTACTTTGTTTTTATAATTTACTACCATGTACTTTAGATCTTATATAAATCAATTAATTTCAATGCTCACATAGACACTAAAAAAAAGAAAAAAAAAATTAATTAAATAATTCAAAATAAAAATAAATTGAAAAAAAAAAAAGTAAAAAGGTTTTAGATTGTAGAGAATAAATTCCCTTTAAAAAGAAATATGCTATATATTCCAATTTTTTCTTCACATTCGTTTCTAAAAATCACAATAAAATTAATAACATTGAAGGAGTGATATGCAAAGAAACAATTATCCATAAAAGTTACTCATAAATTGGCTCACACCAAAAGTAAAGTCAAGAAGCTCTATAGTTTTAGACTATGAATTGTAGTTATAAGAGAGATCAGAAAGTGTATAAAAGTTTTGAGAGAAATCAGAAAGTACTTGAAGAGCATAATGTTTCTTATCAGAAAATTGGCATTCTATTTTCAAAAGATTAGTGAAGGAAGTGTTCAAAATCCCAAGGCAAATTTAATATTAGAATAACTTTATCACTTTTTATACCATAAAAGTAATTTTCTTATCTATATACATTCAACTTACTAGAAGGACTAGAGGAAAGAGGGTTTGAATTGTAATATAAGGCTTTAATATATATATTTAGATTTTTTTGATCAAGTTTGTTTAAGGATATAAATGATTTGAAATATGACGAATTAAGTGATTAAATGTACTTGTTTAGTAATAAAATTGTTTAAAAATTTTGTAATGATGGTTTTTCGATAATATACAATAATATTTTATGTTTTTACAGGTTGAAATGTAATGTCCAGGTTTAGAATTTGGTCCGGAATCAATTTTGGCATTTATAAAAAAAAATAAAAAATTATTTTTAAATTAAATTAATTTATTTTTATTAAATTATTTGAGAAAAAATAGGTTAGAGATATAATCGAAAGTAATTTTGGGAAAAAAAGAGTGAAAATTTTGAGTTCAATTGGTATTTTTGAAAGAAAATTTAGAAACGGATGGTTAAAATGTAAAAATAGAAAATATACAGCAACCCTGACGAACCAGAGACATGTCAAAACAAGCTGACGTCGACCCCACGCGGGCGATCCGCGTGCCCAATGATCTGACTGCCCAAGTTCGATCTCATGCACGTAAACGGCTCAGATACATTCCCTCCTTAGGCGCGATCGGACGGATGAGATTAATCGCAATGGACGACTTAGATTCGCCCATGCAATCGGTTTAAATAGGTAAAGATCGGATGACTCTCCTCGTTCCATGTCGAGGTGAATGGACGACCTAGATTGACGCAAAATGAGTATATAAACATCGCGTCGTAGGAGAACCCTAACCCTAGCCGCCCTACCTTCGTCGGAGAAGGAGACCGACCTCGGCCGCCGCCGCACCAGAGCCACCGCCAACCGCAAAAAAAGGTAAAATTCTCCCATACCCGCTTGGAATTCGATTGCAAGTCTCCCCATGGCCATATCAAAGCAAAAGGGACGGCAGGTGAGCCGAAAATCGCAGGCAAAATCCGGCGGAGCCGTTGCGGCCAAAACCCAAAACCCCCTCTGATGAACCCCTTTCTGTTTTCTGTTTCACGTGATTTTTCGACAATTGTGTTCATCATCCTTTTCTATGCAGGTTAGCCGAAGAAAGAACCCATCCGCGAGAGAGAACCGGTGGAGTCGCCGCACCTGGAGATCCTCCTACTGTTATGGTAGGCTTTTTGTGATTTCTAACCAACTAAGGCCTGTTAACATGTTTTTTCACAGAAATACGTGTAAATCGGTCAAAACTGGTTAAAACAAGCCAAAATCGGACTGGTCAAATTATTAGTTATGATAAATTAAATCACTTGCTTAAATATTGTTTAAATTGATCAGTGAATATGACATGAGATGTTGGTATGCTTTGGTGGCTGTTTAGAGAATCTAAATAAAGAAAAGCTTACTGGACATCCTAAAAAATGGTAGACGGACCCGGTACGTAGAGAACCCTTCGTGGACATTATCTTAGTCGGACGGGCTAAAAAGTCCCATACTGTAAGAATTTTAGGGATTTATTTCACTCTCATACCAGACGGGGTATCGAGGCGATGGTGTTTTTGGCACTCATTACTGGACGGGGTATAGGGACAGCTGGGTTAATTGTCAATTTTGGATACTAAGTCCACGAGTAAAAGGATATCCCTATGGACCCCTAGGGGTCCCAGGGAGTAGGTCAAAAAAGGGAGAATTCTGATCCTATGAATAAAATTAAAATGTCATTTAGTTATTTGTTTTCATAAGTTGATTTTGGAAAAACTGTAACGGCAAGTATCGAATAAAAAGTTTTAAAGTTATAGTATTTACTTAAAGTAAGTGCTTTATTAGTTATTTTCTGATTTTTACCAACCTTCGATTTTTCGTATATGTGATTAGTGTGATATTCTTACTGGGGTAGTGTAAGTCACCATTTCGTTAACTATTTTAGATTAACAACACTAAGATCCAAATCTTGATCAACAAGAGGGTTGTGAGTAGTTCACCTCTCAAGCTCTCTTCAAGTGTTAGTGAAGGTTGTTCTAGAATGCTTATTTATTCGTTTTTTCTTTAATTACCATTTATCTTTTAGAAGAGACATTCTCATACTCCTATTGAAAAATCCAAATTATTATGTAAGGAGTGTAAACTCTAACTCAATTAATTCTGTTAATCGTAAGAACAAAAAAAACACTTATATTGACAATAAAAAATTAAATAATTAAAAATAAAAATAAATCTAAAATAAAAATGAGAAAAGTAAAGAATAAATTCTCTTGGGAGAAGAAATATGTTATATCTTCTAATTTCTTCTTCTCCATCATCTCTAAAAATCAAAATAAAACCAATACCATTGAATTAGTAATAAACCAAGGAAGCAACTACTCATAAAGGTTATCCATAAATCGACTCACGCAACAAAAGAAGTTAAGAAGCCCTATTATCTTGGATTATAAATTGTGGCTTTGAGAGAAATCACGAGTACATAAAGATCACAACTTTTTATCAGGAAGTTGTCGTTCCATTTCCAAAGGCTATTGAGGGAAATCATTTAAGATTTTAAGACAAATATGAGGTTTTAAAGCAGCTTTATCACCCTTTTGCAGGAGGTCCTGAGGCTTATCTTCTAAGGCTATTTGAGAATATCAAATTTTGCTTTATCTATACCAAGAGAGTAATTGTCATACTTAAGGATATTCAACTTGCTAGGAGAACTAGAGGAAAGAGGCTTAGATTTTCTTATTCAAGTTTTTTAAGGATGTAAATGATTTGAAAGATGATGAATTAAGCGATCAAGTATATTTATTTAGTAATTAATAGACAATGATATATTCATGTGCTTATGGATTGAAGAGTTCGGTTTTCTTTAGAAAATTGAAAAAAAAAATTCCTATTTCTTCTCATTCTTTATTCTTTTTTTTTTCACTATTAACATAGTTAACTAATTTGTTTTACGTTTATAATAAGAGGTAGTGGATTACAAAAATGTAAACTACAATATCTTAATTTAAAAATTATAACAAATAGAAATTAATTTTAAGAACAATAATTAATTTATTTTATTTAAACAATACATATGATATCCTGAAAAGAGAAAAAAATAATTGAGTATAAAATTAACATTTTAAATTCAATCTCCTGTCATTATTTATAATAGCCTGAAACCCCTGACTTATTTTTTTATATTTTGGTATGATTGATTTAAGTATGAATAAGTCTTTAGAAAAATAAATTAAGGATAAAAGGAGAAAGAAAAAATTAGAACCTAACAAAAATCCCTCGAATGAAAATTTGTCCTTAAAGGGAAATCAATTTTTCTTGATCAAGGAATTACTCTCAAGATCCAACACCACACTCTAGAAGGTGAGAAAAATATTAGGAACACAAAATTAGAAGCAAAAAGAAAAATTAAGGAGAGAGCAAAAGCACATTCTCATGTAAAAGAAGGAAAAATGATCTTTTAGGACAAACGCTTCCCAAGGTAAAAATCAATGGAATTTCAGGATGAAATTCAAGGAGACGCTAGATAATACATGAGAAAAGAAAGTTGTAAAGTGAGAAAAAATTTTGTAGAAAAAGAAAATTGGGGGAGAAATGCACAAACCCAATATTTTCCCTCGAGAAGCCTCAAAATGACATTTGAGGATAAATTTCTTCATGATGCCAAAATTAGTGGAATTTGAAGCTCAAATTCAAGGAAATACAAGTAACATGTGAGACAAGAGAAATGTACAATGAGAAAAAATTTGGTATAAGTAAAAATTAGAGAGAAAAATGGAAATCCGAGAGGGAAAATTTTTTTTCCACCAATAAACTTCTTTTGGGCTACCTTGTCTTCTTTTGGGAAAAACCTTAACCAATTGACAAAATGTCATTGGTTGGGACTTGATAACATCAAAGAGGTGAAACAGAAATCTAAGTGATAGGATCAAAGGAAGAGGTGAGGAAACAACCATGAGGTGTATAGAAAATATGCTAAAGCAAACAACTAAATGGTGGAACAACAGGAAAATGTGAGGAAGCTAGCATGAGTGTCGAGATAGCATGTTGAAGCAGGTAGTTAGGAGGCCTCACAAGGTGAAGAGCTAAAAAGACAAACATTAGGTGTTAGGTACAGGAGTTCCAGGAAGATTTCAGCTTGTCAAATGTCTAGACCTTGTATGGCTCTTTTAGGCCCTCCTCCCTTATAAATAAAGAATATGGGGAAGGGAAGAAAACATGTCAAGTGGAGAAGGCAAATGAGAAAGGGAAGAAAGAATAGGGAAACTCGAGAGGTATTAAAGAGAAGAGTAAAAGAAGAACCCGTGAGTTGTGAGAAAAAATCAAATCTTAGGGGAAATGCTAGAGAAATCTTAAGAGAAAGGAAGAAGGAACAATAGGAAAGAAAGAAGTAAGAGAGAAGGGAGAAATTAAAAGCCAAAATTATGGGAAAAAAAGGCAAAATTGCGGAGCAAGGTAATCCTTTTTCCCTTTGATCTTAGTTTAGTTTTTCATGAAATTTTGGGATAAAATTTGGGAAAATAAATGTGGTTATCTTTAAGGCAAGAAAGAAGAGACCAAAATCATTATATGACAATTAAAATTTTTAGAGAAAAAGCTTAAAAATCATCCAAAAATTCTGTCAAAATTTCTAGAGAAAAAAGTTTTAAAATCAAGGAAAAAGAAATGTATAGAAGAGTAAGAAAAATGAGAAGTTACAAGAGGAAATCCTGTTTGAGTAAATAGACATGCCGATAGAAAGGAAGGAAGGTTTAGAGTAAGTTTTCTTAGGACTTATGGTAAGTGGTTATTATGGCAATATTAGCACTTAATATTTTTTAGTATTTTCAGTATAAATAGATATATAAATATATTAGGGAATTTTGAAAATTGCTACATGTAGTTTTTGACCAAAAAAAATGTTTTAATTTAAGTGTTATTATGCAATGTGTTCGAAAATGAATTTTGTATGTGTTCATCATTTATTATGCAAGGAATTCAGCTTTATCAGCATTCCATTCCCACCTATATTATGATAGGAGTCTATTGTGCCCTACCATTTTCGTGTTTTGGAGGAAAAGTCTCGAGTTTGTGCATATCTCCCCCAATTGTTTTCTACAAAAAATTTCTCACTTTACAACTTTCTTTTTTCATGTGTTATCTAGTGTTTCCTTTAAGTTCATCCTTAAATTCTACTAATTTTGACCTTGGGAAGCATTTTTTTCCCAAAAGTCATTTTTCCTTCTTTTACCCGAGAATGTGCTTTCACTCTCTCACTAATTTTTCTTTTTGCTTCCTTTTTTTTATTCCTAATGCTG
>NW_019014638.1:1405685-1426502 GCF_000150535.2 Carica papaya
ATTCAAGATCCATACTATTTCACATTGTATTTGCTATAGAGCGATATTCAGCTTCTGCAGAAGATCAAGACACAATTTGTTGTTTCTTAGATTTCCATGATATGAGTGATGATCTGACAAAAATACAATATCCTGTCAGAGATCTTCGGGTGTCAGGACAGGTGCCCCAGTCGGCATTAGAGAAGGCTTTTACTTGAATATGAGAATTTGCAGGGAAGTGAATCCCTTGTCCTGGTGTTCCTTTAATATACTATAGAATCCTTAGAGCAACTTGAAGGTGACTTGTCCGGGGAGTGGCTAAGAATTGACTTAGACGTTTAACAGAGTAACAAATATCCGGCCGAGTGATAGTCAAATATAACAGCTTCCCAATAAACCGTCTATAACTGGTGACATCACCAAGTGGTTCTCCATCTTCTTTGGAATAGAGGACGACTTTCAACCTGAGTTACCAGCCTCAGAGAGTATATTAAGAGCATATTTTCTTTGACATAGAGTTATTCCATCATTGTTTCTAGCAACTTCAAGGCCAAGGAAATATTTGAGTGGTCCCAAGTCTTTCATTTTTGAATTTCTGATTCAAGCTATATGTGAGATTTTTGATAGCATTATCATTATTACTTGCAATTACTATATCATCAACATAAACCAAGAGGGCAATGAAAATATCTCCATGATTTTTGATAAACAGTGAGTGGTCACATTGTGACTGAGAAAAACCTTTTTGAGTTAGGGCTGTGGAAAATTTATGGAACCATTATCACGAAGCTTGCTTCAATCCATAAATAGACTTGTGTAATCGACAGGCAGCATTCGGTGGAAACATCTCCCCCTTTCGAGGAGAATAGCTTGGAGGAAGAGTCATGTATACATCTTCATGTAGATCTCTATGAAGAAAAACATTAGTAATATCTAACTGTGTGAGACTCCAGTGGAAGATAGCAGCCAGAGATAATAAGGTCCTGACAGTGACCAATTATGCGACCAGTGAGAAAGTGTCAAGGAAATCAATTCTGAACTGTTGAGTATACCCTTTTGGGACCAGTCGTACCTTATGTCTTTAAATCTGTCCATTAGTTTAATACTTGATTTTATAAAACCCACTTACAATCAATAAGTTTCTTTCCTGGTGGTAAAGATACAAATATCCAGGTGTGATTATTGTCTAAAGCACATAACTCTATGTACATGGTATCTTACCAAACTAGCATCCAGATTACCTCAAAAAAACTTTGGGGTTCAGTGTGTGAAGAAATGGAACATATATAGGAGTGATATTGTGGTGTAAGCTTGTCATATGTAAGAAAATTTGAAATAGGATGGTGTGTGCAAGAGGGATGGTAGCAGTGATAGTCAAATAAGTAGGAAGGAGGTTTACTCTAACGCTGAGGACGAGAAGTGGTGGACGAATGAGATGAGGTGGCTGAAAAAGAAATATGAGGAGAGTAATCAATATCTTGTGGAAGAGGTATGACACGATCATGAAAAAAATCAGATGAAATATTATCTAGTCGATGATGAGAAAAAGGAAAAATGGTCTCATGGAAAACTACATGACAGGTAATGTGGATCTGATTACTTTCGAGATCAAGAATTTTGTAGCCTTTATATCTAAATGGTATCCAAGGAAGACACAAGCACATGCTTGAGGTGAAAATTTATGTCGCTGGTGTGTAAGTGTGGAACTATAACATAAACATTCAAAAGAGCGTAAATGATTATAAGAGGGCTTCTGCTTGTTTAAAAGCTCGAAAGGAATCTTATTGGAAAGTAAGGGAGAAGGGAGACGATTAATGATATAAATAGCAGTTAAGATACAATCACCCCAATAAACAAGTGGAATATTGGATTGAAAAAGAAGAGCACGTACAATATTCAAAATGTGTTGGTGTTTACGTTTCACAACAGAATTTTGTTGTGGAGTTTCAACACAAGAATGATTAGGAAGAATGCCTTTAGACTTAAAAAAGGAGTAGAAACTTAACCTGTGCGCATTATCGGACTTTACTGACTTTATAGGTTTTTTGTATTAAGTTAACAAAAATGTATAAAAATAAAAAAAAATAGTGGTAACATCAGATTTTTGGCGAATGAGGTAAACCCAGGTGGCTCTAGTGCAATCATCAACGATGGTAAGGAAATATTTGTATCCCTTAATAGTGTTGACGGCAAAAGGGCCCTATATGTCAATGTGAATTAAATCAAAGGGGTTTAGAGACAAATTATTATGTGATATGAAAGATAATTTTCTTTGTTTAGTAAGAGGACAAATAGGGCAATAAAAAGAATCATTCATCTTAACAACTGGAATATATAAATATTTATTTAAAGATTGAAGCTTTACAAAAGACGGATGACCCAATCTAAAGTGCCATAGGCTACATTTAGAATCAACAGACTTGGAAATAATGGAATTACAAAGAAATTTATTTCTAAGAAAATGATAAAGGTTCCCAACTCGTTTACCCCTCCCAATCAACAAGACCTGAGTAAGGTCCTGAATGACACACGAATCAAGTGAGAAATTAACTGTGCAATTGTGAGAGGAAATGAGCATGATAACGCTTATGAGATTAAAAGTAAATGTGGGAATAAATAGCACATCAACCAATGTAAGGGAAGCTATCAAAATAATATTTCATACTTGATTAACTATCACTGAGCTACCGTTAGGCAAATTAACAGGGAAAGGTTCAACATGCTTAAGTTTTGTGAATAAATGGTGGTGGCAGCAAGCGTGGTGGGTGGCTCCAGTGTTAAGAATTCATATGTGGGTGTTGGGTAAGTGTGTAAATAGAGATAAACAAAAAGAAGAGGTAAGTATACGTGAGATGGTGGAAACGGACGGTGTAGCCGAGTTAAAACCAGAGGCAAAATCCGAAGGCATGGAGACAGAAGGCGTAACATGGAGACGCGTGCTTAAATGAACAATAATGTCTTGGATTTGATCTGTGGTGACAGCCATAACAGAGGCGGCGAAGTTGGAGGTGGTGAACGGCACGCCAGTGAAACCAGTGGGAGCAATAGTGGAGTAGACATATGTGAATGAAGAAGATTGTAACCCGATGGGCTTTGGTGAAGACCCAGTTTGTGAAGACCCATTTTGTGAAGATCTGGTTTGTGAAGATCTATGCTGTTGGGCTTTAGTGATAGCAGATGACTCAGATGTGCCTTTGGATTTGGACCAATAGCCAGGTGGGTACCCATGTAGTTTATAACATCGATCCACTACATGGCCTAGAAGCCCACAATGGGTACACGTAGGCCTTCTTTTTCCTCCCTGTGCTAGGGCAATATTGGCAGATTCCATCGTGCCGTTGAATGCCTCAATTCTAACGGTGTTTCCAACAACCCCATGTCTCTCCTCCTGAATCACGAGACTGAAGACTTTCGAGATGGAATGAGGTGTTTCCATCATGAGGATTTGGCTCTGTATTGATGTGTAAGAATCATTGAGTCCCTTAAGAAGAGCATGACGAATTCCTACTCCATATAATCATTCCAAGCTTTCATTCCTCCACAATAGCATACCGGAGCGGGCTGGTAGGTTTAAAGTTCGTCCCACAACGTCTTCATTTTCGTATAGTAGCTATTGACATTAAGGGCCCCTTGCACTGAGTTGTTCATCATTTGTTTCAGCTGAAAAATGCGAGGGGCGTTACTTTGTTGGAACTGGTCATAGAGGTCGACCCACACTGCCCGCGCGCTATCAAGATAGAGGAGAAACTGTTTGCTATATCTTTTGTCACGGTGTTAAGAAGCCAGTAGAGAACCATGTTGTTGTAGCGGAACCACGCCCTTGCCATAGGATATGTCTCAGCCGGTTGAGCAATGGATCCATCCACGAAGCCAAATTTATTTTTGGCATTCAAAGCAACGCACATCGCGCGTGACCAGGTGTTGTAATTATTCCCATTCAGTGTGTGAGAAACTAGTGTAAGCCCAGGATGATCTGAGCTGTGAAGAAAAAAAGGGTTGTGGGTTTCATCTGAATGGGTGTTTTGTGAGATTTGGGTAGTCTGTGAATTTTGGGTTGAAGGTGCCACCAACGACTGAAATTGATTCTGTGATGAGGAGCCTCCACCATCTCTAGCCATAGTAGCTTAATGAGGTACAGCGGAAATGGTAGGAGCTCAACGCTCTGATACCATATTAAAAAAGTAAATAAACCATGAATTTTTGTTGTATATTGATATTTGAATGTATACTATTTATATACATAGTAAAGAGCAGAACAAGAAAATTTACATGTGATTTGTTATAACAAAAATGATAACAAAATTGATAACAGAAAAACAAACAATTAATTCTAATAAGCTGGAAGATGTTATCCAGTGGTTGACAGACACCCTCTTGCTCAATTGAGAGAGTTTTAGCAGTCACAAGATAAACCAACATTTCCCCATAAGATCCAGCCAAAAGGACGCCACCTTTCCTCGATTTTTGCCTCCGATGAGGCCCTTCTCGATTCCTATTCGATGTAATTTTTACACCACTGTGACCACCGTCCTTTCCTCTACAGGTTGACCGGAGCAAAATATCAAACCGCGACTCGCGCCGGAGAAGCCACCATACCCGAGAGCTCCACCGCCAGTAAGTCTCAGTTTTTTAGATTTTTTTGGCCCACCGAGGGCCCTATGGGTGTTTTATTACAGGAACCAATGCAAGTTTGGCCTAATTTGACCGAAAACGGCCAGAAATGGCCAACCCGAGGCAAATCGTCGTTGTGGGCGGCGGCGCCGTCGCTGGAGCACGACATGACCGCCTTGCCGGAATTCTGAAATTGGCCGAATAGGCCATGGGTCTGATTTGAGGTTTTTTGGGGACATGTGCAGGTACTGGAAATGTGTTTTAGTTTCCGGGAAAAAATTCAGGGAATCTAGGAACTGCCCGTAGGCGCAGTGAGAATTCGATTTCAGACTCCGAAACAAGTAAGGATCCCTCACCCTATTTCCTATCACGACATTAAAGCTTAATAAATGATAAAACGGTATTTTATGAATTAATAGATATGTATAATTAATTAAGATTGCTAATGGGGCCCGAACCTGATGTATTTGTCGGTCTGTTCCTGTTTGATGTACTTTACAATCTAAATGCAGTATAATATTTGATTGTTTATTCTGTGGTTTCATATGCATAAATCACTGTTTAATCTATTATAGTTTGAATTATTGTGAACCCGATGTTGTGTTGCCTTATTTGGCGTGCGTTACTGGTTTACGTATTCATGTTGATTGGGTAATTGAGATTAAGAAAAATAAAAAGGGTATATGAATTTATAAATAGAAAAGTCGACAGCCTCACTAGATATTTTGGGAGATGGTGGACGGACCGGGTCCATAGGGAACCCTACGTGGTCTCTCATATCGGACGGGGTATGGAGACTTTAAATATTTTCGCGCTCATACCGGATGGGGTATGGGGATGGCCCTGGAATTAAGGTGAATGGCTCACGTGTAATAGGGACCCCTATGGATCCCGATGGATACTAGTAGACTGATAAAAGAGAAAATTTGTTGCCTGATGATTGAAATACAAAAGTATGATATGTGTTATGTTACAGAGTATGCATGATCTTATAATGTTTATAATGTTATTGTTTTCATAAGTTATTTTCATGAATCTCACCGAGGTAAGTGGACAGTAAACGGTTTTATTATTGATAAATGAATTTGTTATAAATTATGCTCCATTGGTCGTTTTTGTTTTCTACCAACCTTTACTACTGTGACAGTGAGATAGTGTGACATTTTTACTGGGCTAGTGTAGCTCATTCCTTACTTAACCATTTTACATCAGGAGGACTTGGTTCCCGAGCCCATTCCGCAGGAAGACGGCGAGTAGAAGCTTAAAAATTTATTAGTTTTTCCTTATAGTATTCATTCATAGTATTTCCTTTAGTTAGTTTATTCTTTCGTATCTTTAATACGTTTTGATTATTGTGTAAGGGATGTTAATCATAATCTATTTTATTTCGCTTCTGCACTTAGAATAAATATATACATTTTCTTTTAATTTCCGGAACCGTTACATCTACGCCTAAATGACCAAGACTCATTTTTTCTTCTTTAGAAAAAAATTTCACATCTTTTCTATGCTTTTGAAAAAGTCTGTCCTCACCTTTCAGGTTCTCCTCTTTCTTTACTAACAACTTCTTCTCATGGGTACCTCTCAAAATCCTCGTTCCCTTTTCAACTTCCAGCTTTACCTTTTAATGGTGAAGGGAAGTTGCTGAAAATCTTTCGATAAATAATCCTAAGAACCCATCTCCTTATTCGGGTACGATCTCTTCTATTCGTGCACGCTTCTCCTTACTTTCTTCTTCTTCCTGTTTCGTGTGACACCCACCATACTTACTCTCTTCTTCAACTCTTTGCAACTGCCAAACAGCCTTTATAATTTTTCTTCACTCAATGTGTGAAACGGCACCGTATCAGGTGTTTTTATTTTTAGTTAAAGTGCCTTGAAACGGTGTTGTTTTGGTGCATGCAAGCTGTTGGGCTGGATGCACGAGATTAGGCTCTTGCCTCATCTGGGCTTGTTTATTCTTTTGTGGGCTACTGGACTATTCGTCCTTTGCGAGCTGAGAGTTTGGTTCTTTCCTTTTTTCTATTTTTACTCTTTTCGTTTTTTTTTTGTTTTCTTTTCAAATACAATGATATTAATATTATAATAATAATAATAAATAACAACGAGGACAATGATGTTGGTGATGGTGATGATGATGATATTCATGATAATAATGTCAAAAATAATAACAACAATTTTGCAACCATAAGAGATTTTAACTTGAATCTTTTAATTACTAACCCATTACTGTTGTTATTACTATTATTAATCTAATTATCACTTTACTATCATTATCTTATTTCTTTGTTATTTATTATTATATAAACGCATTCTTATTCTCATTATTTATTATATTTTTATTATTGTTATAATTAGCTAAAGAAAATTAGGAAATGACACTTATAAATCTTTTAGTAAACCAATTTAATACAAGATTAACGTAATTTCAACCACAAACAAGATCACAAGTAGATAACATTGAATATCCTTAATGAATAAGGCACATTTGATAATACCCCGTCAAATATGGAAAATATGAGCGGAGAGCTACCAACCTTGGAATCATAGGATCTTGTATCAAACTATAAGCACCAATAAGAACCATCTTCCATAAAGAAGACTCTTTAATAACAAATTAGTATAACTATTTAAGAAGTAATATATGATTCATATCCTCGAGGTGGCCAATATCTAGGCCTTCATGATCCTTCCTCAAACATATAATCTCCCAACTAACCAAGTGTAGCTTTTTATCTTGTAATTATCAAGGCTCGTCTCTCGATTTTTGATTATTTGCATTACTGCTATTAAAGTCTCTATAGTCCTGATGAATATGTTTTTTTATTGGGTCCAAAGATTATTAACCATGTTTTCTTGCACTGCAAATTGTCTTGGGCTCTATGGTATATTTGCTTGAATTAGGGGCTAAAATATTTATACTTTTTTTCCTTTTAACACTTTTTAAGCTAGCTACTATATAGTAAACCTGTTATAGAGATGCTCTTATTTACATTTCTTTAGGCCATTTGGCTTGTTAAAAATAAGAATATGTTTCAAATAAGGTGTGGAATGTAAGTGAGTCATCCAAGTTGGTTAGGTATAAAATAGTTTGGTAGATGAAGACCCTGAATAATGATCTTATTAGATTACAAATTTTTAAGAGGTTGATTTATTTATATGATGTTAGAAAAGAGAAAAGAATCTTTAAGATAAAGATGGGAGTCGTAACGTACCTTCATAAGAATATATTATTATATTTTTGCATTATACATATATATATTTGAAAGATAAACTATGAATTGTATTGATATAGGCACCTATGGGGTACCACCCATGTACAAAATTTATAAATCAATTAATGTATTAAATCCTGCATAAAACAAAAAGGATAACCCCATAACAAGAATCAAGGGTCTATAACCATCTATTCTTAAAGATATCGACCAGTTACATCCTCAACCTTATCAAAAGTTCTATTTCTCTCTTTTCACACTATCGAAATGACAGAGAATGAAATTTCTCTCCCTCCTTTGCAAAACCTGTCGTCGCATCTAGAATCATTAGATTCTTATCCTTTCTTCGCTCCTCTTCTCCGTCGACCACCATTAGGATTTTTCTTCTACTATCAAGTTCTCTTTTAAGCTCCAAATTCTATACATGTATATTTTTACATTGGTTACTTTTTTGCATTTATATTGAATATATTTTTGGTCTAAAATTTCTTTTCAACAATTTAAAAAAATAAAGTCTTTTTTCACAATATCAAATTTGTCTAAGTTGCAATATTAATTTGATCTTTCTAATCTTTTAAAATATTGCCAACAGTTTATTAGATAATATTCTTAATTATGATCAAATCTCAAGATTTTAATATTTTGGATTAGTAAAAACTTTATAAACATCTATTATTTTTCATAATATTCTTGAAGAGTCGTTAAATTATATGCCCAATTTCTTTCAAATCTTGTAAGATCATTAGTAAGTAAAACTTTGAATTTAAGTGTATCATTACCTAATTGAACTTGAGTGCTCAACTCTTATCCTCTACGTAACTCTCTCATTTCATAATATAATACCATGTTCTTTATTTAAAAAGATTTAACCAAAATTCTTCCCTTTCATATATAACTTGAAAAGTTATCATATAAGTTTATGTACTATTTGACCACAACAAAAGAAATAATGAAAATATTTTAAACCAAAATATCTTATTTTTGACAAAAAAAACAGTATTGATATAAAATTTTTGGTGTATACACAAAATAATTAATGGTGTAAACCAACAATTTATTTGTCTCCTATTCTTCTCCAATCAAACTAAACCGTGTATCTAATGTGATTTGCCCATTAATTGTGTATGCGAGTAATTAGTTTCATTATTTATTCACCCAAAACAACAACAACAAAAACGACAATCCTACAGTGTCGTATTAGTGATTAATTGCATTTGCATGCGGGCTAACAAGTGTCCCACCTCGAGCTCTACCATTCACCCACCAAACTCCGCGACGCACACTTTGTCTCAACCTGAACGCCAGCTTCGGCTCGCCACTCCATTTCATAATTTGTCTCCTTATAATTTGCCATGACACTACCACGTGCAATTATACAGGTGTCGCGTGTGATGAACACAAGGCATGCAAATATTAACTTCCGAACAAACATCTTTTGGATTTTCTCACCATATATATCTAACATGCAGACAAATATGTGTATATACATATATTAATATGTGTATATATATAATATATGTATATCCCATGAGGAAGATGTGGAGTCTCGACGACGGTACACTCGTCAACCTGCATGTTGAACCCATTTAATCATCTGATACGTAGCAAAAATCAAACGCTTTCCTCCTTTCCACTTGCTATAAGTACGGGAACACTCTCTTTAAAAATCATCAAAGAGAAAATAAAAAGAAAAACAAGAAAATGGGATTCAAGAAAAGGTCTCCTCTTCTACTGGTTCTGCTCTTTCTCTTCCTCTCTTCCGGACTGCTGCATTGCTTTGCGCAGTCATTGGATGAAGCGGAAGAGTTAGAGGGGTTGGAGAACGGTTCTTGGGCTGATGAGTTAGAAGATGATGAGAAGGAGTTGATGACATGGAACCAGCAGGACCCAGCTCGTCGTCAATACCAACAATGTCAGCAACGTTGTCAGAGGCAACCACAAGGTCCAAGACAACAACAATGTCAGCAAGCGTGCCAGCAGCAATTCGAACGCCGGCGACAGCAACGCCAGCAATGCCAGCAGCAATGCCAAGGGAGAAGACCACAGGAAAGACAACAGTGTCAGCAAAGGTGCCAACGACAGATAAGACAACAGCAACCGGAGTACTCTTTACCTGGGGAAAATCAAGGAGGAAGAAGTAATCCTTACTACTTTGATTTACAAAGCTTTCTCTACAGATTCCAGTCACAAGCAGGACACTTCAGGGTTCTACCAAGGCTTACTGATGTTCGTCCTCAACTGTTTGAATCTCTTAGAAACTATCGGTTAGCTGTTTTGGTAGCACATCCTCAGACATTTGTCCAGCCTCACTACCGTGATGCATCATCCGTTTTGATTGTTACACAAGGTAATTATTATTTCGTTATTTAGATGTTGATCCATATTGGGATTTTCACTTATGTCTAGGTAATATTTGTTTAGTAAATATATGTATTTTCTTAAAAAAATTAAAATGTTTAATGGCAGGAAAAGGAACTGTTTCTCTTGTATGCCAAGAAGGAAGCGTTTCGTTCAACGTGCAGCGGGGAGAGGTGCTTAGAGTACCTGCAGGAGCTCTTGTGCACATTAGTAACCCAGACGATAACCAAGAGCTCCACATAGCTCAGCTAACCCAACCCGTTTTCACTCCTGGTCAATTTAAGGTAAACTATTATCATTATTATTACTATCTACATAATAAAAATTTATAATTGTATCAGATATATGATAAATCATTTTCAACCAATCCATTTAACTCTTAAACTGTACTTGTTGTAACAGGAATATTTTCTCACTGAAAATGCCCAAAGTCAAATGTCTGTGTTGAGTGGCTTTAGTCAAGAAGTCCTTGAGAGTTCTCAGAAGGTACAAGTATATATATTATGTATAACTTAATGTATATATAATCATGTTGAACGCTCAGGAGTTAATTAATTATTAATCTTGGTGTGTGAGTAGACACCAGTGCAGGAGATACATAGGGTTCTCCGGGGTCAAACCCAGAGACAACAAATAATCCACAGGGCCTCGCCAGAACATCTCAGGCAACTGAGTCAACAAGCATCTTCTACTCCAACACAAGAAACGAAGGAAATAATCAGACCAATTAATCTTCTAGGCCAGCAGCCTGTTTACTCGAACAACTGGGGCCAGTTCTATGAAGCTCGTCCCGCTCAACACAGGCAGCTGCAAGATCTCGACGTTTCTATCAGCATCGCACAAATGAAACAAGTAAAAAAATAAGAACTTGACTTTGTAGTTCACACAACTAACTTATGATGATCTTCTTGTAAAATGTTCTAACTGATCATCTGATGTGTTAATGTTTCAGGGATCAGTATTTGTGCCTCACTATAATTCAAAGGCCAGCATATTTGTGCTTGTCACAAGAGGACGAGCGCGCTTTGAAATGATATGCCCACATGTCTCCATTCAGAGCCAAGGTAGAGAAGAATACAGTGAAGAAGGAGGACAACAGATGCACAGAATCGTAGCCGAGGTTTCAGCTGGTGAAGTCTTCCTTATACCCTCAGGCCATGCCGTAGCACTGATCGCCCACGAAGATACAGAAGCAATCGGGTTCGGGGTCAGAGCACAGAACAACGAAAGAAACTTCCTAGCAGGTAATACATACATATATATATATATATATACACATATGCATGCAGAAATCTTCCCAGCAGGTAATACATACATATATATATATATATATGCATGCAGAAATACGTTCATTGAGTAGCAACTTCAATCACTATACCAACTATTTCTTTAAGCTATATATATATATATATATTGATTTCCTTACAAATAAAGAAGAATGACTTTGATATGTTTGATTTATGAAGGGCAAAACAACATCATTAACAAATTGGAGGACGCAGCAAAAGCTTTGACCTTTGGGCAGCAACACGTAGAATCGGTGAAGAGGATATTTAGGAGCAACCCCGATGAGTCTTTCTTTGTGCGTAGGCAGCGGCAGGGGCAGCAGGGAGGAGGAGGAGGTCGCCAGCGGCTTTGGTCAATTTTGGACTTGACTGAGTAATCCATGAGAGACAAACATATGTACGTAAATGTATATGTATAAGGGGGTTTGTCAAACTTCCTGTAATGGGTAAGGCTATGGAGAGTGTGTGGGAAAGCTGTATGTATGGTTTGGAGTAAGTGAGTTTTGTAAGCGACGAGAGAGCTCCTGCTTTCTACTGTTAATAAATCAATAATTATCTCTTTAGTTTTATTCCATATGGAAATCTCCCATTTCTTATGGTTTTTTACTTCCTGTGCTACCACCTTGATCAAGATAAATTTGAATTCGAGTTGATTTGTGGATTGAGTTTTTATTAGATCATTCGAGTCCGAGTCGATTGGAATTCAGATTTTATTCACAGAGAATTCGAATTCTATGCATAATTTACACACAGATTTTTCTCTAAAAGCATATATGAGAATGTAGATCACGTGATCGTTAATGATGAAATGAAAAGTCCTCTACTTTCTCACATATAATAAGAGGATCTTGTGCTTCCTCATTCTTCAGATGGAGGGACAGGGACGCCAAGCTTATCTGCAGAAACATAAATAAAATGCAAATCAAGGCTATAACCAAAGTATTAGAATTTGATACTAACGTAATTAATCTGGGTATGTGTATATCTATATATATTTGCTATGAACATTAACAAAGTAATACTAAGATTAACAATAATACTTTGTGTTACCAGCAAGATCTTTATTCAAACAATCGGTGTCACACTTTGTTTCGCAAAAACTATAGCTAGATTCCTCGCTCGATTCACAATTTTGAAGACAAGTTTTTAAGCATGTGGCATACTCGTCGTTGTCATTCGATTCATTAGCTTGTGTTTCTGAATTGGCTTGTGTTGTCTCCGGTAAATGAACAATAGCTACCGCAAGAACAACAAGACATATCCCAAAAAATGCAGCAACTTTCTTCGCCATCTTGATTGAGTTAATATTTGTTGTTATCTTTTCTTTACACTATTAGTTGGTATTGGGGCATCTAGCCTTTTTTAGAGGAGTAATATAAGGATTTTATACACACAATGTCTTCAACTTCTCAATCACAATACGAGTGATTAATCTTTAATCACGGAGATTACTCTTATTCCTATCCAATCAACCATTAGGTAGTTATATATAATCTCGTAATCCAAAATGAATTTTTTTTTTTGTCAATAGTAACCAAATTAGTGTTATTATGAGATATTAAATAATTCAAAAGGAATTATATAAATCAATTCAGTTCAAACTTCAATTTAATAATAATACATGTTGGGCCAATTGTGCATGTTCATATATATGCATATGTACGTTTATCTTTTTGACACTGTTTACCATTTTTTACCAAACTAAAAATCCATGCTCAAGGTAAATCTAATGTTTCAATCCATATTCTGATTATTAGACAAAATTACCATGAAAATTACAGTGAAGGTTCACCATATTTTTCAATTTATGATTAATATGGGTTAAGTGACGTAATGTTCGAATAAAATTAACCATCTTGTTTACTACGAATTTGTTGCATTTGTTAATTCTACCAACAATTTTCACACAAAAGTTAACCATGTTTCTGTCTACTACTAAAGTCCCACTCGTTGAAAATAAGAAATAATAATCCATCAAACTTCTAAAGGAAGTTGATCATTTAAACAAACTAGAAACAAATTCAAGTCTTTAAGTGAGAATAAGATCAATGGGCTCTAACAATGGATTCTTCATAGCAAAAAAGATGACATTTAGTACAGGAAGAAACGAGAGAGAAAGCTCTAATGAAGTTGAGAGAGAGTCTAAAATTATTAGGATTAACGTAGAAAATATAATTGTTAATTTATTAAGATTTTTCTAAGTACTTATTCATGTTAAGATGCATGTGTGCTTAGATAGGTACATGAATTTTAAGATGTAAGTACATATATCTATGGTTTACCATATATATGTTTCTTCTTTTCTATATAAATTTCTTTTATATTTTGAACACAATACAATAAGGAAAAACTAAGTTTTTGTATACTTTTTCCTTGCTAAATATATATCAAATGGTATAAGAAGATTTCATTCTTGAAAAACCTATGAAAAAGTAATCTTAAGTGTTTGCTTGAGAGCAACATAAGTATATTTACCAACAACTACCTAGGGAATGAAGAAAACTATCAAGTGTAGGTGATCAAAATGAAAGCCTATTTGAAGGCCCTGAATTTATGGGAAGTAGTATAAATGGTGGAGAACCAACTCCACATGGAGAAAATCCAAATATTGCATAATTTAAAAACTATAAATAGCAAAAGTCCAAAAAGCAAATAACTCTAACATATTTGCATTCAGTGTTATCAGAAATTATTTTCTTGCGAGCAATGACCTATGAAACTTCTAAAGAAATTTAGAAAAATTTAAAGGAGTATGAATGTAGTTATAGGGTAAAAAGAGTCAAACTTCTTATACTAAAAAAGAGGTTTGAGATGCACAAAATGAAGGAAAGTGAGACTGTCAAAAAGTATGTTGGATAGATGTTGGAGATTATAATAAAGTAAAATTATTTGTAGAGTCATTTGTAGAAAATAAAGTAGTTGAAAAATATTAATAAGCTTATAAGCAAGGTTCAAACCAAATATTTCAGCAATTGAGAAGTCATGTGATCTAATAAACCTCGTTGTTGCAGAACTTATCAATAAGCTACATCTACAAAAGTTAAAAAACAAGTCTCAGAGACAAGACTGTTGAAGGTATATTTCAAGTCATACAAAAAAAGAAGCATGAAAGGGAAGTTATACAAGAAAAATGGGCTAGAAAAGGGTAAAGCTACAAGTACCCCTAAAAGTTTCTTAAAGAATAAATGAATTTCCTCTTTGTAACATATGTTAAAGAATAAATCACTTGGACAAAGATTGTAGGTTTAAAGATATATTTAAGGTAGAATACAAGTATTGCAAAAAGTCAGGACATATAGAGAAAAATTGTTGGGCCAAGGAAAATCAAATAAGGAGAAAGGAATAGTAGCATACTAATACTATAAAGGAACAATAGGAGCAACAAACTAATTTATTATGGCTTCTTAGGTATTTCGCAACTCAAGCAAGCATGTTTGGTACATTAACAATGGTTGTATCAGTCACATGATGTATTATGAAGGCTTGTTCAACAACCTAGACAAGTCTGTCAACATTAAAGTTAGGCTTGGCAAGGGTTAAGTGGTAGAAGCACAAGGAAGGGGGTCAGTTGTTTATTTCAAGCAAGGTAACAAGTATATTCATAACGTGCTTTATATACCTAGTCTGGCTTAAAACTTGCTAAGTATTGTTCAAATGATTTCAAAAGGCTATTCTTTAACTTTTTTAAAGATCAAAGTTACAGTATATATGACTCAAACAAACATTTGGTTGCACATGTTCCTAAGATTGATAAAATCTTTCACTTTGAATTAGAATTCAGTAACAAATAATGTTTTTCATGGTAGTTTGATGATCGTCATTATGGCATAGAATATATGACCACTTTAATCTTATTTCTTTGAAGCAAATGCAGTCTTAAGGCTTGACAAGAGATTTGTGTTAGAAAATAAAGAAAATTTATCAGCCATTATTTCATAGTTACTGTAATTAAATTACTCAAAATTTGAATGGTATTAAATATAAATTATTTATAATTGTAGAAATGTTTATGATTGTAATTTATCATTTACTTGTATAAATAGGTATTTGTAATTTATTAAATAGAACATCAAATAAAAAACATATATTTCATAAAATACATTTCATTCTGATATGTTTCTTTTATTATTTTAAGCACTATTTGCACAGTTGTCTCTAATATTACCAACAAGTGATATTAAAGCTTCAACAATCAAGAATGATACAATATAATTTTTATAAAATATAACTTATGGCTTCTGGAAAAATAACCTAGCAGCAAATTGTTCCATTTTCTAGTGGAGAAAACTATGGATATTGGAGTATTAAAATGAAGGTTGTCCTATGTTAGATCTAGCTTATGGGAAGTAGTAGAAAATGGTATACGAAGAGTTTAGGGTAATACTAATACTTCAACTTGAATGACATAGATTGGCCAAAAAAGGATGCATAAGCGTTAGCCAAAATTCATCTTGCTGCCTCAAATACAATATTTTCACGTATAATGAATGCCACTTTAGGAAAAGAAGCATGGGATATCTTGAAGAATGAATTTAAAGGAACGAAAAAGATAAGAATAGTCAAGCTTCAATCATAAAGACATAAGTTTGAGAATTTAAAAATGAGAGATGGAGAAACCATCAAAGATTATTCTTCGAGAGTAACAGAGCTCATAAATCAACTAAAGACATATGGTGATAACATTATTGATCAACGAGTAGTGGAGAAAATATTGGTCAATTTTTCAGAAAAGTCTGAGATGGTGGTAACTATCGTAGAGGAATCAAAAGATCTATCGATGTTAACCATATCAAAACTTATTTGTTCTCTTTAAGTTCATGAAAATAGGATGTTAAGAAGACATGAAACATCTTTAGAATGAGCTTTTTAGTTGAAGCATAAACATTCATCCTCAAAAATAAATAAAAATAAAGGTCCGAGGCAATATAATTTGGGAGCAGCAAAGGAGACAAAAAAGATAAATTACCTTATCGTAAAATTTGTAAAAAAATAAAATCATGAAGAAAGGAGTTGCTGACATAAGGGAAAGTCACATTGTAGTTTTTACAAGAAATTTTGTCACATGGAACACCAATTCAAATTTAAAAGGCAACAAGCAAGCGTGTCAAAGATTATAGATGAAAAAGATTGACTGGTTTAAGTTTGTCAGAACACATCTAGACCGAAGGATGATTGGCTTATTGATAGTGGATGCACTCATCATATGACCAAGTGTTCGCATACATTTAATGAAATAGATATGTCAGTTAAGTTCCTATCAAAATGGGTAATTGGGCTATAGTAAAATATGAAGGCAAAGGTACTATTGCTGTACAGACAAAGAAAGACACAAGATTAATTAAAGATGTTCTACATATCCTAGATTTATATCAAAATTTACTTAGTGTTCCACAAATAACATAATGGGTATTCTCTTCAGTTTAAGGATGACTCTTTGTTCAATATTTGATCCAAAGGGAAACTCAATTGCTTGCATGAAAATGTAATAAAAAAATTTCCTATACAATGACAGTATGTTGAAAGGAAAAAATCAATGTATGTTCAGATGGACGAGATACCATGGTTATGACACAAGCACTTCGAACACAATAACTGTCAAAGTTTGAAACTACTTTCCCAGAAAAATATGGTGAAAGGTCTTTCTGCTATTTTAGAAACAAGTGGCATATGTGATGGTTGTCAACTGAAAAAAAATAACAAAGCAATCATTTCTAATGGGACAAGCATGAAGAGTATCAAAGCAACTCGAGTTAGTGCATATTGATGTATAGCCCTATGAAAACCCCTTCACTTGGCAATACAAGTATTTTATCTTATTTATTGATGATTATTCTCAGATCACATGGGTCTATTTCATGAAAGATCGGTTCGAGGTCTTCAAAATTTTCTACAAATTTAAGAGTTTTGTTAAAAAAGAAAGTTCCTACCAGCTTAAGAATCTTAGAAGTGATAATGAAAAGAGTATACATCCTTAGAATTTAACAAGTTTTATGATGAGAAAGGTATATAACATCAACTTACTGTTCTACATACTCCATAATAAAATTGTGTATCAGAAATGAAGAACAGAACTATGATGGATATGGCAAGATCGATGTTGAAGGATAGAGGTTTACCTAACAAGTTTTGGGCTGAAGTAATATATACATTGGTTTTATCTCTAAAATCGGCTATCTACAAAACCAGTTGAAGGATATATACCTATTGAAGCATCGTCTGGACATAAACTATTTGTTAGTAACTTAAAAGTATTTAAATGTATTTGTTACATTTATGTACCAATAAAAAAGCGACACAAGCTTGATGACAAAACAGCGAAAGAAATCTTCCTTAGCTATAGTTCTTAGTCAAAAGGATATAGTGTGCAACCCATACACTTGCAAAGTTCAAGTTAATAGAGATATTATATTTGATAAAAATGCTTCTTGAAATTGGGAGCATAATATTATTGAAAGCAAGTATGTCACAACTCAACCATTCCAACAAGGAAAAACTTTATCGCCAGCACTAATACCAGTCAATCAATTAGGTCAACATTCTCAAGAAGAGTCGAGTAGTAGCTCAGACGATATTGATTCTCCGATATATGAGTATGATAGTTTATCTGACACAACACCTAAGAAGTTTCAGAGATTGTTAGAATTATATAGGGATACTCAACAAATTCTTGATTTTGATGCTAAAAAATATGAGTTTTATTGCTTTACAACTCATGAACCAAATTTCCATGAAGAAGCATCTCAACATGAAGAATGGAGAACTGCCATGAAGGAAGAAATTTGCATGATCGAGGAAAATCAGACGTGGGAACTATAAACCAAACCATCGAATAAAAGTGTTATTAGTGTGAAATAAATATTTAAGACAAAGTTTAATGCAGATGGATCAATTCAAAAGTAAAAAATTAGATTAGTCACTAAAGGACATTTACAACAATTTGGCATAGATTATAATGAGACTTTTCCCTCAGTATTAAGACAAGATACGATCAAAATCATTGTTGCTCTAACAACAAAAAAGATGCAAGATTTATCAACTTTATGTGAAGTTTGCCTTTCTTAATGGCTTTCTTCAAAAATAAATTTATGTTGAACAACCCCCAGGTTTCGAGATCAAAGGAAAATAAGACAGTTTTAAGACTGAAAAAGGCTTTGTATGGTCTTAAGTAGGCTATTCGAGCATGGTATAGTCGAATTAATATGTATTTTATTTAACAAGGATTTAGAAGAAGTCCAAATGAGGCTACTTTATACATAAATTCAGAAGAATCAAATATCGTTGTCCTCTCACTATATGTTGATGACCTTATTATTACGGAAAACAATCCATCTATGATAAAAGTATTCAACTAAGATATGATGAAGTAGTTTGAGTTGATTGATCTTGGCATGATGAATTACTTTCTTGGCATGGAGATTAATCAAACTAATGAAAAGATCTTTATATGTCAAAAAAAAAATATGTCAACAATATTTTAAGAAAGTTTAAAATGGAAAATTCCAAGCATGTTTCAACACCTTGGCTCAAAATGATAAATTTTCTAAAGAAGATGACTTTGGAGAAGCTAATACGAAGCAGTATAGAAGTATGATTGGTAGCTTATTGTACCTAACAGCCACAAGGCCAGACATGATGTAAACTGTAAGTATGTTATCCTTATTTATGCAAAAATCAACCCAAGTACATCTACAAATAGTTAAAAGAGTTTTTCACTACTTAAAAGGAACTTCAAACTACGGGATTTGGTACCATCATATTGAAAATTCAGAGTTGATTGGTTATTCAGACAATGATTTGACAAGATATTTGGATGATATGAAGAGTACTTTAGGCTATGTATTCTCACTTGAAAATGGTGTATTTTCTTGGCTTAATAAAAAATAAGATATTATGGCTCAATCAACAATCGAAGCTGAGTATATAGTAGTATGTGCTTCTGCAAATCAGAAAATTTGGCTAAGAAGAATTTTATCTGAAATGAGTGCAATTCAGAAACAACCCACCAAGATATTTTATGATAGCAAGTGAACAATAGCTATTACAAATAATCAAGTTCAACATAAAAAGACTAAACAAATCAAAATCAAATATCATTTCGTTTGAAAAGATGAAAGTGAAGGAAAAATCAGTCTAGTCCATTGCAGCTCAGAAGAATAACTAGCCGATATATTCACTAAAGCACTTCCAAAAATGAAGTTTGATTTCCTCATAAATAAACTCTGCGTTCAGAGGAATTTCTTCAAGAAGGAGTGTTAGAAAATAAAAAAAATTCTTCAGCCATCATTTCATAATTACTGTAATTAAATTATCTAAAATTTAAATGGTATAAAATATAAATTATTTATAACCACAGAAATATTTATGGTTGTAACTTATCATTTACTTGTATAAATAGGTGTTTGTAATTCATTAAATAGAACATCAAATAAAAATATATATTATATAAAACATATTTCATTATTCTCCATTTCTTTTGTTATTTTAAGCACTATTTGCACAATTGTCTCCAATATTACCAACAATATGCAAATCTTAATAGAAGAAAATCCTATATGTGTCATCTGTGAATAGAGAAAGTCTCATAAGCAACTATTCCCATCAAAGTCAACTTGGAGAGCAAAACAAAAGTGAGAGTTAGTCACACATATGTACATAGCCCCATGGGCATTGAATCTTTCAACAAAACAAATTTTTTGTGCTCTTCATTGATGAGTTTAGGAGAATTATCTAAGTTTAAATCTTGAGAAGTAAAGCACAAGTTCTTAGTGTTTTTAAAATATTCAAGAATATGGTTAAAGGGCAAAATGGATGTTGATAAAATGTTATAAGGTTAGAAAATGAAAAAGAATACACTTCTCAGAAATTTCAAAAGTTATGTGCAAATCAAGGCATCATACACCAGTTGACCGTGAATTTTTTACCTCAACAAAATGGTATTTCAACGAGAAATAACATATTGGTGGTTACGGTAGGAAAGTGTTTGATGAATGATAAAAGTTGCCTAAAGAATATTGGCTAGAAGCTATGCATACTTCCAGTTTATCTGTTAAATAGATTGCCAACTAAAGTACTTAAAGGAAAAACTCCAATAAAAGCTTAGTCATACATGAAAACTTCAGCAAAACACTTAAAAAATTTTAGTTCTTTATGTTATGTACATGTGCATGTAGTAAAAAGGACCAAACTTAATCAATAGGCATAACCAAAGATCTACTTAAACTATATAATAGCCTTAAAAGATTATAAGATATATAACTTGAAATCAAGTTAG
This sequence comes from Carica papaya, assembly GCF_000150535.2. Next base: position 1,426,406 of record NW_019014638.1, read on the forward strand.
ATTCAAGTTAATAAAGATGTCAAAGTTGATGAATATACTCATTGGAATTGGGGGCAAATAAAGACTGAAATAAATAGAGGAGGAGATTTGAAGTAGA
>NW_019014638.1:1427640-1442966 GCF_000150535.2 Carica papaya
AGAAAGAATTATATATTGAACAACATAAGGGTTTTAATTTGAGGGTAAAAAGAATTATGTGTACAGACTTCATAAAGGTTATAACCTTAAGCAAACCCTAACAGCATGGTATAGTAAGGTAGATGTTCATTTATCAATTATAGCTTTATTATAAATGATAATGAGACTATTCTATACATTAAATTGAAAAATACATTGTTATTTCTATATAGATGATTTGTTGATTATAGGGAGCTATGGAGAACTTGTTGTAGATTTCAAACATGAATGCAAGTCGTAATTAAAATGTCATATTTGGGACTTATGACATATTTCTTGGGGATGGAAATTACTTAATCCTCATATGGTAAATTTGTTTCTCAAATGAAATATGCCAAAGAATTGTTAAAGAATTTTAAAATAGAAAGTAGTAAATCAATAGTTACTTCATTAGTTTTAAATAAATAAAAAAAATTGTCAAAAGAAGATAAAGGCAAAAGTGTTTGTTCCAAGTTGTATATAAGTTTGGTGGGATGTCTACTTTATCTCATAACTACAGGACCTAATTTTTTGTTTACTAAAAGTGTCATATTGAGATTCATACAAGATTTAGGTCAGAAGCATTTTGGTGCAGCAAAAAGGATCCTAAGATATGTTAAAAAAAATATTAATTGTGATATCAACTGTATGCAAGCAAATCATAGAATTCATGAAGGTTTTTTGAAGAGTGATTTAATAAGATGCCTTGATGATTTTAAAAGCACAAATGAATATCTAAAAAACAAGAGATAGCTATACAATCAACAGTAGAAGCAGAATACATACTTGTCAAGGCTGCTACTAATGAAGTCTCATGGTTAAGGAAGGTCTTAGAAGATTTACTACAACATAAAGCCAATCTAATAGTAATCAAGACTGATAATCAATGACTTCATACGTAGTAAATAATTCTATCAATCATGGTCAAACCAAGAATATTCAAGTAAAGTATCATGCTATCAAACAAGGGTAAAGGAAAGACAATTTTAGTTTGATTCATAGTTGTTCAGATGATTAACTTGCTGACATATTAACTAAGTCATTATAAAAGAGGGTTTGAGGAATTAATGGCTAAATTTGGCATATCCAATAAAACTCTTCAAAGAGGAGTATTAATGTATTAAGATTTTCTTTAGTACACATTTATATTAGGGTGCATATATGTTTAAATAACTACATGAGTTTTAAGGTGTATGTACAAACTAGACTAGACTAGACGGATAAGAATCATTTTACTCGGCACACATCTATTCTAAACTAAGAACTAGGCCAAAAATCCTTTTAGTTTAGTCCGAATAGAACAATCTGATTTGGTTTGGTTTTTCAATTTAGAGCGGAAAATAAAGACAGTTTTGAATATTTGCTATTTCTAGGTCAGAAAGAAATTAATTTTTGCATATACTTGTAGCAAATTAGATTTTTGATTTCTTGGGGCAAAAGTGAAAGAACCCACTTTATTATAAATCATGCATTCGGTTAGCGTAAGAAACAGTGTAGTAATAAAGTAAAGAAGAAGAGAGGGAGACAATGGAGTGCGTCTTTGGTCTCGTCGGCAATGGCTTCGCCGTGGTCGCGGCGGACACTTCGGCGGTGCACAGCATCCTTGTCCACAAATCGAACGAGGACAAGATCATGATCCTCGACTCCCACAAGCTCATAGCCGCTAGCGGCGAGCCCGGTGACAGGTAAATCCCTCTCCCCTTCTCCTTCTCTCTCATTTCATATACCGGCGTATATATACACCTATACTTATATTGTTATGTGTACAGAGTTCAGTTCACGGAATACATACAGAAGAATGTGGCTCTCTATCAGTTCCGAAACGGCATCCCTTTGACTACCGCGGCTGCTGCTAATTTCACTCGAGGGGAGCTCGCCACTGCTTTGAGGAAGGTAAATTTTTTTTTTTCGCTAATTTAACTTACTTTTTTCTATAATTTTTTATTTCCTTGAGTCTGTTGAATCTCAGGCTTTACTTCTTTCCCTTTTGTAAGAATTCTCAAGTTCTTTTCTTTTGGTCTCTGGCTCGTGCCGAAATGGTGTTACTGATGATTTCAATTGGTTCTGGAAATGATGCTGAGAATTCATTTTTATATTCATCAAATTGACTTTGATCAAGTACATGTCCGCCGAGGGCGGAAGAACTCTATAGGTTCTTTGAAAGCCAGTTAATGCTATTCAATTTGGTTGGCCATGTTTGGGACAAATGAACTATTTTCTAAGAATCTGTTCGAAATTCATACTTACTTTAATTACAAAAAGATGGAAACTTTTGTTTTTAAAGAATGAATCCCCAAATCAATTTCTACCGAAAAAGAAATAGTACATTTTAAGTTCCATCAAAATGTAATAATGGATTTCCAAGTTAGTCTCCCAAAATAGTTTCAATTTTATATGCTATCCCCGAAGGACATAAAAAGAATCCATTTGTTTCAAACATGGCCTAAGTCATTTTATATGGAGAAGGTTGCTTCAAAATCATTGTCCTAATAATGACCCAACCCTTGTGTTAACATGTGACTTCATTGTGCTGTATAAACGTCATTTCAACTTTCTAACGGTATTTGTGATACCCCCTTGCACTTGTTGGTTAATCATCTTGTAAAGTGGAAATGGTCCTAAAATTTAATACCTGAAAAGACCTCTAAAGGTTTGTGGAATGAGTATGGGAAGTCAAAGATGTAGCTCGTATGTGGAAACCACTCTCCTTTCTTCAAGTCTCCAAAACTAAGTGTCTAATATCTAGAGACAATACATCTTCAAATTATTTTTCTCATTGAACCATACCCAAAAAGCAGATGCACTTGTATCTCCTCATGGATAAATTATGTATGCACTTTTTATCTCCTCATGGATAGACTCTATAGTGAGGAGGAAGATTATATTAGAGCTTGGCTTCATTTCACTTAATACTTACTAACGTCAAGTTGAGAGGATATAAATTGACTCTTGAGTCAAAGAAAAGTTGGTTAACATCTGGAGCTATCTAGATCAAGGAAGGGAATGCAGATACAAAGTTCTTTAGTGGCCTTGCTAGTGATAACATAAGATGCAATTTTTACGGCAAAAATGGAGGTGAATTGGACATTCCTCTGAGTGCAATGACTGGCATGAGAGAAGCTATGAAAAGTTATTTTGAGAACCTCTACAAGTAACTAGTTGATTGGTGCCCTTCCTAGGATGGCTTGGATTTTGGATCCGTGGCATATTGGGGGAGACATTGGATTGAGAGGTCTTTCATTGAGGTTGAGATCCTTATGCTTTTAAAGTTGTAAAGGCAATAAAGCTCTAGAGCCTACTGGATCTCCATGGTGTTTCTTCAAAAGCATTGAGAGTTTATGAGAACTTTAATCTTTGCTGTTGGAATTCCTTGAGAATGTAATTTTTGTCTCTAGTTTCAACTGGACCTTTTTGCTTCTCACTCAAATGTTGAGGATGTGAGCAAGATTGGGATTTTAGGTTCATTACCATTGTCAATTGTGTCTATAAACTTTTTTGCTAAGGTGCTTGCTAAAAGTCTTGATCAAGTTATAGGGAGTGTGGTGGGGGAATTTTAACATGCATTTCTGGAGGGTATGCTGATTCTGGGTGCAGCTTTATTGTTAATTAGGTTGTCAGCTCCATGATGTAGAGGGTTATGAGGGGTCTTATTTGGAAGTTTGGTATGGAGAAAGTTTATGAACATATCTCTTGGGAGCTTCTTCTTTATATGTAGAGGACCCTGGTCTAAAGAGAGGGGTTCTCTTCAGTTTTACCTTGTAGCTCTTCTAATTCCTTTTCAGGGAGGGGTTCTTGTTAATGGAGGCCCCTCAAGATATTTTCATAATCCTAGAGGTTTTAGACGGCAGGACCCTCTCTCTCACATTTTTTTATTATAGTTATGGAGGCCATCAATATACTAATTGCCAGAGCAAGGGAGCAATAGTTGATTAAGGGTTTAACAGTTGATTCAATCTTTAGTGTTGGAGGAGGATGCATTGGAAATGGCACTTTTTTTTGTGACTACATGCTATTTTTATATAGGTCTAACTTTAAACTCCTTAATGTTACATGTATTCTTCTTCTCGTCCAAGTAAATTCATGCTTGAAGATCAATATGAGAAAGGCAAGGCTTTCTACCAAGAAGATAGAAATTTGAAGATCAATATCAGATTAGCCTTTTAGAGGCTACCAGGATTATAGAATAGCTGCTACCAAGAAGGTAGGAGCAGTTTGTTACAATAGATAATTGCCTTAGAAAAATTCAAACTTTCCTGGAAACTGAAAAGTTCAACGCACTACTAATTTTAGTTAACATACTATTTATTGACACAACACATATTACATTAAATATTGAAAAGGAAATATTTCTCAAAGAAAAAAAAAATGACTGAGATATATGAGTAGGTCCTATCCGTGCTATGAGAAAATCTCTTGTAAACTTTGCCTTCAAATTCTGCACTATGACGTGGTTTTATAACAGCTATCTTTGTAGTTAAGTTTCTCACTTTTTGCTGTCATTCCCATCAGTTTTATTGGTCCACATATCTGTAAATGCTATCTAGTGTTTGTCCCGCTATCTTCATTTGATTGAAAATGTAAACATGTAGTGGCTGGTTACTCAAACCTTGGCATTGACACATGCTAGTTCATACCTCAGAGCAACCCAGTTCAACTAAGCTCACAAGTAAAACTATATATAAGATGTTTCATTAAATAAAAAACAAAAAACTACATGTAAATGTGAAGGAAACCAAATAAAAGATGAACATTAGGACAGTACGGTTTTACTTTTGGCTGTGTGGTCTTCTTGTAATTAAAATATTGTGATCTTTTTGTGACAGTTCAGTCGTTTGATTTTTTGATATATTACATGAGATCGTTAATTTTTTAGAGAACATCTGCACGTCTAAACTTCTAAATGCGAACAAGTGAATGTTCAAGGATAAACAAATTAAAATTACAGGAAGAATACCAAAATATTGTAAGATAATAGTTTTAAAAACTGATGATTTTATATATTGTAAGAAGATCAAATCATAGGACTTAGTTATCAAAAAACAAACTAGAGGGTTTGAATTGCAATAAAGTCAAATCACAGAGAATAAAAATGTAACTTATTACAAAAACTATATAAATGAACATAAGCATGCACTGTTTTTCTCTTGCAAAATCTCATGCACATTTGGAATGAAAAGAGTAGAGCAAGGTCCTCACAGCTTTTTCTTGACTAGTGGGAGGCTTGCAAGTGAATAGAAATTGAGTTTCGCAGGGAGCTGCGAAACTGTAGTTTATCCTGAAAATAATATATATGAGAACTAAGCATGAATTTTTTGTTGGATACCGCAAAATATCATGTACAATTGGAACGAAAAGAGTGCAGAAGGTACTCTGACCTTTTGCCTGACTAGTACGGAGGCATCCAAATGAATAGAAATTTAAGTGGCTGATATTTGAAGGCTTGAAGTGAACCGAGTAACACGCAGACTACCTAATTTTACTTGCAATTCGTTTTTCTACTGTTATTAATTACAAAATTCTTGTTTGTTTCTACCTTTTATCTGTTCACCTAACTACTTGGCATGGGACCTACTAGTTATACTCACATAAATATCTTTTATAATTAGCATACAAATGCAAGATATCTGATTGCAACATCTGGTTTTTCAGAATCCATACTTTGTGAACATTCTTATGGCTGGCTATGACAAGGGGACTGGTCTTTCTCTCTACTACATTGATTATATTGCTACCCTTCACAAGGTTGACAAGGCAGCATTCGGTTATGGCTCCTATTTTTCGCTCTCCATGATGGATAGACACTACCACAGCGGCATGTCACTAGAAGAAGCAATCGATTTAGTTGACAAATGCATAATGGAGATTCGGTCTAGGTTAGTTGTGGCACCACCAAACTTTGTGATCAAGATTGTCGATAAAGATGGAGCAAGAGAATATGCCTGGCGGGAATCTGTCAAAGATGTCCCAGCTCCTGCAATCTGAGGTTTCTTTTGGAATTTTACTTTTTTTCTTCCAAGGGTTGTCTGATTTACTTGAACAAGACCAATATTAAACATTATATTCAGCAGCTCAAAACCAGGTCAGCTGCACTTCTTTTCTTTTGATAAACTACATCACCTGCACTTACCTTTAACTTTTTTTATTTGTTGAATTTTCCATTTGATTTAGAAAGTGAATGCTATATCTATCTGCAGCTGTAACATTTTACCATGCTAAAGTTTTACCTATGAGTATATTCTTTTCTTTTATTTTGGATAAAAATATAAATATTTTATTAATTAGGTAACACATATGCATCAATCGTAATACATCCTCTTAACAAGAACACATATGCATCAATCATAGTACATACTTTGTGAACCTTTGTGTCTGTTTAATGTGACTGTAGAAATGTAATTATTTAAGGTCTTCACGAAGGAAAAATGGAATATTTTAGTGTTAAAACAGGTGAAGAGTTTAAAGATTGCTCAAAAATCGAAGTGGTAAAAGAATAAGGCTAGAATTCGGAAGAAGAGAAATGTGAGTTTAGTTAGTTATAAGATTAGGTTTCTTCAGAGGAAGTGGGTAAGGCGACAAGAAGATAGGAGCAAGAAGACAGGATTAGTTGCATAGAGATAATTGGAATTGGGACAAGATTAGGTCAAAATTTTAGGAATTATGGTGACTCTTGGGGGTAGAGGGTAAAATGGTTTAAAAAAGATATAAAAAAGTTAATATTTTCATTAAGTCACGGAGATTAGATGGAGTGTGGGTATGTTGGCCTTGCTGGAAGCTGAGGAAAGTAATAAAGTTTCTTCAGAAGATCTTAATTTTCTCTTGTAAACTGAGGCAAATGTTGGATGTCGTTCTAATGCTTCCGAGGTACAGAATCTATTGAAGCATGGAAGGCCGGAAGATATATGTTGAAGATTGATTTTGGGAGCTTATGTTACAATTGAATGGTCTGTCTTAGATCAAATAATGAGGAAAATGAATTTTAACAAAAAATAGAAAAAGTGGAATTTTCGATGAGAAAGGATTCATGCAAGGTGATCATACATCACCCTTTCTGTTTGACTTAATAGGAGAAGGTTTAGCTTGTGTTTTTCACAAGGCTCTAGCATTAAGTTTAGTTTTGGGTATTTTTTAAGGAGTAATAACCATAGGTTATATCCGTGGCAGTTTGTTAATGATAACTTGATCTCTTGTAATGTTAAAGGTTGATGAAATATTAGTTATAAAAAGAATTTTTCAAATAGTTTGAGCTAGCTTTGAAACTTAAAATTAACTATGAAAAATAACTTAATTTGGATGGTGTTAATGATGGGTGGATTAAAGAATCTGTTAGGAGTAACAAATATCAAGTGTACTTTCTCTCTTACACGTAATCAAGGAACGCATTGGGTGTTAATTTGAAATAAATTACTGCATGACAGTCAATGTTTTGAAAAAAACAAAGAAAATATTATTATTGTGGAAAGTGAATGATCTCTCAGTTAGGGCAAGAGTTTAGCTAGATACACATTAATGATTTTACTTGTCTTTTTCACGTCTCTACTTAAATTATCAATGGGCATAACAAAAAACATGGAGAACATTATTAATAATTTTTTTGTGGAGTAGTTTAGAAGCTTCTAGGAAGATTCATTTTGATGCAGGGGAGGTGGTTTTTCTCCCAAAAAGAGTTGGAAGCTTGGGGCTAGGTAGTCGTAGTGACATAAAGAAGGGATCAAATATCCGGTGGGCTCCATCTCTTACACGTATCTAAGAATACCTTAAAGCTACGTGGCAATCGATGTTTGAAAAAATCATTGCAGAAGGCAAAACACCTCTCAATTGGAGCAAGACTGACCTTGGTTAAATAGACATTAGTGATGTTGCATGTTTCTTGGATGTCTCTGCTTAAATTGTTAATGGGCATAATAAAAAACATGAAGCATTATTAAGAATTCCTTGTAAGGAGCTTAAAGGCTTTTAAGAGGATTCATTTTGTCTTGTGAGAGACAAGTTATCTCCTAAAAAGAGATGGAAGCCTGGTGGTGGGTAGTTGGAGAGATACCGAAGAACTTTTTTATTTGGAGATATTAGTTCTGGATACTGGAAAGGTGAGTATCAGAGATATTCGATTGAGAAGATCCATTTTCTATTGAGCTTCATGTATTGAAAAAGTTTCTTAATGAAATTGGATAGGCAGCCTTAAACAAGGATATGTCAAAAAAAAAGGAAATCTTCCAAGAAATTTTCACGTTCAAAAACCCTAAAAATTCAAGATTTTTGTGTGGGTATGTTTGACTTTTGAAGAGGAGGGTGAAATTACTTTCCCTTTTTCGCTATAAACGCAGTTCGAAGACTCCAGTTTTAAGGGGGGCACCTGGACTTTCCTTTTTCTTCTTTTCAGATTTTTGTATTTTCAACAACTTTAAATATTATTGATTTTTTTCCCGTTTGGTTTTTGAAAATTTTTTTTTTTTTTTTTCTTCCGCCTTTTGGGTTTTACCCTCCTTCCGGGTAACCCAGAATTCAAAATTTTGGCTAAAATATTTAATTGAATTTTTTGGTCCCGTTTGCCTTGAATAAACATTAATTAGATGCCGTTTTTTTTTTTTTTTTTAAAAAAAAAAAAAAAAAAAAAAAAAAACTATATATACCTTAAGAGTTATGTAGAATCATATTGGAAGTATATTTTTTAATATCTATTTTCAATCTAAATTATAAATCCATATCAGTTGTCCAAAATAGTGATTATTTTAAGTCATAAATGAGTCTCTATAATTGTATTTTAATTTTATATGTATCAAATAATTCTTTAAATTATCAATTTTACAATATTGATTTGGTTATATTGATCAACAAATACATGTTCATCTAAGTCTTCATGCAAGAAAGCCGATTTGACATCCAATTAAAAAAAAAATAGGACATGAATTTTGAGCAGCTAATTGTGTAACTTTTATCAAGAATTTTGTAGCAGCAGCAGCAACAACACGTGTCAGTCAAGCAATTTCTAATGAACATGGTGGTCGGGCTTCCTCAAATTACTGCATCCCTTTCTGAAATTTGTAAAAATTTGTCTTGTTAGCGAGCAACGCCACAATCCCTTTCCACAAGGCAAATCATGGAGAGCAAAAAATAAAAATAAAAAAGCTGGAATTAGTTATAGTGAAGCATGTGCCGGAAAGATTCATTAAGAGAACATGGTGGTCGGGCTTCCTCAAATTACTGCATCCTCTTCTGAAATTTGTGAAAATTGTGTTGTTAGCAACCAACCCCGCAATCCTTTTCCACAAGGCAAATCATGGAGATCAAAGAAAGTGCTGGAATTGGTTCATTCATATCTCTGTGGACCAATAAAATCGAGTTCCAGCGGTAGTAAAAGATATTTTATAACCTTCATTGATGATTTTAGTCAAAAAAAATATGGGCGTATTTTTTGCAAAAAAAATCTGAAGCATCTGCAGCATTTAAAACTTTTAAAGTACTTGTTGAGAAAGAATTTGGCAGCCCAATAAAAGTTCTTCGCACTAATCGCGGTGGGAAATTTATTTCACAAGAATTTATGTAATACTTGAGCCCGAAATTTAGTTCGGGATCAATTTTAATAATTTAAAAATAAATAAAAATTTATTTTTAAATTAATTTAATTTAATTTTGTTGAATTTATTGAAAAAATATATTATGGATATAATCGAAAATAATTTTGAAAAAAATGAGTCAAAATTTGGGTTCAGATTGTGTTTTTGAAAGAAAAATTAGAAACAAGGGGTTGAAATACAAATAGAAAAAGTTCGGCCACGTAGCAGTCCCGACGAACCGGAGCACGCTGCGTGGTGAGGCACGCTGACATCGGTGCCACGTGGGAGGCCACGTTGGCGATCCGCGTGCCTCGCGATTGGACAGCCCATGATCAATTCTGCGTGCGTGGACGGTTCGGATTCGTTTCTCCCTTAAGCGTGATCGGACAGTCGAGATCAAATCGCGATGGACGTTCCAGATTCATCTCTCTTTATGCGCGATCGGACAGACGAGATCGATCGCGATGAACGGTTCAGATCAACGCGTGATGAGTATAAATACTTCGCATCACACAGAAACCCAAACCCTAGGCGTCAGCCCTCGCCGGAAAAGAATAACTAGACGCCGGAGAAGAAGGCCGACCACCAACTGCCGCCGCACCAGAGCCACCGCTGACTGCCAAAAAAAATAAAATTTTTTTCTACCCGCTCGGAATTCGATTTGAGCACCCATGTCGCCAAATAAGAGCAAGAGGAACGGTGGGTGAGCTGGAAACTGCGGGTAAAGTTCGGCGAAGCTGCCACAGCAAAAACTCCAAAATTCTCCCGACGAGCCTTCTCGATTCCTGTTTCACATAATTTTTCGATCATTATGTTCACCGTCCTTTTCTGTACAAGTTAAACGAAGAAAAAACCTCAGCCGCGAAAGAGGACCGGCGGAGTCGCCACATATGGAGGTTCCCTCTACTGATAGGTTCGATTTTTTGTGATTTTTCGGCTAACCGAAGCCCCTAACGTATTTTTCTGTAGGCATACAGCCAAAATCAACGAAAACCGGCCAGGCTGAGATGAACCATCACCATGGACAGCGGAGCCAGCACTAGAGCACGGCGCCGCCGCCATGCTGGAACTCCAAAATTGGCCGGAAAGAGTTTTGGGTACCGATTTTGAGTTTCTGTAGTATTTATAGGTGTGACAAGTGTTTTGGATTCTATATGAAAAGTTCAAAAAATTTTGTATCCGTTATGAGGCGTAACAGACAGCGCGACGTTTCGAAATGCTGATTCGGGAAGGATACCTTGTAACACCCAAATTATTATTTTTATTTTTGTATTTGAATTTTAGTTTAATTTTTTATATATTTAATTTATAAGATTTTAATTTAATTTAATTTAATTTAATTTAATGAAAATAAAAATAAAAATAATGATAAAATAGGGTAAAATTATTTTTTGGATTTAATTGAAATTGATTTTGGAAAAATGGATGAAAATTTAGATTATGGGGGTGTTTTTGAAAAGAAAATCGGAAACCGGGGGTCAAAACACAATTTGAAAAAGTTGTGCCACGTCAGCAGCTCGATCAGCAGCCCCGGCCAACTAGGACACGCCGCGTGGTAAGGAAACACTGACACAGGACGGGCCACGTGGGCGATCCGCGTGCGCGCGATCGGACAGGGTATGGGGACGGCCCTGGAATCAGGTTATTAATGTTAATGGTTCACGTGTAGCAGGAACCCCCCTATAGATCCCCATGGATATTAGTAGACTGGTAAAAGAGAAAATTTATTGTCTGATTATTGAAGTGCAAAGTAGGACATGTGTTCTGTTACAAAGTATATATGATTTTATGATGATTGTCATGATTTTGTTTTCATAGGTTATTTTCATGAATCTCACCGAGGTAAGTGGACATTAAAGGTTTTTATGTTAATAAATGAGTTTGTTATAAATTATGCTCCATTGGTCGTTTTTGTTTTCTACCGACCTTTACTTCTGTGGCAGTGAGATAGTGTGATGTCTTTACTGAGCTAGTGTAGTTTATTCCTTACTTAACCATTTCATATCAGGAAGACGAGGTTCGCGAGCCCATTCCGCAGGAAGACGAGGTTCGCGAGCCCGTTCCGCAGGAAGACGGCGAGTTAGACGCGTAAGGACTTTATAGCTCTATTTATAGTTTTTATTTCGAGTATCTCTTTTAATTAGCTTACTCTTTCATGTTTTGAGTACGTTTTTGGTTATTGTGTAAGGGATGTTAATCAAAATTTTTATTACGTTTCCGCATTTAAGATTTTTAATATATACATCTTCATTTAAATTCCGGAGCCGTTACAGTTGGTATCAAAGCCGCGTTCCTCGGACCCATCCCTTACACAATAATGCTTAGAGAAATACTCACTGATAAATCGTTACTCAACCATTCCTTATGAAATGCTGGTGCAAGGAAATAAGGAGAGGAAGACCCCCACTAAACCGAGCGGCCCGGGATAATTTACTTTGGGAGGAAGTAGACAGATTATTTGAGATGATGGAAGGGTTCATAGCTGCCCAGCGAGGGCGAGAGGAGAGAAGGCAGTTACCCGACCCTCCTATACTACCGCAGGTTGAGCCTTCGCTATAGCAGGCTGATCCCGAGCCACCCCGGCACGAGCCTGCTCCTCCACAGTACCACCTGGCACCACTGCCGCAGTACAACCCGGTGCCCCAACCACGATACTACCCAGCACCGCCACAATACAGTCCAGTGCCCCCATCATATCAGCAGGTGCCACCACAAGACCCCCCAGTCTATCCCCAGTCGGGCCCATTCCCTCTTCCACGGGACCCCGCTCCTTCCTTGATCAACCCAAGCTACATAGAGAGGTACAGGAGACTGAACCCTTCCACCTTTGCAGGGGGATCCTCTTTTGAAGAGACCCAGTACTAGCTGGCGGAGACTGAGAGAGCTTTCAGGACCTTGGGAGTAGTTCCTGAGTAGAGAGCTACCCTTGCTTCCTACATGCTAGTAGGGGAAGCAGGACGTTGGTGGGAGCTCAAGCAGACCACCCTGCCTACACCAGTCACTTGGAAGCAGTTCTTAACGGCCTTCTATGCGAAGTATCTCCCTGAGCACATCTGACACCTAAAGGAAATGGAGTTTGTCCAACTGGTCCAGGGAAACATGACAATATCGCAATATGCTCGTAAGTTCCTAGAGCTAGGCCGATACTCCCCGGAGACATTGATGGATGAGGGCCGAAAGGCTAGGAGATTCCAGTGGGGCCTCCGCCCGGAGATCAGGCAACACTTGTTGGTACTGGAACTCAAGACATATTCAGCAGTCCTAGCAAAGGCACAGATCGTGGAAAGGAGCTTCAACACCCGTCCTCAGCCAGGAGGGAGTTCCCGACCCTCAGCTCCGTTCCACAGGCCAGCACCTACTGCGCCTGCCCAACCAAATAAGAGGCCCAGACCAGCCATCCAGGCCCCTCCTCAGGCTCCAGGGGCAGCACGTGGGAAGATCTGTTAGCACTGCGGCAGAGATCACGGGGACCGACCATGCTACTGCCTCAACAACACCTGTCGCATATGTGGCAGTGCCAAGCATTATGCAAGAGAATGCCCGAGGAACCAGAATCAAGAAAGGCCTCATATCCAGGGCAGAGCTTACAACCTTACCCAGTAGGATGCCGACGCCGACCCGGATGTGGTACAGGGTATGTATACTATATGTGACCATATTGCTCATGTTTTATTTGACATTGGTGCATCACATTCCTTTGTTTCACATGTTTTTGCTTTCAAAATTAATGTATCACCTAATAAACTTGATTCATTGTTGTTTGTGTCTACTGCCGGAGGTGAAACACTACTAGGAGAAGTTATCTACAGGGCTTGTGTCGTGGAGATAGCAAATAGAAAACTGAGTGTAGACCTTATAGGGTTAGACATGGGGGATTTTGATGTAATCTTAGGAATGGATTGGCTGGCGGCGTATCACGCCACCATAGATTGCTTTAACAAGAAAGTTGTATTTAATCCTCCTAACGAGGAGCCATTTACAAATTAATAAAATCATTTAGTACTTATTCCTTGATGGCAAGTTTTCTTAACTTCTAGTGCCTTAATCTTGATATTTTCTTTGACTAGGCAAGCCCAAGAAAAAAATTTGTATTCAAGAGATTCCGGTAGTCCGAGACTTTCCAGATGTGTTTTCAGACGAACTGCCCGGTCTGTCAGTGGACAGGGAAGTTGAGTTCACTATAGATCTACAGCTAGGTACCCAGCCCATTTCGGTTGCTCCTTACCGCATGAGCCGCATTAAGATGGAAGATATGAGGAAACAAATCACTGAATTACAAAACAGTGGGTTTATTAGACACAGTGTGTCCCCTTGGGGTGGCGGAGTCACTTTTGCAAGGAAGGGAGATGGAACGTTGAGACTGTGCATTGATTACAGAGGATTGAACAAGATCACGATCAAGAACAAGTATCCCCTTCTCCGGATTGATGACCTCTTCGATCAGCTGCAGGGTGCACAGGTCTTCTCTAAAATAGACCTGCAATCAAGTTACCATCAGGTGAAGATAAAAACAGAAGACATCCCCAAGACGACCTTCCGAACCAAGTACGGACATTATGAGTTCCTGGTCATGTCATTTGGGCTAACCAATGCCCCGACAATCTTTATGGATCTGATGAACAGGGTTTTCAGAGAGTTCTTGGATCAATTTGTTATTGTGTTCATTGATGACATCTTAGTCTACTTAAAAAGCAGAGAAGAACTATTCCACCCATGACTTAGAGCTTGCCGCAATCATACACGCCTTGAAAACCTGGTGCCATTATTTGTACGGAGAGACCTTTCAGATCTATACCGATCATAAGAGTTTGAAACACATATTCACTCATAAAGATCTTAACATGCGTCAGAGAATGTGGATGGAACTCCTTAAGGACTATGATTGTGATATCTTATACCATCCGGGTAAGGGCAACGTGGTAGCAGATGCTCTCAGCAGGAAAAGTGCAGGTATCTTAGCCCATTTGATGGTTTCAGAATGTAGGCCAATTGGGGCCATGCAACAGGTTTGACTTCAGGATCTGAAGAGAGTCACATGTTTGGGCCGCCTAACAGTCCAGCCCGAGTTAATCCAGAGAATAAGGGAAGCCCAGTCAGTCGACCCCGCCCTGGTAGCCCGCAAGAAGGATGCAGAACAGGGAGTGAGCTCAGAATTCTGAATCTCTGCCGATGGATTACTTCGTTTCCAAGACAGGGTGTGTGTCCCAGATGACAGTGAGTTAAAAAGAGACATCATGACGAAGTCCCATAGCTCGAAGTTTTCCATGCATCCAGGAAGCACCAAAATGTACCAAAGCATGCGACCAGAGTTTTGGTGGAATGGGATGAAGAGAGACATAGCCGAATTTGTATCTAAATGCTTGGTATGTCAGCAGGTCAAGGTAGAGCATTAGCGCCCAGATGGGTTACTTCAGCCTTTACCGATCCCGGAGTGGAAGTGAGAACATATCACCATGGACTTCGTATCGGGGCTACCCAAGGCACGTTCAGGACATGATGCCATATGGGTAATTGTTGACCGACTTACCAAGTCTTCCCACTTCCTAGCCATCAGGATGATCGATTCATTGGACAAGTTGGCAAAGATGTATATCCGAGAGATAGTCAGATTGCATGGGGTTCCAGTAACAGTAGTGTCCAACAGGGATCCCAGGTTCACCTCTCGGTTTTGGAGCAGCTTTCAGCAAGCTATGGGAACAAAGTTGTCTCTTAGTACTACCTTCCACCCCCAGATGATGGACATCAGAGAGGACAATC
>NW_019014638.1:1499440-1511283 GCF_000150535.2 Carica papaya
TACAAGGATGCATCCTATCAAGGACTAGACAATGTTTTGATGCAGCACAGAAAGGTCATCGTTTATGGGTCCCGGCAGTTGAAAACTTATGAGAAGAATTACCCTACCCACGACTTGGAACTTACCGCTATTATCCACGCTATGAAGATCTGGTGCCACTACTTATATAGGGAGACATTTAAAATTTATATGGACCATAAGAGTTTAAAACATATATTCACTCACAAAGATCTCAACATGCACTAGAGGCATTAGATAGAGTTCCTCAAGGACTACAATTGTAAGATCTTGTATCACCCAGGCAAGAGTAATATTGTGGTTAATGCTCTTAGTTGGAAGAATGCAAGTATGTTAGCTCACATAATAGTTTTTTAGTGCAGGGTAATAAAGGCTACGCAGCAGATACAGCTTTAGGATTTGAAAATGGCCACATGTTTGACCCATCTAGTAGTCCAACCCATATTAATTCAGAGAATAAAGGAAGCTCAACTTATCGATCCCACTCTAGTAGCTATCAGAAAGGATATAAAATAGGGTTTAAACTTAGAATTATGAGTCTTTGTTGATGGGTTGCTCAGGTTCCAAGACAGGTTATGTGTTTCAAATGAAATTAACTGAAAAATGATATCATGACAGAGAAGTTCACCATGCATCCGGGAAGTACTAAGATTTATCAAAGCATGCGACCCCGATTTTGGTAGAACAGGATGAAAAGTGAAATCGCTAATTTCGTCTCCAAGTGCCTTGTATGTCAATAGGTCAAGATAAAGCATCAACGCTCAGGCGGGTTACTTCAACCATTACCAATCTCAGAGTAAAAGTGGAAATATATCACCATGGACTTTATAATAAGGTTGTTTAGGGCACGCTCGGGGTATGATGCAATCTGGGTAATTATTGATCGATTCACTAAGTCCTCTCATTTTTTGTCCATCAGAATGACTGACCCCTTGGACAAGCTAGGTAGAATCTATATTTGGGAGATAGTCAGGCTATATGGAGTTCTGGTGACAATGGTATTAGATAGGGACGCCAGGTTCACCTCTCAGTTTTGGACGAGTTTTCAATAAGCGATGGGGACAAAATTATCTCTTAGTATAGCATTCCATCCTCAAATATATGGACAATCAGAGCGAACAATTCGTATACTGGAGGATATGCTCAGGGCTTATGTTCTAAATTTTGGAGGACATTGGGATGACCACCTACCCTGATACAGTTCGCCTACAATAACAGTTATTAAGCAAGTATTGGCATGGCTCCGTATGAGTTATTGTATCATCGAACCTATCGATCTTTGATTTGTTAAGAAGAGGTGGGTGATAAAAAATTGATTGGTCTAGATCTTTTAGATGACACCACAACAAAGATAGTTAAAATCAGGAGAAACATCCAAACGGCTCAAAGTAGACAGAAAAGTTATACGGACACCCGAATAAGAGATTTAAAATTTGAGAAAGGCGATCAAGTAGTCCTTAAGGTCACCCCCTTTAAGGGTATCACCGGGCTTGGAAAGATGAGGAAGCTGAACTCCTGGTTTATCGAACCGTTTGAGATCTTGGACAGGATTGGGACATCCACCGGCAAGCTAGCACTACCTCTAGAACTAACCAGAGTCTATAACGTATTTCGTTTGTCAATGCTACGCAAGTACAATCCGGACCCCTCACAAGTCTTGTCTTATTGGCCACTTTCATTCTAAGAGGATTTATCTTACGATGAGGTACTAGTTAGTATTTTAGACTGGAAAAACATAGTGTTTCACAATAAAGAAATTTTTTTTATTAAGGTCATATGGTAGAATCACTCCCAGGATGAGGCTACTTGGGAGTTGGAATCAAACTTCAAGACCCAGTACCCTCAATTGTTTAACTAGTGGGAGAGCGGCAAATTTGAGGGACCAAATTTGCTTAAGGGGAGAGAGTTATAACACCCGAACCTGGGATAATTAAAATTATATTAATAATAAAATTAAAAACTTTAAACTTTAATTTTTATTAGAAATTTTGAAGAAATATACATTTTGGGTGTATTTAAAAATAATTTTCAAAAGTCAGGTCCAAACTGGAAATAAAAAATGACCTATTTAAAGAAGAAAATTCAAAAACTGTGGCAAAAATGAAAAAAATATAAAAGCAGCCACGTAGGACCGTCACATCAGCAACACGGCCAATCGTCGTGCACCCCATGGTAGACACGCAGATGTGTCCATGCAGGAAGCCACACAGTCAATCCGTGTGCCAACCGATCCAATGGCTCAAATTCACTCCTACGCGCATAAACGACCCAAATTTATTTCTCCTTCAAGCGCGATCATACAATCCTGATGCATTCGATCGTACAGTGCTGATTCGTTTCCCAAATAAGATGGATTTAACGGCGGAGATTGGGCCACACATCCTCGAACAGACGACCCAAATTAAAGAATGGAGGAGAATTTAAACTCCTTTTTTCACCGAAACCTTAACCCTAGTCGCAACCAGCTCGTCGGAAAAGAAGAATAAGGGCGACCGGAAGAGAAGACGACCACCGTCACTGCCACACCGGACCCTTGTCAACGCCGGAAGGTGAGTTTTTTCTTTCCTTTGGATTCGTATTTCGATTTTAAGCCACCCTAAACCCATATCAGCACTGAAAAACCAAAGGAGAAACCAAAAACAAAGGGCGAAGCTTGGCCGAACTGCCGCACACACGACCTAAAACCTCTCCAATGAGCCTGAATCCCCTTCCCATTTTGTTCTATTTTTTGACCATTGAATTTCTAACTTGTTTCTAGTGCAGGGCAATAAAAAAAAACTCCGACTCTGAGGGAGGAACGGTGGAGCCGTCACACCAGAAACCCCACCCCCCAGTAAGTCTTAGTTTTTTTCTCTTTTTCCACCAACAAGAGGCCACTTAACCTCGATTTTTGCATGTTTTCGCATAGGACAGGCTGAAACCGGCCAGACTGAGAAGAGACACCACTGTAGGCAGCAGAGCCGGTGCTAGAGCACGGTAGTGCTGCCGTGTCAGAACCCTAAATCGGCCTCAAAAAAATTTTAAACCCTTTTTAGCTATTTTTCAAGTATTTTCAGGATATTTGACGCGTGTTTTTTATTTTCGAAAAAAAATTCAAAAAATCTAGGAACTGAAAAGTGCAGTGAAAAAGAAAGTGTTTTTAACACCGAACAGGGGTAAGAATCCCTCATTCTTTCTCCTATTATGGTTAATTAAAATTTAATAAATAATAAACAGAGAAATTTATAAATATTGGCAACCCCTGATTAGTTAAATACAAGTCACTAATTGAGCCAATAATTGGTCATTGTGTAATTGTTCTACTTTATCTGTACTGCTTATTTATTGTAATACTACTTTGTTTGCTTACCGCTACTACATCCACTTTAATTTATTATGTTTAATTGATTTCTCACTTATTAGTTTACTCAACCATTTTATCCCTATCAGTTAACTGATTTGAATGAATGTCTTGATTTCACCTTCTTTAATTATCGTGTATTAAATTACATTGTCTATTTAATTATCATCCTCTTATCCTGTAATTATAAAATGAGATTGTTGTATGTAATAGGTGGCTAAATGATGATGTTGACTTGTATGTGTTAGTTAACGTTATCAAACTAAAAGACTTACCTGGTATCATGGGAAAGGGTGTATGGACCCGATACATAGGACAAATCCTACCTTGGATGTTACCCTAGTCGAATGAGGTTGAGAAGTTCCATACCAGAAGGGGTTGCGAAGTATTTTTGTTCACACTCATACCGAACGGGATATTGAGGCAGTGGTAAGTTTGCCACCCATTATCGGATTGGGGTATGGGGACGGTCGGTTGATTAATAGATTGGATATTACATCCACATGTAATGAGAACCCCTATGGACCCCCAGCGGCATCATTAAGTAAGTACAAAGGTAAAGTTTGATTATTGTTAGTTCTTAGAGTGTATAATGTATTGCTAACTTAATTTTTTCCTTCATAAATAGTATTTGAGAACTTCAAAGGTGAGTATGAAATTAATATTTTTTAAGATTAAATTAATTTACCTAAAGAGAAAAATAGCATCATTGGTTGTTTTGTGATTTTTACCAACCTTTGATTTTCCGTATCAGTAGTCAAGTGTAGCTCATCCCCTTTCATTAACAGTTTCATATTAGGACGACCAAGATCTGGATCTTGAGCAGTAAGAAAGTTAACAATTAGAGGTTGCTTCCCGTTTCCCATCAGAGTTGCGCAAGGGAGGTCGACCCCATAGGTCTATAGTTATATTTTTCTTTCTGTTATTTTAATTTCCTTCAAGGGACATTCCTGTAACCCTATTGAGCATTCTAATTAAACTGTGCAAGAAATATAAACTCTAAATTTTTAATTACTTCTACTAATATCTTATACATTTGAATATTATTATTCAATTAAATTTTGGATCTTTACATTTACTCAATCCGAATGGTAAAAAACAAACACACTAATTCAACCCAGCTTTCTGGTATAAACCAACTAATGAATACCCGTATTTGAACATTCTTTAATATTATTATATTATGATATATATTGATCTATCACTAAATTATAATATGATGTTAATAACTTATCACTAAGTTCAATGACATAACTAATTATGTTAGTATATCTATCACATATATGTTAGTATAATACATATGAGTATATCCAAGAATTAATTACTATAAATAAAGTCATACAATTAACATGAGAAATGCTCCAAGTGGCACTAGAAATTTCTCTTTAATATATTCTTTGAGACCCTAGAAAATATCGAAGAGTTATGGGAATACTCATGAAGTTCTAAGTTATTATCGAATTTGAAGAGACAAAGAAATGATAATCTTCTTTGAAATTTGGTTAAGGGAAATAAATGCCTCTTAAATATCATTTAATATAGGTTGTTTAGATAGTATGTAATACCCGAGCCGAAAATTTTGGCCCAAGATAATTGTTTTTTTATTTAATAAATATATAAATAATAAAAATTTTATTTTTAATTGAATATTATTAAATTTTTGAGAAAAAATAAATTAAGGATGAAATTAAAAATAATTTTGAAGAAAATAGGTGATATTTTGAATAATTGGGGTATTTTTGAAAAAAAAAATTGAAAACATAAGAAATTCGACCACGTGGAACAGTCCAGTTAGCGGCCAAGGCGAACTAGGGCACGCTGCATGGCAAAAAACGCTGAGATTGGCACCACGTTGGAAGCCACACAGGCGATCCGCGTGCTTAGCAATCCGATGGTCCAAATCACATCTCGCGCGCACAAACGGCGCATATATATTTTTCCTTCAAGCATAATCGAACGGTCACTCTCAATCCAATTGTGCAGCCCAGATTCATTTTCCAAATATGAGAGATCCAACAGACGAGAGAGGGTCACATATTCCTACACAAAAGGTCCAGATCGACACGATGAGGGAATTTAAGCATCGCGTTCCAAGGAACCATAACCCCAACCGCACTAGCCCTCACCGGAGAAGAAAAAAAAGGGCGACCGAAAAAGAAAACAACCATCGTCACCGCCGCACCAGAGCCACCACCGCACGAGAGCCATCGTCGACACCGAAACATGTACTTTTTCCCCTCCCGTTTGAAATTCCATCACAAGCCTCCCTGTAGCCATATTGGAGCCAAAAGATCAATGGATGAGCCAGAAACTATGGATAAAGCTCGGTTGAACCGTTGCGGCCAAAACTCAAAACCCTCTTCAATGACCCCCTTCCCATTTTTTGTTTCACGGGATTTTTTTAGCATCGTGTTCACCGTCTTTTTCTAGTGCAGATTAGCCAAAGAGGAACTCCAATCGCGAAGGAGGACCAGCAGAGCCGCTGCACCCAAAGACCCCCTCATTGGTAGGTTTCAGATTTTGGAAGTTTCTAGCCAACCAAGTCTCCCTAACTTATTTTTTTATAGGAATATGTGTAAAACCAGCCAAAACCGACTGAAACTAGCAAGCCCGAGATGAACCGCAGCCGTACGCGATGGAGCTAGCACCGAAGCACGGCAGCACTGCTATGTCGGAACCCTGAAATTTGCCTGAAAGGTTTTCACACCAATTGTTTCCTTTTGGGGTATTTTGGGTATGTGACAGGTATTTTAATTTTCACAAGAAAAATTTAGAAAATTTGAGGACTGTCAGGAGGCGCAGTAAATAGCACAGTATTTCAAACACAGATTGGGGTAAAGATCCCGCACTTTATTCCCTATTATGGTAAATTGATACTTAAATAATCGATAATCTTGTGTTTTATGAAAATTATAAAAAAATTTAAAATAATTACGGGTCACTAGTAGAGTTGAAACCGGTTAGTTCATTTTTGCCTTGATTCACTGTTTATTTTTTCGTATTTTTTAAATTATTTACTGTTATATTATGCGTACTAAATTGATGGTTTTGATTGTTTTCTCGGTTGTTTAATTTACTTCATTGCACATTTCCTTTTTCTGGTTTTTCCTATAATAAATGTCTTAATTATGTTCTTGATGTATGTATCGCCTATTTGCACGATTTATCATTAATTTAGAAACATAAGATATTGGCATATAACTGGTCAGTTTATGGTGTGATCCCACGTAAGAAAGACTTACTGGATACCTTGGGAAAAGGTAGACGGACCCAGTATATAGAGAATCCTATTGTCGACATTATTTCAGTCGAACGGGGCTGAGAAGTCCCAAATTAGAAGGATTTAGGAGATATAGTTCACGCTCATACCGGACGGGATATCAAGGCAATAGTATCTTTGGCGCCCATTACCGAACGGGAAATGAGAACGACCAGCTTAATTGATAAATCTAGATATTAGGTTAACGGGTAGGAGAATATCTCTATGGACCCCCAGTGGTTCCAAAACGCATGTAAAAAGGAGAATTGCTGATCTCGTTCATATATACATAAAGTCATAATGTTATATGAGTATTTGCCTTAATAGGTTGATTTTGGTAAACTCGTAATGGTCAGTATGGAATAAACATTTTAATGTTAAATGAATTTACTTAAAGTAAGAGTTCTATTAGTTTTTTTGTAATTTTTACCAACCTTTATCTTTCTATATCAGTGATTAGTGTGATATTCTTACTGAGCTAATGTAGTTTACCCTTCTATTAACTATTTCAGATCAAGAATACCAAGATCCAGATTCCAATCAGTAAGAGAGTTGTGAGTAGTTTACTTCCCGTACCCTATCAAGTACTAGTGGAGGTTAACCCCCTAAGACATTTATTTATTTGTTTTCAATCATTGATTTGCCTTTTGTTTTATAAACCACTGTAGAAGGGACATTCCAATAGCCTTATTGGAATTTTTAATTTATTACGTAAGGAATGTAAACCTTAACTTTATTGTTTGTTTTCACATTTAGAATATAAATTCATTTTCTTTAAGTTATGGGCTTTTATAGTTGGCATCATAGCCGCGTTCTTCGAAACAATTCCTTACACATATTTAAAAACACCAAAATACAATCTATCGCTCAACCCTTTTTTGTGAAATGCAGGTATAAGGATATGAAGAGATGAAGGCTCCCACTAAACTGAGCAGCCCAAATGGGTCATTTTGAGAGGATGTCGATCAACTCTTTGAGATGCTGGAGAGACTTATCTCTACCCAACAGGTTTAGAAAGAAAGGAGGGAGCTGTCTCACCCACTACCATTGCTACAGTTCGAGCCACCCTTGCAGCAAAAAGATCTGGTGCCATCCCCTTACAGCCCTTCTCCACCACCATATCATCTGATACTAACACAGTACAATCTGGTACCTCCACCATACAACCACGTGCCTCCATAGGGCCACTCAGTCCCTCCTCAACACAATCCAGTCCCTCTTCACCAGGACCCGATTCCACCCATAGGTTACATTGAGAGGTATAAGAGACTAAACTCATCTTCCTTTATAGGGGCATTCTCTTTCGAAAAGACCGAGTATTGGTTAGCTGAGACAGAGAAGGCATTTGCGACTCTTGGAATGGTTCCTAAACAGAAGGTAGTACTTGCCACCTACATGCTCGTGGGAGAGGTAGGTTATTGGTGGTAGCTGAAGCAAGCCACCCTGCTCATTTCAGTCACTTGGGAACAGTTCCTGATAGCCTTCAATGCAGAGTACCTCTCATAGCACCTTCAGTATTTAAAAGAAATAGAGTTTATACACCTGGTCCAAGGTAATATAACTGTGTTAGAGTATGCCCGAAGGTTCTTAGAGTTGAATCGGTATTCCCCCGAGAGTATGATGGATGAAGAAAGAAAGGCAAGAAAGTTCGAGTGGGGTCCCCATCTTGAAATTAGATAATAGTTGTATGTGTTCTAGCTCAGTCCTTGTTCAGCCGTTATGACCAAAACACAGCTAATAGATAGGAACATTCACATCTTCTCTCTAGCAGTGAAAAATTCCAGACCCCCAGTTCCACACTGCAGACTATCACCCACTACACTAGTTCAGCAGAACAAGAGGCATAGGCTTGTGACTCAAGCTCCAGCAACAGAACGCGGTAGGATCAACCATGTTATTGCCTCAATAACATCTACTGCATATGTGAGAGTGTCCAACACTACGCGAGAGAGTGCTTGTGAAATCATAATTAGGCCAAACTTCTTATCTAGGGCAGAGCTTACAACCTCACCTAGCAAGATGCTGAAGCTAACTCGGACGTGATACAGGGTACGTACACTATCTGTAATCACATTGCACATGTTTTGATTGATACTGGTGTTTCACATTCGTTGGTCTCACATACTTTTGTAAAAAACTTGAATGTATTTCCTGAGAATCTTAATTCTGTGTTGTTTGTGTCTATTCTTAGAAGTAGGACACTAATAGAGGATGTCATATACAAAGCTTGTATCGTAGACATAGTATACAAGAAATTGAGTGTAGATTTAATAGAGATAGACACGGGAGATTTTGATGTAATTCTGGAAATGAACTAGTTAGCAGTATATCACGCCATCGTAAATTATTTTCACAAAAAGATTGAATTCAATCATCTTAATGAATATTCATTTACAAGTTAATAAAAGTTTTAACTATTATTCCCTAATGGAAATTTTCTGGTTATATGGCACTTTAAATCAGTTGTCTTTTCTACATTAGGTAAACCTAAGAAAGAAGTTTGCGTTCAAGAGATCCTTGTAGTTTGAGAATTTTTGTAAGTATTCCTTGATGAACTACCCGGATTTTCAGTGGATAGAGAAGTTGAATTCACCATAAATCTCCAGCCTGACACCCAACTCATCTTAGTTACCCTTTACCGCATGAGTCATGTTGAGATGGAAGAGTTAAGGAAACATATCAAAGAATTGTAGGATGGTGGGTTCATCCAACACAATGTATCTCCTTGGGGTGTTGGAGTCACGTTTGCAAGATAAGGGGATAGGACCTTGAGATTAAGTATTCACTATAGGGGATTGAATAGAGTCACAATCAAGGACAAGTACCTACTCCCCAGAATTGATGACCTTTTTGACAAGTTACAGAGTGCATAGGTTTTCTTTAAGATAGACTTGCATTCGGGTTACCTCAGGTGAAGATCAAAGTAGAGGACATTCCCAATACAGCTTTTAGAACCAGGTACGGGCACTATAAATTTCTGGTCATGCCTTTTGAACTAACCAACGTGCCAACTATGTTTATGAACTTGATGAACTTGAGTTTTTAGGGAATTTATGGATCAGTTCATCATTGTGTTTATAGATGATTTCCTACTCTATTCAAATAGCAAAGAGGAACAGCGTATCACCTTACTCAGGTTTTACAGATTCTCAGAAAAAGATGTTGTATACAAATTTGAGTAAGTGTGAGTTTTGACTCGAGCAGACTACCTTCCTAGGGTATATGATATTAAAAGATTGAGTGTCAGTGAATCCCGAGAATATTGAGGCAGTACTTGGGAAAACTTGACTTCGGTTAAGAAATTCGTAGCTTTCTAAGAATAACAAGTTATTACCACAGGTTTGTGGAATGATTTTCGAGTATAGTCACTCCTTTGACCCGACTTACAAAGAAGAACGTTAAATTTGAGTAGAACAAGGAGTGAAGGAGTTTTACAGAACTCAAGAAGCAGTTAACTACCGTACCTATTTTGGCTCTACCAAGTAGGATGGATGGATACACAGTGTA
The DNA here is from genome assembly GCF_000150535.2 of Carica papaya. Next base: position 1,509,565 of record NW_019014638.1, read on the forward strand.
TAGTGATGCCTCCTATCTGGGATTGGATTGTGTTCTAATGCAGCATGGAAAGGTTATAACATATGGGTTTAGGTAATTGAAGAGTCATGAAAAGAATCACCCCACTCATGACCTGGAACTTGCCCTATCATCCACGCCTTGAAGATCTGGCGCCATTAGTTGTATGGGGAGACTTTTGAGATTTACACATACCATAAGAGCTTGAAGCATATATTCACTCAAAATGATCTCTACATGCATAAGAGGAATTGGATAGAGCTCCTCAAGGACTACGATTATAAGATCTTGTATCACCCAAGTAAGGGTAATGTGGTAGCTGATGTGCTCAGCAGAAAAAGTGTAAGTATGTTGGCATACCTAATTGTTTCTAAATGCAGGGTAATAGGAGCTGCACAGCAAATATGGCTTCAGGACTTGAAGATGGTTACATGTCTGGCCCATCTTACTGTCCAACCCAAACTGATTCAAAGAATAAAGGAAGCCTAACTAACTGATTTCACCCTAGCAGCTCTCAGGAAGAATGCAGAACAGGGAGTAAATCCCAGATTCTGGGTCTCTATCAATGGGTTTCTCATGTTTCAGGACAGGGTGTGTGTTCTAAATGATAATGAACTGAAAAGGGACATCATGATAGAGGCATATAGCTCAAAATTCGCCATGCATCCTGAAAGTACTAAGATGTATCAAAGTATGCGACCCCATTTTTGGTGGAGTGGGATGAAAAGAGAGATAGATGGTTTTGTCTCCAAGTGTCTTGTATTTCAAAAGGTTAAGATAGAGCATCAACGCCCAAGTGGGCTACTTCAACCATTACCGATCCCATAGTAGAAATAGGAACACAACCCCATGGATTTTGTGAGAGAGTTGCCTAAAGCACGCTCAGGACATGATGTTATTTGGGTAATTGTCGACCAACTCACCAAGTCCTATCACTTCTTGGCAATCAAAATGACCGACCCCTTAGACAAGCTAGCAAGAATTTATATCCGGGAGATAATCAGATTACATGGAGTTTCGGTGATAGTGGTATCTAACAGAGACCCCAAGTTCACCTCTCAATTTTGGTCTACTTTTCAGCAAGCAATGGGAACGAAATTGTCCCTCAGACTGTATTCCACCCTCAAACTAATGAACAATCAGAAAGGACGATTCGCACACTAGATGATATGCTCCGAGCTTGTATTCTATACTTCGGGAGCTATTGGGATGATCACCTACCCTTGGTAGAGTTCGCCTACAATAACAACTATCAAGTAAGTATCGGCATGGTCCCATATGAGGCATTATATGGCCAACTCTGTAGGTCGCCTATCTATTGGGAAGAGATGGGTGATAGAAAATTATTGTTCCAGATCTTGTAGAGGAGACTACAAATAAGATAGTTAAAATCAAAAAAAACATTCAGACAGCTCAGAGTAGGCAAAAGAGTTATGTGGACACCCAGATGAGAGATTTGGAATTTAAAAAAGGTGATCGGGTGTTTCTTAAGGTCATCCCTTTCAAGGGAGTCAGCAAGTTTGGTAAGAGAAATAAATTAAATTTCTAGTTCAATGGACCATTTGAAATCTTAGACAGGATTGGTATGTCCGCCTACAGACTAGTACTACCTCCAGAGCTATTTAGAGTTCATAATGTGTTTCATGTATTTATGTTATGCAAGTATAACCCGAACCCCTCATATATACTATCTCACGAGCACCTTTCACTTCAGAGTATCTA
>NW_019014638.1:1522510-1534622 GCF_000150535.2 Carica papaya
CCTGCTAACATCTGCACCATGTGAGCAATCCGCGTGCCTCGCGATCAAACGGTCCAGATCTCATCTTGCACGCGTGAACAACCCATATGCATTCCCTCTTTAGACGCAATTGAACGGTCATATTCAATATGATCGTGTGACCCATATTCATTCTCCGATTAAGATAGATCCAAGGGACGAGAGAGGGTCACGTGTTCTCGAACAAACGACCTAGATTGACACGAAGAGGGTATTTAAACATCGCATTTCAGGGAACCCTAACCCTACCTACACCAGCTCTCGCCAAAGAAGAAGAACCAGACGTAGGAGAAGGAGGTCGACCACCGCCACTGTTGCACCGGAGCCGCCATTGTTGTCGCACCGGAGCTACCGTCAATCGCCAAAAAAGGTAAAATTTTCTCCTTTTTACTCGAAATTCAATTCTGAGCCTCACCGTGGCCATATCAGAACCAAAAGGGCGGCGGGTGAGCCAAAAACTGCGGGTAAAATCTAGTCGAGCTACCGTAGCCAAAATCTAAAACACTCTCCAATGACCACCTTCTCGTTTTCCATTTCACGCGATTCTTTAACCATCTTATTCACCATCTCTTTCTGGTACAAATTAGCCGAAGAAGAACCCCAGCCGCGAAAAAGGACCGGCGAAGCCATCGCACTTGTAGCCACCCCCCCCCCCTCCCGGCCAATAAGTGTCAGGTTTTTTATTTTTTTGGCCAACCAAGGCTTCCTAACATATTTTTTGCAGGGATACGTGTAAAATCAGCCAAACTGAGGCGAATTTTTGTCGTGTCAGAACCCTAAAATTTGCCAAAAAGGTTTTTCAATACCAATTTTGGTCTTTTGGGGTTTTTTAGGTACGTAACAAGTATTTTAATTTTTGCATGGAAAATTCAGGAAACTCGATGACTGTCAGGATGTGTAGTAGACAGCACAACATCTCAAAACACTGATCTAGGTAAGAATTCCTCACTCTATTCCCTATTACGGTAAATTGAGACTTAATAATCATATATCTTGTGTTTTGTGAAAAATTAAAAAAATTCTGAAAATAATTATAGGTCACTAGTGGAGCTGAAACCGGTAAATTCATATTTACCCTGATTCACTGTTTATTTTCTTGTACTGCTTGAATTACCTACTTTTATATTAAGCGTATTTAATTGATGATTTTCATTATTTTTTCGGTTATTTGGTTTACTTCACCGCACACTTTCGTGTTGGTCTGTTTTGAAATAAAATATCTCAATTATGTTCTTACTGTACATATCGTCTGCTTGCATAACCTACTATTGATTTGTGAATACGAAATGTTAGTATGAAATTGACGATTAATTGATGATATAGATATATGTATGAAAGGTTTACTGGTACCCTGAGAAAGGGTGGATGGACCTATACATAGGGATCCCTACTGTTGACATTACCTCAGCCGAACGGGAGTGAGAAGTCTCATACTGGAAAGGTTTGAGAGACATGATTCACCCTTATATCAGGCGGGGTATCAAGGCAATGGTATGTTTGGCGCTCATTACCAGACGGAGAATAGGGACGGCCGGGTTAACTAACAAATCTATATATTTGGTTCATGAATATGGAAATATCCCTATGGATCCCTAATGGTTCCAATAAGCAGGTTGCTAATCTTGTTCACTTGTACATGAAACTGAAATGTTATATGGGGATTTGTCTCCATAGGTTGATTTTAAAAAACTCATGACTGTAAATCATAATGTTATCTGAGTCTGTAAATCATAATATTATCTGAGTATTTGTTTTTATAGGTTGATTTTAAAAAATTCGCAACGATAAGTATGGAATAAACAGTTTTCTTTATATTAAAAGAATCTACTTAAATGAAGGGCTCCATTAGTTATTTTAAGATTTTTACCAACCTTCGGGTTCTCATATCAGTTATCAGCGTGATATTCTTACTGGGATAGTATAGCTCACTCTTCTAGTAGCCATTTTAGATGAAGAAGAACAAGATTCAGATCCTAATTAGTATGAAGGTTGTGAGTAGATTACCTCTCAGACCCCATCAAGTGTTAGTAGATGTTAACCCCCTCAGGACATTTATTTACTTGTTTTTAATCATTTATCCGTTTCTTTTTATGAACTGCTGTAGAAGGTACATTCTCGTATCTCTATTGAACATTTAAATATACTATGTAAGGAATGTAATCCTAATATTATTTTTTGCTTTTGCATCTAAAAATACAAATTCATTTCCTTTAAATTTCGGACTTTTACAAATTGTCTTAAAATAACTAATTCATTTTATGAGCACTCAAATAATGTAAATATAATGTACTTGGTCAAATATTGGTCCCCTTTAGTTTCACATAATACAAAATATTCGTAACTTTCTATATGTTAAATCATTAAATTTGAGAAAGGGAGGGCTAATTAATTGATTTCCAACTTGTTGCATCATTTTCCACTTTAATTTTCCGCCCAAAAAAGAAAAATAAAAAAGAAAAAGAAAAAAATCTTCAATGGGATCATTGGCCCACTCTTTAATTTTATGATACAATTAAGTCAAGTAAGGTAATCAAACTAATACACGATTATGATGGTGTATATGATGTTTTTGGTGTTTTTACATTGAATGGAAAATATGTTGAAGCATAATAATAGTCTTCCATATTTTCTACTATTAGAATTTTCCCCTCCACAATATGTCTCCATTATAAGTTATTTATTTCTAAAAATATTTCGATATTTATTGATATTACATAACTGACTAGTGTTTATTATTTTTTTAACCATTAACATAATATACATAATAATAGTTCTAATAACTATCGAATTAAAGATTTTTACGATCACTAGTGCCCCTTTGATTTCCACATGTTGCCAAATATGCCCGATTAAATTTGTTTTTAGATGCAACAACATATGTAGGAAATTGAATATTAAAAAATTTTATGATGGTGTGATAATAAATGTAACATATGTAATAAATTAATATCTCTGTGGTACATATTTAGAGTAATACAAAAAATAAAAATGAAAAATAGATTAAAAAAATAATAAAGAAATAATGATTATGTTAGAAATCTAAAACTATATAATTGTATAAGTTAAAACCATATAATTGCACTGCATGTCAGACATTGATCATTTGTTTGTACTGCTGTACTACCAGCCAGCTGTATTACAACTTTAAATTGAACAACTACCAACTAAACTAACAAATGCCTTGTTTGGAAACTAAACTAACCCTAACTTAATTTCTAACTAAAATTTATATTTATTTTAATTGTGATAATTTTTAAGAAAAAAATTAAAAACAATATATTTAAATTAAATTAATTTAATAAAATTGTCTAATATATCATTTATTTGTTCCAAACATAGATTAAGGGTAAATTTACAAACAAATTTCATTTATTAAGAAAGTAATTAAAATTAATTTTCATTTGACTTAATTTTTTACACCTTTTTCCAATATTTCATTCTTCTTTTTTTCTTTCATCTCTCTCTCTAATTTGGAAACGTAGCGTAATTAAGTAGCTTAATCTCTGTTTAATCATAATTGAAAAAGAAAAAGACTATGTCTAAATAAAGTCTTTTGACAAGTCGAACCAACACCCCACAAATTGACAATGGATTAGCTAAGTTTTGTTTTATTTGATTTTCTTTCTATTTTTAAAATAAAATTCTTAATTTAATTGTTTAAATGTTTGTTTTCTAAATTTAATGATCAAACTACATAAATTATCATATCACTACAAATTACTCATATTAATCATATTATTACCGTATGTATACATATATATATATAAGTATACATTTAAACAAGTTTATCCATAATTATATATCCGGTTCTAGTTTGAACTGAAAACAGCTTCATGGAACGCTTCAAATTCTAAATTAATTATTTGTACACGGACTAAAGACCAAGTAGACCATTTTTTTTCCTAAAATTTCTTTTAATTAAAAAATTAATTGAAATTAAGGCCAATAATGAATTCATAAATCATTCATTTAATTCATAATTAATTAAACTAATTGAATAATTTAGTTACTTATTAAAAGAAAATAAATTAACTTTAAAAAAAATTAACATTAATAAACGAACAAAGAAAACGAACTACAAGTACCAACCGGCCAGCGCATTATGTGAGAAAAGCCAGCCCAGAAGCAGCACAACGGCCGGCTATTAGTTTTACTATTTTCCAAAATTCTATTTCTCTCCCCCTGTAATTTCCTATTTAGTTTTCTCTCCCTAAATTCTTTCTTATTTACATTTTTGGTCTTCTATATAATATTATATATTATATATATATATATATATATATTATCCACCGTTGACTCCGCCGGGTGACTCACATCACAGAGCATGCATTGGGGTTCTCGTCACTGAACATCTGCGGCGCGTGTAAATGTGGTTGGTGGTCCATTGCGTATCCATGGTAAGCGTACCCTTGATTCACGTTAACATACCCTTGATGCGGTGGGTACACCTGCATCGCTTGATTCTGACCGTACCCGTGTCCGTCATACCAATACGCTGGTTGTGGTAGATATGCTGGATAATACTCCATCTTGTTCACCTCCACCTTGGGAGCACTCTCCTTCTTCCCACCATCACCACCGCCGTCTTTCTTCTCTCCGCCGCCGGCGGCTTCTTTTTCCTTCTTCTCGCCTGCACCGCCGTCTTTCTGCCCGCCGGCCGGAGCTGCGGCGGCGGGCTTGTCGTCCTTCTTAGCTCCTTCATCTTTCTTGGGTAGTGCTCCGTCGTCTTTCTTCGGTGGAACCACCTCCACATTTCTCTTGAGCTTACCCTTGAGATAAGGAACCAGCTCGTTGACCTCCATTATTCCCTTCACCGTCACTAGATCCTTGCCTCCCTCTATCGTCACCATCGCCACACCTGTTAATTTTAACATTATCGTTAGTTAACCTCGAATTATTATTAAATTAATCAGCTACCTAATCTTCTCTCCCCATTTTTTAATTAAAATTTACGTAGTTTGATTGATTAAGAAGCTTCAGTGCTTGCATCATCCTGAGAGTCTCAGGAGATTACTTTAATCACTGTTCAGAGTATTACTTCAACTCAGTTTAGTATAATATAACCTTAACTAAAAAAATGAACGATCTCTCTCACCTTTGATCTTTGAGATGATCCTTTTGATTTTCTGAATGCATCCGTCGCAGTGTAATCTGATCTTCAGAACCACCGTACTCTGTTTCACCGGAAAATTCAACACAAATTAGCTGTGCATGCCGCTTAAATTCAGCAACATTCATTAATCAAACAAAACCATTCAACAAGAAATCGATGGATGGAACGAGTTCCCACATGGCTAACAGGCGCCGCATGCAACGGCGAAAAGTAGCTAAACGAATGGAGAGAGGAGTAGAAAGAGATTCATGTACCGCATACCTCTTTGGGGGTTTTTTTCTCTTCCTCCTTCTTTTCCTCTTTCTTCTCCTCCGGCTTCTTGTCTTCTTTTTTCTCGTCGGGTTTTTTGTCGTCTTTTTTAGGCTGAGGAGAGATAAGGTCTACTTTCTTCTTCATTTTCTCCTGCAATTTCTGTTGGATTTTAGCTGGGTCCACCTTCCCAACCACCGTCAGTTTGTTGGCTACAGTGTCTGCCTTCACATCTTCCACACCTTCACCAGATTAACAACGAAAATTCATGTTAGGTGTGGTTGGAAATTGGAATTTTCTTCACGCCAATTTTCATGAATAAACACCATTAATCAAAACTCTAATTATGTACAGAAACCCTCTTTTATCTGCAATTCTTGTCCAGTCCCAATTTCTTACGCTTTGAATACAAAAATTCAACGGATCACTTTTCCTTTTTAAAACAAATACTCCATATTCAGATTTCATTTATCAATTGTAGAATATATATACAATAACAGGCAGGATCCGAATATGTATTCAATTTTACGAGCAACGACATCATTAATTAAGGTGGAAATTAGGAAATTAGGATTGACTACATTTCCAATATGATTAGATGAAATTTTAAATTCACCTGGATAATGCTTCATGGCACGCTTGATCTTCTTAGCGCAACCCTCGCAATGCATGTCGATCTTAAAAACGGCGGTGACAGAGGCGTCCTCCTTCTTGACGGCGGCATCGGCGGCCTTCTTCTCTCCGTCGACCTTCGGAGCTTCCTTTTGCTGCATCCACATGGAAACCAGAAATGCGTCAACATAATCAGCCTAACTTATTCCATTAATTAAAAAACGACGAGAAAAGCGAGAACAGAGAGATAAGCGATGTGATGTACTGGAGAAGATGAGAAGACAAGAGAGTGTGGGAACTGACCTCGCCCATTTGAAATTGTTAATTTTAGGTTTGGAGAATTTGATGGTTCTCAATTACAGAAGAGACTTGTTTGAAGGTAAGAAATGAAGGCAAACGGTGTGAATATATAGAAGAGGATGGTTTATGTGACGTCATGGTATGGTATGGCATGGCATGGCATGGCATGGATGGTATGTTTAATGTTTATGTTTATGATGGTTATGCATGTGATCTTGATGGTGATGCGGGAAGTGTGTGTATATGTACATGTCCACACATGATGATGAGGTCAGGATGGGTGGGCGCTGTTGCCCGCCGGGTTAGACTGATGGGTAGTCGAGAAACGAAGGCGCATGTTTTGTTACGCAGTTCAACTTTTGACTTGACTACGACCAGTTCCGTGAAATGCCTAAATTACCCTCCAGAACTTTCTGGGTTCCTAACTTCACGGGGTTTTTGTCGTTTAGTAGTAAATTTTGGAATTTTACCGTAAATTTGGCTGCTTTTACCGTAGCGTCTGTTTATGGATAATACTGTTGGCCGTTCCCACGGTAATCTTATGGGCAAACTGTGTGTTTTCTAATATTTATTTCCGTTGAGAATTTCAAAATAAAAAATTATGAAATTTATTATTTTATTTTATTTTATTTTAAATAAATCAAGCATAAAAATGTTGTTTTTATAGACGAAGTAGAATAATTAAAGTTCCTCTTTATTGCACTTGTAAAATTATTGTGAATTTTTTAATTTTTTATTAATATCCTCTTTATTTTTATTTTTTAATAATATTAATATGAACTTACGCAATAAAATTTAATTAGTACTGCATATTGTACTAATTAGAGCTAATTAAGCTTATATAAGTAGATTAAAATAGATAATATTAACTGGTATAAATACTACAATTATACCATAACAATTTTATTTTAAATTAAAAAAATTAAAAATTAAATTATTATTAAAAAATAAAAATTAAATATAAAATAATATTATAATAATGTTCAAAGAAATAAAATATTAATAGTTTATTATACTGTGCCAATAGCATATTTTTATTTTTAATTTATTTTAAATTAGAATAAAACTAGTTGAGTGAATAATTTATTTATTATAATAAAAAATACACAAAATCTCTGTCGTGTGTTAAATACGGGTTATAAATTTAAAAATTAATTATATAATATATAAATTATGGTCATTGAAAAATTAAATTCTATTTTTATATTCAAAATTTTTAAACAACTAACTATTATATACGATCAAAATTGTTTTCATAATTAAAAATTAAATAAATAATTATTAAATATTATCATATTAAATATAAAATTATCGTTAAAAAATAAAAAATTGATACGAAATAATTTTTACGTCTTTATATTATATATCTAGAGAGAGAGAGAGAGAGAGAGATAATAATTATCTCAATATGTTATAAAATTAATAAATATATATATTTTTACCCAATACTTATTTTAACTTGATCATCATAGTTTTATAAGTATAATAATAAATTAAATTTTGAGTTATGTTAAATCAAACAGACAAAAAATATAAATTCATCATGAAATCATTGCAATTAAATTTTGGAGGTATGGATATCTACTACTACTACTACTAGTCATAGTCTTCATTGCAATCAATTAATTACACTGTGTTGGATTGAATTTACAAGTCAAGCAGGTCCACTAGCATGTTTTAATTTTTGGCTGCTTTTAAGCCTAGGATTCCACTTCAAGTATAGTTAGTGTTAGGTAAATTTAACCTCCAAATTTAATCAATATCCACATTGATTGCATATTGAATCAGAAAATAACCAACATTATTCTATTTTTATCAATCATATCCTCTGGTATTATATTTTATTTAAACATTTATCCGTAATGATTACAATATTAGACATGACAATTGATTGAGTTTAAAATGTATATTTGTAAATTTTAATTTCGATTAAATTTTAAATATAAAAAAATTTGAATTTGCTTCAAAAATATGCTTTAAATATTATATAATTTTTAGATATATAAAATATAAATTCAATTTATCAAATTTATTTTATTTTGGTTCGATAAATTTCTAATGATACTCGATCTAATTTTACCCGCATGAATTATATATTATATTTTTAATTAAAAATAATATATAATTAGATAAATCGATTCAACTATATTAAATCAATTTTTTTTTTATCATCTTTACATAAATTTACGTGAGCAAAATAAGCGAAACGAATTGGTATTTAAACTAAGACATAAAATTTTAAATTTCTTAATCTAATAATTTTATTGGAACGATCCGGTTGAAGAATTTTTCTTTTACCGTAAATTCTTTATCAAAAGTTTCTCATATATCCTAAAAGCTTTGTCTACAAATAATTTCTGCTTTTACATCTATCAAAATAAATTTGATAATTTATATAAAATTAGTGTTTATGTTAAAAAATATAATTAGCACACATATGTAGAAGTTTCTGTCAAATTTTCTCTACACGTCAAAACATATTGTTGTGCATGTTTGAAATTATGAGACAGCATAAGAAAATTTACGACGGTAAGAAGTCATTTTAGGTGCTTACGATAGCAATGACGTATTTCAATTTAATCTCCAATCCCTTTGAATTTAATTTCATTTAGTGGACGCTATGATTGACTTCTACTCTTATTAATGTTTTTGGAGTTGAAACATCAAAATTTGAAGGTGACACATAAATTATGGTTTTCTAAAATAATTTAAGGATTTACCCACTATATAATTAGCAAATAAATTATTTCACAATATAAATTTTACTTAGTAACTTAAATTTAGTAACATATTGTAGGTTAATAATTTATAAAAATTAAATTTTACAAAATTTTTAGTTTACTAGGAGTCAGTTTAATTTTTAAACCATATGATGTACTATAATTAGGTTCAAAATTTTTATAATTAGAATGATTTTATAATTTTCCAATAAAGACGTTAGAAAATTTAAAATGAAATTATATATAAAGTGATAAATAATTCAGAAATTAAAAAAATAATAATAATTATCTTAAAATTTGAGGTACGATTTAATTATGTTGTCTCACAATATTGGCACGGGGGACCCGGAAAATGATGGCAAAAAAGGAAAATTATAATGTGTTTGATATTAGCAATGGGCCCAACCTCTGCACCTGCAATTCCACGTATAATATCTGAAATGACTAATAAACTTTTAACAATAATAATTACAAAACTAAAAAATAAATTGTTTTTAACAGAAATTATATAAAATATAAATTCAGCTTTTCTTTATGGGTGGGATTTCAACTCATGAAATTATAAAATTCTAATTTAAACAATTTTCATTTTATTTGATGATTTAATTATTTAATGTATACAATTTTTGGACCATAATGTATGTATTTAATGCGTAATTAAATAAATCTTTTACTCATATTTTTAGTTTTAAATAATACAAACACTTAACTACTTAAATAATAAGCAATGCTGTAATTGGGATTAAGAAGAAGAAGAAGATTATTATTTTTATCTTTTTCTTGAGTGGCATAATTGTGTCTGTGGAGGACGTACCGAGAATTACTTAGTAATGGATGTTAAATTGGTCTTTTGCTGACTTTTCTTATTTTTTTCACAGAAAACGTGTTCTTTTTATTTATTTATTTATTTATTTTTCAATTATCACTTTTATACACAATCATTGTACTGAAAAGCTTCTTTTATTATTATTATATGTAAGAGTAGTTTGTACATTAGTATATATAATTTTAAAGGTTTTGAACTCATGAAAAAGATTTCAAATTTAGCTATTTTGATATTTTGTATTAGTATTATGAGGACCCAATATGAATCTAATAAAATAAGGTGCTTGTTTTATTTTATTATTTATCATTAGAGCAAGATTTAGATAAACGTATAAAAATACCATAAAATTTTAGTAATTAGGAGAAATGATCGGATCTGAAAAATAAATTTAAGAAGAGAGGAGAAATGATAATTTAAAAGGGGTGAAAAACACTTCAACCTATGTAATGACCCTGAATTTAAAAAGGAATAAAGCCATAATTAAATGCGGAAGCGAAATAATAGAGTTTAGGATTTACATTCCTTACATAATGATTTAAAATGTCCAATAGGAATACGAGAATATCTCTTCTAAAAGAACAAATAAAAATCAAAAAAATAAATAAAAGACAAATAACTGAGTATTTTAGAACGATATTCACTAATTTTTGAAGGGAGTCCGGGTGGTGACCTTATTTACAACCCTCTTGTTGATCGGAATCTGAATCTTGGTCATCTTGATTTGAAATAGTTAATGAAATGGTGAGCTACACTAGTATAGTAAAAATATCATACTACTAACCGATACAGAAACTGAAGGTTGATAAAAATCATAAAAACAATCAATTGAGCTCTTGATTTTCGTAAATTTATTTATCATAAAGAAAACTATTTATTGCATATATTTACTACTGCGAGATTTCTAAAATCGACCGATAGAGATATAATAACTCAAATAACATTCTAATATCATTTTCAAGTGAGCAATAACAACCACTTTCCTTTTTCATTTGCCTACTGGTATCCTTGAGAGCCCATAAGGATGTCCCACTACACGTGAACCAATATTTAATATTGTCAACTAACCGGCCGTCCCCATACCCCGTCCGATATGAGCGCCAAAATTATCATCCGTCAATACTCCGTCCGATATAAGGATGAATCGGACCGTTCCCATACCTCGTCCTGTATGAGTGTCAAAATACCATTTATCAATACCTCGTTCAGTATGAGACAACGTTCACGATAGGATTTTCTATATACCCGGTCCGTCTACCACCTCCCAGAATATCCAGTAAGGCTACCATTCATTAATTCACATGACCAAATAATTTTTCGTTTGCATATCAATTTTTAATTCCACAAATCAACCGTAAATCATGCAAGATAAGCAATATATATATAAAAAAAACACGATTAAATCATTTAACCATTCCAATATATCATCATATATTTAAATATATAAATTCAACAATTAGTTAAACAGGACAACGAATAAATGACTAACTTGTTCCGCCTCCATATGTAGCTTATAATTATTCTCAAAATTTTTTAAATTATACAAAATACCATATTACCAATTATTAAGCTTCAATTCCATAACAGAGAAAAAAGTGAGGAATTCTTACCCGAATCGGTGTTCGAAATACCGAATTTTCTACTGCGCCTACTAGCGATCCTCAAGTTTCTTGAATTTTCCTGCGAAGATTAAAACACACTTCATGCACCTAAAAATACATCAAAAAAGTCAAAATCGTTATTAAAAACCTTTTTCAGCCAATTTCAAAATTCCGGCATGGTGGCACTGCCGTACTCCGGCGATGGCACCGACGTCTGCGGCGGCTTGCCTCGGTCTGGCTATCTTCAGCTAGTTTTGGCCAATTTCAGCCGGTTTTATACCCATCCCTGCGAGAAAACACGTTGGGGGCATCGGTTAGCCCAAAAAAGTAAAAAAAAAACATAAACCTACCGGCGATAGAATTTTTCGGTGCGACGGCTCCACCGACTAACCTTCGTGGCTGGGGGTTTTACTTCGGTCAACCTATAAAAAATAGGACAGTGAACAAAATAGTGAAAAAATCGCATGAATCTAGAAATGAAAAATGGCTCATCGGAGAAGGTTTCGATTTTGCCCGCAGTGGCGCCATCGGGCTTTATCTGCAGTTTTCGACTCACTCGCCGTTCTTTTCTGTCCGATTTGGCCATGGGGGTGCTCGAAATCAAATTTCGAGCAGATATGAGAATTTTTACCTTTTTCGGCAGTCGGAGGTGGCTCCGGCGCGGTGGGGGGCGGTG
>NW_019014638.1:1648482-1658590 GCF_000150535.2 Carica papaya
TCCCAATTTAATCACGATCGGGCGGCCCAGATTAAATCATGATGGACGGCTCAGATTAAAAGGGGAAGGTTATAAATAATCTCATCCACACCTAACCCCAAACCATAGCCACCAGAGCCCTCGCCGGAGAAGACAACCTAGCCGCCGGGGGAACCGACCGCCGCCACCCGCCGCTGCACTGGAGCACTTTTCAGTCGCTAAACGAGGTAAAATTTCTCCCCTTGGCTTGGATTTCAATGTTGAACCCACCTGTGGCCAAATCGGAGCCAAACCAATGGCCAATTGGCTAAAAAACGCCACCAAAGCCCAGCGACGCCGTCGCGAGTTTTCTCAATTTTTGCCTCTGATGAAGCCCTTCCCAATTCCCGTTCAATGTAATTTTTACACCACTATGACCATCGTCCTTTCCTCTACAGGTTGACCGGAGCAAAACGCCAAATTGCGACTCGTGCCGGAGGAGCTGCTGCACCCAAGAGCTCCACCACCGGTAAGTCTCAGTTTTCTATATTTTTTTTGCCCACCGAGGGCCCTACATGTGTTTCCTCGTAGGAACTGGTGCTCGTTTGGCTGAATTCTATCGGAAATGGTTGAAAACAGCCAACCCGAGGTGTATCGCCGCTGTGGGTAGTGGCGCCGACGCTGGAGCACAACAGAGCCGCCGTGTCGGAATTCTAAAATTGGCCAAGGAGGCCCTGGGTCTGATTTGTAGTTTTTTGGGGACATGTGCAGGTACCGAAAGTGTGTTTCAGTTCCCGAAAAAAAATTCAGGGAATCTAGGGATTGCCCTTAGGCATAGTGAAAAAACTGATTTTAGACTTCGAATCAAGTAAGGATCTCTCACCCTATTTTATATCACGGCATTAAAGCTTAATAAATGATAAAATGGTATTTTATGAATTAATAGATATGTATAATTAATTAAGGTTACTAATGGGGCCCGAATCTGATATATTTTCGGTCAGTTGCTGTTTTAGTTATTTTACAGTTTTAAAGGCATTATGGTGTCTGATCTATTTATTTTATGGTTTTGAATGCATGAATCACTGTTTACTTCACTACTGTTTGATTTTGTGAATCCGATGATATGCCTGCATTGTTGGATGCTCGTTACTGGTTTAAATATTCATGATTATGTGAGAAACAGAAAACTAAGAAAAGAATAGAAAAGTTATGTGAATTGATAAATGGATAAGTCGACAGCCTCACTAAATATCCTGGGAGATGGTGGACGGACCGGGTCCATAGAGAACCCTACCGGGAGCATTGTCTCTCATACCGGACAAGGTATGGAGACTTTAAATGTTTTGGCGCTCATACCGGATGGGGTATGGGGATGGCCCGCTTCACCCTCATACCGGACGGGGTATTGAGGTTTATGGTTTTGGCGCCCATACCGGACAGGGTATGGGGACGGCCTTGGAGTGAAGTTATTAAGGTGAATGGTTCACGTGTAGCGGGGACCCCTATGGATCCCCATGGATACTAGTAGGCTGGTAAAAGAGGAAATTTGTTGCCTGATGATTGAAATATTAAAAGTATGACATGTGTTATATTACAGAGTGCGTATGATTTCATGATATTATGATGTTATTATTTTCATGAATCTCACCGAGGTAAGTGGACAGTAAAGGGTTTTATTATTGATAAATGAATTTGTTATAAATTATGCTCCATTGGTCGTTTTTGTTTTCTACCAACCTTTACTTCTGTGACAGTGAGATAGTGTGACATCTTTACTGGGCTAGTGTAGCTCATTCCTTACTTAACCCTGTTCAGATCAGGAGGGCTTGGTTCTCGAGCCCGTTCTGCAGGAAGACGGTGAGTAGATGCCTAAAGATTTTATAGTTTTCCTTATAGTATTCATTTCTAGTATTTACTTTAGTTAGCTTATTCTTTCATACGTTTAATATATTTTGGTTATTGTGTAAGGGATGTTAATCATAATATTTTATTTCGCTTCCGCACTTAGAATTTTTATATATACGTTTCCTTTTAATTTTCGAGGCCGTTACATCTATGATTAATTTTACTACTGGAGCAAGCTATTTTGTTGACTAGGAGTTCTTCTTATAATATTTTTAGTTTTTAATTTGCAGCCAAGAGTTTGTTTAATATTATTTTTATCATTGTTTAATTTATATTTCGTGTATTGAATTCTACAAAACCCCCTTTGTATGCTTTTCACTCATTGGTCAAGAAAGATAATTGCTTTCCAATTCCCTATGGATTTGATCATTCTTACCACTACTACAATATTATTTTATTAGTTGATGAAGAATTTATTTTTTGTGTATTCATCACTCATCAAAAATTTTAACATTACCTCAATAAAATTATTTCTTACTTTTTAAAGTAAATGACTAATAAGTTCTTCCGCACTAAGATTAAATTCAAAAGTAAATATTATTTGAAATGACTCATTTTGTACTATAAAGGCAACCATAGAACCAATAAAATCAATGTTCATAAGAATTTTATATAAATTAAGTAAAATATCTAATAAGCATAATAAAATCAAGTCTCAAATAGCCATGGATTCTTTATTTAAGAAATAATATTTTAAATAGCTACAATTCTTTACTTACTTTATATAGTTTATGATTCTTTATTTGAGTTCAAAGATTTCATAAGTTATAATATAAAATAATACTTATGTTTTTCACCGCCTGCACAAAATAATCAACCCTACACATTTATTCTCCTCTCACATTATAATTATTCTTTAATAATTAGTTAGTCCTCTTGATTGATGCAAAGCAAAAATATCGTCGAAAGTTGGTTACCTTCTCTGTGTATTTTACATTGTTATCGTTATCGATTTTTATTTTTATATTACACTATACTATGAGTAGGATGTTAAAGGGTATTTCAAAATAGTTTTTAACAAGTAGATCATTTTTTAATGTTAATTACTAACCAATACTTATATATTGGTATATAAATATATGATTTAAAGTAGAGATGTTATATTAAAATAACTAATCACATTGTTTTAAAGAACAGTCGACTTTTTTATGTATCATGGCTTTTAACCTTATCCATGGGTATAAAGTTCTATCATTATCTCAATAAAATTATCTTTTTTAGTATTTAAAAAAATAAATGATGAATAAGTTCTTTAGCGTATGAATTAAAATTCAAAAGTTAATTTTAATAAAGTTGGCGACCATAGAATTAATCAAATCAATATTTTTAATTATTATATAAATATATATTAAGTAAACTATAACATAAATATAATAAAATCGCGTCTCAAATAGCAATGGATTCTTCATTTAAGTTCAAGATTTCAAAAAATTAAACTACTTTCGAAGTAGCCAAAGATTCTTCATTTAAGTTCAAAGATTTTATAAATTATAGTCTAATAAAACCTACATTTTCCATGGCCTATATAAAATACTCAACCGTATGTTATTTATGCATCCATCACAATTCAATTGTTCTTCAATTAAGGTTAGTCATCTTGACTGGTGTAACAAAGAAGTATAGTGAAAAGCTAATTTTCGAAATACAACATAACCTCTCAAGTTATTTATTATATATTAAACTCAAGGGTATGCACTTAACCTACATTCATTCGAAGAAAGAAAAAAAAAATGCTTTCCATTCTTCTTAATCTTTAGGCATAAATACAAAATATAGATGTTCGATGTTAATATTTTTTATAGTCTAAATCTCATATCATAAGGTTTGAAGGAGGATGCTTTGGAGAAGATCTGTACTAGCATAATCTTACAAGACCCAAGACCATGTTGCACTCCTTCATGCTCCTTAAGACTTCCCTTGTGCAATTTATACCAACATCCTTTTCCTTTGTAGATGTGCTTTTCTTGGATGGCTACATACGAACTCATATCAGTTGTCTTTTAGTTCTTCTATCATTAATTCCAAAGAGTTTTCTTTCTCTTCTCCAAAACCCAAATTTCAAACACAAATTTTCAAGTCTAATCATCACCCATCATACAGTAATAAGCAATTTTGATGAGAGCATCCAATGTATGGCCACCACATATCCTAAACAAACAACGACTAGTTAGAAAGCCTTGTCATCCACCACCTCCACACCCAGAGTCTCTATAGATGTTGCCACTAGCATTGTAAGGATTTATCTACCATGTGATCGAAGATGGCACGTGCATCAAGATTCCAATTGAAAGTGGTGGTTAAGCTCGGGTCGTTAATTAAAAAATATGATCATATAGTCTGAATTTTATGTATTGTCGATATATACTATGAAAGATGAAACTTTCCATCTACATAATCATTAAGCTAGAGTGATGATTACGGGAGGTTAGAGCTGTGTTGGATTTCATATATAGTTAACATTAAACTTACAAGATCAGTAATAAATTAAGTTAATATTACAAAGTAATGTTTGTACAAATATTCAATCATTTTAAAGGGTCACAAGGTGCTAAATGTTGTGACCATATAAACCTTTAGTTTACAGTTTAAAATATTATTATTATCCACTTATATTTTTTATCTTACACTAAGTAGGATGTTAGAATTTTCATTAACAATTAGATCATATTTTCAATATTAAATTTTAACTAATTTTTATATATTGGTATGTAAATATATGATTTAAACTAAAATATTGAATTAAAATAACTAATCACATTATTATAAAGTATTGAATATTTTTTAAAAGAAACAAACAAATTTATTACATTAAGTAATAAAAATAAAGCAATCTATAAAAAGAAACAATGAGAATTTAGGTATGAAATAAAAAATTTAGCATGTTGATCAATACTTCATACTTAAGAAACAAAAAATTAATGATCATATTTTTCATGAAGTCAAAACTTTTGAATATTAGGAAAAATATTCAATTATTTAATAAACTATTGTTTATCAGAAACTAACAAACCCATTTGAAGACAAAAAAAATCTAGTTAGATATCATATATTTTTACCAAATTAGAATCTTGATACCTTATATGGATTTTGATGAAATTCTCTTATATAATAGTATTATCATAAAATCAAAAAAATAAATTCAACTTTACCAAACACTTCTTTTATATAAATCATATGTGTACATAAAAACTTATCTAAATTTTGTTATGTATTTTTTATTCTTAAATTACCAATTTGAAATAAAAAATTATTAAGTGATTGTGATCTTTTAAGTTTTGTTTCTATAAATTTTTTGATAAAAATTTGTGGTTTCATACTTGTATGGTCGAAAAGTTTTTTTATATTCTAAAGTACTTAGCACTTAATTATCTAATTTTAATCAATTATCAAGGTAATAGTTATACATACATATGTATGTTCAGATCATAAAGAAATGTGAAGAGGGTGGACTTGGTTAATTGTTATCATTAAATTGGTCTTCTAAAGACAAAAATTATGAAATTAAAAAATAGTCAGCAGAAAATATTCAAAACTATTTCTATCTATCTCATTTTCCTTAAGTCAATTTTCCTTTTGAGCTTCATCATTCTAATAGCACTCACTATCTTCATCCAAAATTCTAAATTCCCAGAAAACTCATCTTCTAAAAATTAAAAAAAAACTTGTAAAACTGTATAAATTTTTAAAGGATTTTTTAGATTAAAAAGACCAAAAGATCGAGTTTTCGTTACTTATAATTCAAAAAAAAAATATTTCAGCGTGATTAACTTTTAACATTATCTCAACAAAATTGTTTCTTACTCATCACATTTTACATAGTGATAATTCTTTATTTACTTTAAATAGTTTATGATTCTTTACTTGAGTTCAATAATTTCATAAGTCATAGTATAAAATAAGACTTATTGTAATATCCATCTTGTGAAAAAAAATTGCAAAATTCTACTCTAAAGAATTTTAGAGAGAGTGCAAAAGTGAAAACAGAGTGTGAATCAAGAGGAAGGGAGTGACCAACTGTGAGGGTGCAGAGGTGTACAGACCTTTCCTTCTGAGAGATAGGCAATTTTTTATCATTGTTCTAATGATGTTTAGGTTCCTCTTAAGTTGTTCATTTATCCCCTACTCCCTTTCCAAAACAGAAATAAATCGAGCTCAACCAAGCTCGGTTTTTGATGTACCTTCAAATAGTGCAGGTATGTTAGCCTTCCTTTCCCTTTTTTGATCTCGATTCTTAAATTTATTATGCTTTTAAGGTTCATTTAGGTTCTTATAAGGGTCTAGCTTAATTTAATCAAAATTTCGGTGACAAATCTACTTCCATGAATCACTAGTTTGAGAAAAACAAATTGTAACCCACTATTGATAGTGAAGGCAACTTGTATGTGTTTTCTGATCATCTGAAGTTGATTTGTTCGGGCATGTAGATTGTTTTTGAATTCTTCAGGAAGGTAAGACCTATACAACCTTCTTATTAAAGCAATCTATGGTGGCGTGATACGCCGCTAGCCAATCCATTCCTAAGATTATATCAAAATCTCTCGTGTCTAAACCTATCAGTCTACACTCAGTTTCCTATTTGCTATCTCCACGGCACAAGCCCTGCAGATAACTTCCCCTAATAGTGTTTCACCCCCAGCAGTAGACACAAATAACAATGAATCAAGTTTATCAAGTGATACATTAAGTTTGGAAGCAAAAACATGTGAAACAAATGAATGCTATGCACCAGTGTCAAATAAAACATGAGCAATATGGTCACAGATAGTGTATATACCCTGTACCACGTCCGGGTCAGCGTCGGCATCCTGCTGGGTAAGGTTATAAACCTTGCCCTGAAAAGGAGGTCTTCCTTGGTTCTGGTTCCTCGGGCACTCTCTCGCATAGTGTTGGGCACTACCACATATGCGATATGTGTTGTTGAGGTGGTAGCATGGTCGGTCTCCGTGATCCCTGCCACAGTGCTTGCAGATCTTTCCACGTGCTGCCCCTGGAGCCTGAGGAGGGGCCTGGATCACTGGTTTGGGCCTTTTATTTGGTTGGACTATAATAGTAGGTGCTGGTCTGCGGGGTGGAGCCGAGGGTCGGTGACTCCCTGCTAACTGAGGACGGGTGTTGAAACTCCTCTCCACAATCTGTGCCTTTACTAGAACGACTGAGTATGTCTTGAGCTCCAATACCAATAAGTGTTGCTTGATTTCTGGGCGGAGGCCCCACTGGAATCTCCTGGCCTTCCTGCCTTCATCCATCAATGTCTCCAGGGAGTATCGGCCCAGCTCTAGGAACTTACTAGCATATTTCGATACCGTCATGTTTCCCTAAACCAGCTGAACAAACTCCAACTCCTTCAGGTGTTGGATGTGCTCAGGGAGATACTCCGCATGGAAGACCGCTAAGAACTGCTCCCAGGTGGCTGGTGTAGGCAGGGTGGCCCGCTTGAGCTCCCACCAATGGCCTACTTCCCCTACTAGCATGTAGGAAGCAAAGGCAGCTCTCTGCTCAGGAACCACTCCCAAGGTCTTGAAAGCTCTCTTAGTCTCCGCCAACCAGTAATAGGCATCTTCAAAAGAGGATCCCGCTATAAAAGTGGAAGGGTTAAGTCTCCTGTACCTCTCTATGTAGCTTGGGTCGATCAAGGAAGGAGCTGGGTCCATTGGAAAAGGGACTGGGCCTGGCTGGGGATAGACTAGGGGGCCCTGTGGTGGCACCTGCTGATATGGTGGGGGCACCGGATTGTACTGTGGCGGTGCCGGGCTATACGGTGGCTGGGGCACTGGTTCATACTGCGGTGGTGGTGCCGGGTGGTACTGTGGTGGAGCAGGCTCGTGCCCGGGTGGCTCGGGATCCGCTTGCTTTAGCGGTGGCTCAACTCGTAGTAGTGGGGGAGGTTCGGGTAACTCCCTTCTCTCCTCTCGACCCTGCTGGGCAGCCATGATCCTTTCCAGCATCTCAAATATTCTGTCCACATTTTCCCGTAGCGAATCATCCTGGGCTGCTCGGTTTAGTGGGGGTCTTCCTCTCCTCATTTCTTTGCACCTGCATTTCACACAAAAGAGTTGAGTAACGATTTATCAGTGGGTATTTCTCTAAGCATTATTGTGTAAGGGATGAGTCAGAGTAACGCGGCTCTGATACCAACTGTAACGGCCCTGGAAATTTAAATGAAGATGTATATATTAAAAATCTTAAATGTGGAAGCGAAATAAAAATTCTGATTAACATCCCTTATACAATAACCATAGACGTATTCAACATATGAAAAAATAAGCTAAGTAAAAGAAATACTCGAAATAAAACCTATAAATAGAACTATAAAGTCTTTAGGCGTCTAAGTAGCCGTCTTCCGGATCGGAAATGGTTAAGTAAGGAATGAGCTACACTAGCCCAGTAAAGACATCACACTATCTCACTACCACAGAAGTAAAGGTTGGTAGAAAACAAAAATGACCAATGGAGCATAATTATTAACAAACTCAATTATCAATAATAAAAACTTTTACTGTCCACTTACCTCGGTGAGATTCATGAAAATATCATATGGAAACAATAACATTATAACCATCATAAAATCATATACGCTTTGTAACATAACACATGTTATACTTTGCACTTCAATAATCAGACAACAAATTTCCTCTTTTACTAGCCTACTAGTATCCATGGGGACCCATAGGGGGTCCCCTCTACACGTGAACCATTAACATTAATAACCTGATTCCAGAGACGTCCTCATACCCCGTCCGGTATGGGCGTTAAAATCATAAACCTCAATACCCCGTCCGGTATGAGGGTAAAATGGGTCGTCCCCATACTGGTATGGGCACCAAAACACATAAGATCTCCATACCCCGTCCGATATGAGAGACCACGTTCTCGATAGGGTTTCCTACGGACCCGGTCCATCCACCATCTCCCAGGATATCTAATCAGGCTATCCACATTATCCATTTATCACTTCACATATCCTTTTTTCCATTTTTCTTGGTCTCAATTATCCAATCATACACAAACACGTAAACCAATAATGAACACCAAACAAAACAACACAACATCGGGTTCACCATAATTCAAACCATAATAAAAGAAACCATGATTCATGCATACGAAATCATAAAATAAATACATCTAATACCATACTGCATTTAATACTGAAAAATAGATCAACCAACAACTGACCGACAATATATCAGATTCGGGCTCCATTGGCAACCTCAATCAATTATACATATCTATAAAGTCATAAAATACCATTTTATCATTTATTAGGCTTTAATACTGTGATAGAAAATTGGGTGAGAAATCCTTACTTGTTTCGGGGTCTGAAATCGGCTCTACAGTGCGCCTATGGGCTGTCCCTAAATTCTCTGAATTTTTCTCGGGAAATTGAAACGCACTACCAGTACCTGCACGTATCCCAAAAATCCCAAATCAGACCCAAGGCCCCTTTTTGGCCAATATCAGAATTCTGGCACGGTGGCTCCGCCATGCTACGGCGATGGCACCGCCGCCCGTGGCGGCGATCTGCCTCGGGTTGGTCGTTTTTGGTCATTTTGGCTGAATTCGGCCAAACTTGCATTGGTTCCTACGATAAAACAACCCTAGGGACTCGGTGGGCCAAAAAATCACGAAAAACTGAGACTTACCGGCGGCGGAGCTCTCGGGTGCGGCGGCTTCTCCAACGCGAGTTGCGGTTTGATGTTTTGCTACGGTCAACCTGTAGAGAAAAGGACGGTGATCACAGTGGTGTAAAAATTGCATCAAACGGGAACCAGAAAGGGCCTCATCGAAGGCAAAAATCGAGGGAAGCTGCGGCGGTGCCGCTGGACTTCAGCGATTTTTTTCGGTCGATTGGCCTATGATTTGGCTCTGATTTCGCCATAGGGAGATTCAGCTTCGAAAAACGAGCCAAGGGGAGAAAATTTACCTCGTTTGCTGGTCGTAAAACCCTCTGGTGCGGTGGCGAGTGGCGGCGGCCGGATCCTCCGGCGACCGGTTCTTCTTCTCCGGCGAGGGCACTGGCGGCTAGGGTTTGGGGTTGGGTGTGGATGAGGTTATTTATAACCTTCTTCTTTTAATATCAGCCGTCCATCACGATTTAATCTGGGTCGTCTGATTGCGATTAAAATGGGAATAAATCTGGACCGTCCGATCGCGATTAAAATGGGAATAAATCTGGGTCGTCCATCGCAATGCGATCTAGGCCGTCCGTGCGTGATTCAATCTGGGCTGTCCGCACGCGTGACAT
>NW_019014638.1:1662675-1689956 GCF_000150535.2 Carica papaya
ACATCAAATTTATCTATTAAATAAAATTCTCCTTTTTAAATATACTACCTATTATATTTGAAGTTTTACTATAAAATTTTATTATTTTAATAATTATAACCCTACTGCATGCAGATGCCTAAACCGATACCAAAGAGGCAGTGAGGATACCACTTCCTCTATGAAAGGAGAATTATAGTTACATCAGTAAATGATAAACTGTAAATAATTCAGTATCCACCCAATCTAAGAGCAGGGTTCCTATTAGTAAATAGTAAGTAGTGACAACAGTCATAACAGTAATTCCGGTAATACCCTTCCTGAGTACCGAATAAATGTATTTACTAAATATTTTAGTTATTAAATTTTGATTAGTTCTTTTATTCTTTCTTAATTATTCATCTAGAGTCCATCTTTTATCCATAATTCCCTCAATTAACTTTTTTTTTTCTAGAGTTTTATTTATTTTATTTTATTTTGATAATTTATTTCTTTTATTTATTTTTATTATTATATATATTTTTAATTTTGTTTTGATAATTTACTTTTATTTACTTTATTATACTTTTCTTGATTGATTTTTTTAATTATTTTAAAACTGGTATATTTCGTTCATTTTTTAGATTTAATTAATTTTAAATTTCTTTTTTTTTTCTAATTTTATTCTTTGCAGAAAACTAACATGCAAAGCGATATATATATTTTTTTTTTCCAAACCCGTACCTTCCCTTTTGGTTTATGTTTTTCCATCTTACCATCCTTTAATAAACAATTTATCAAATGCAAGTTTACACAAAAATCCATCCAATTTACAGATTTTATACCAAATAGACACATGACACACACACACACATTCATTCAATCCTAAAACCACAATAGAGATCAGATTTGAAAATTAAATTTATTCATAATGCTTCTATAAAACACCATTACATGCATGAAATTTATTGCTATAGGTCTTACCTTCCTGAAGAATTCAAAAACAATCCACATGCGTGAACAAATCAACTTCAGATGATCAGAAAACACAGATAGGTTGCCTGCACTGTCAACAGTGGGTTACAATTTGTTTTTATCAAACTAGTGATTTCTAGAAGTAGATTTGTCACTGAAGTTTGGATTAAACGAAACTAGACCCTTATAAGAACCTAAATGAACCTTAAAAGCATAACAAAGTTAAGAATCAAAATAAAAAAAGGGAAAGGAAGGCTAACATACCTGTATTGTTCGAAGGTGCAGCTAGAAACAAAGCCTGCTTGAGCTCAATTTGTTTCTGTTTTAGAAAGAGAATAAGGGATAAGTGAACAGCTTAAGAGGACCTAAACATCATTAGAACAATGACCAAAATTTTCTTACCTCTCAGAAAGAAAGGTCTGCACACCTCTGCACCCTCACAGCCAGTCACTACTTTCCTCCTAATTCACATTCTATTTTCACTTCTGCACTTTCTCTCAAATTCTTTAGAGTAGAATTTTACAATTTTTTTTACAAGATAGATATTTCAGTGAGTCTTATTTTAAATCATTGAACTCAAGTAAAGAATCATAAACTATTTAAAGTAAATAAAGAATTGTCACTATTTAAAATATGATGAGTAATAAATAATTTATTGAGATAATGTTAAAAGTTAATCACGCTGCAATATTTTTTTTTTGAATTATAAGTAACAAAAACTTGATCTTTTGGTCTTTTTAATCTAAAAAATCCTCTAAAAATTTATATAGTTTTATAACTTTTTAAAAATTTTTAGAAGATGAGTTTTATGAGAATTCAGAATTCTGGATGAAAATGGTGAGTGCTAATGGAACAATGAAGCTCAAAAGAAAAAGTGACTTAAGGAAAATTAGATAGATGGAAATAGCTTTGAATATTTTATGCTGACTATTTCTTAATTTCGTAATTTTTATCTTTAGAAGACCAATTTAATGATAACATTTAACCAAGTCCACCCTCTTCACATTTCTTTACCATCTGTACATACATATGTATGTATAATTATTACCTTGATAATTGATTAAAATTAGATAATTAAGTGTTAAGTACTTCAGACTATAAATAAAATTGTCGACCATACAAGTATGGAATGATAAATTTTTATAAAAAAAATATAGAAACAAAACTTAGAGAATCACAATCACTTAAATTTTTTATTTCAAATTAGTGATTTAAGAATAAAAAATACATAACAAAATTTAGCTAAGTTTTTAAGTACACATATGATTTATATAAAAGAAGTGTGCAGTAAAGTTGAATTTTTTTTTTTATATTTTGTCATAATACTATTATATAAGAGAATTTCATCAAAATCCTTACAAAATATCAAGATCTAATTTTGTAAAAATTTGTGATATCCAACTAGATTTTTTTTGTCTTCAAATGGGTTTGTTATTTTTTTAGAAACAATAGTTTATTAAGCAATTGGATATTTTTTCTAATATTCAAAATTCTTGGCTTCATGAAAAATATGATCATTAATTTTTTTGTTTGTTAAGTATGAATTGTTGATCAACATGCTAAATTTTTTATTTCATACCTAAATTCTCATTGTTTCTTTTAATAGATTGCTTTATTTTTATTACTTAATGTGATACATTTGTTTGTTTCTTTTGAAAAATCTTCTATGTTTATAATAATATGATTAGTTGTTTTAATTCAATATTTTAGTTTAAATAATATATTTATACACCAATGTACAAAAATTGGTTAAAATTTAATATTGGAAACATGATCTAATTGTTAATAAAAATTTCAAAATACATTTTAACATCCTACTTAGTGTAATATAAAAATATAAGTCGACAATGATAATATTTTAAACTGTAAACTAAAGGTTTACTTGGTGACAATATTTAGTACCTTGTGACCCTTTAAAATTATTGAATACTCGTACAAACATTACTTTATAATATTAAGTTAATTTATTACTGATCTTGTAAGTTTAATATTGATTATACATGAAATCCAACACAGCCCTAACCTCCCATAATCATCACTCTAACTTAATGATTATGTAGATGAGAAGTTTCATCTCCACAGTATATATTGACTATACATAAAATTCAGACTGCATGATCATATTTTTTTATTAACGGCCCGAGCTTGATCACCACTTTCAACTGGAATCTTGATGCACGTGCTATCTTCCATTGCATAGTACACAAATCCTTACAGTGCCAATGGCAGCATCTATAGAGGCTCTGGGTGTGGAGGTGGTGGATGACAAGGCTCTGTAACTAGTCGTCGTTTGTTTAGGTTCTGCGGTGGCCATGCATTGGATGCCCTTATCAAAACTGCTTGTTGCTGTATGATGGGTGATGATTAGACTTGAAAATTTGTGTTTGGAATTTGGGTTTTGGAGAAGAGAAATAAAACTATTTGGAATTAATGATAGAAGAACTTAAGGACAACTGATATGAGTTCTTATGTAACCATCCAAGAAAAACACATCTAAAATGGAAAAGGATGTTGGTATCAATTGAATAAGTGAAGCCTTAACGAGTGGGAAGGAGTGCAACATGGTTTTGGGTCTTGTAAGATTATACTAGTACAGATCTTCTCCAAAATATCCTTCTTTAAACCTTATGACCTGATATTTAGACTGTCAAAAATATTAACATTGAACATCTAAAATTTATATTTGTGCTTGAAGATTAAGAAGAATGGAAAGAAATTTTTTTTTCTTTCTTCAAATGAATGAAAGTTAAGTGCATATCCTTGAGTTTAATATATAATAAATAACTTGAGAGGTTATGTAGAATTTGGAAAACCAACTTTCTACTATACTTCTTTGTTGCACCAGTCAAGAAGCCTAAGCTTAATTGAAGAACAATTGAATTCTAATGGACACATAAATGACATACGGTTAAGTATTTTATATAAGCCGTAGAAAATATAAGAATTATTATACTATAACTAATGAAATATTTGAACTTAAATGAAGAATTTTTAGCTCATTTGAAAGTAGTATCATTTTTTGAAATCTTGAACTTAAGTGAAGAATCTATTACTATTTGAGACTCGATTTTATTATATTTATATAATATCTTACTTAATATATATATATATATAATGATTAAAAATATTGATTTGATTAATTCTATGATCGCCAATTTTATTAAAATTAACTTTTGAATTTTAATCCATGCACTAAAGAACTTATTCATCATTTATTTTTTTAAACACTAAAAAAGGTAATTTTATTGAGATAATGATAGAACTTTATACCCACGGATAAGGTAAAAAGCCACGTTACACAAAAACATCAAATATTCTTTAAAATAATATGATCAGTTATTTTAATGCAATATCTCTACTTTAAATCATGCATTTATATACCAATATATAAATATTGGTTAGTAATTAACCTTAAAAATATGATCTAATTGTAAAAAATATTTTGAAATACCCTTTAACATCCTACTCAAAGTATAGTGTAATATAAAAACATAAGTCGATAACGATAGCAATGTAAAATACACATAGAAGGTAACCAACTTTCCATGATACTTTTTCTTTGCATTAATCAAGATGGACTAACTAATTATTAAAGAACAATTACAATGTGAAGGAGAATAAATGTGTAGGATTGATTATTTTGTGCAAGCGGTGAAAACATAATTCTTATTTTATACTATAACTTATGAAATCTTTGAAATCAAATAAAGAATCATAAACTATATAAAGTAAATAAAGAATTCATGGCTATTTGAGACTTGACTTTATTATACTTACTAGATATTTTATTTAATTTATATAAAATTCTTATGAACATTAATTTTATTAGTTCTATGGCTGTCTTTATAGTACAAAATGAGTCACTTCAAATAAAATTTGCTTTTGAATTTAATCTTTGTGCGGAAGAATTTATTAGTCATTTACTTTGAAAAGTAAGAAATAATTTTGTTTAGGTAATGTTAAAAATTTTGATGAGTGACGAATCCACCAAAAATAAATTCCTAATTAACCAATAAAACAATATTATAGTAGTGGTGAGAAGGATCGCATCCACAGGGAATTGGAAACCAATTATCTTTCTTGATCAATGAGTAAAAAACATACAAGGGGGGGGGGGGTTTTGTAGAATCTAATATGCGAAATATAAATTAAATAATGAGAAAAATAAGCTTAAACAAACTCTTGGCTGCAAATTAGAAACTAAAACAATTATAAAAAGAACTTCTAGTCAACGAAATAGCTTGCTCCAATAATAAAATTGATCATAGATCTAAGGGTTAATTTTACCAAAAATATGGCTAATCAGTTATAGTTGTCAGAAATGTTTTGACAACGAATACTTCCTTATTCCTAAACCAACCAAGAAATGTTTGTTAGTTGGTTATTCGCTGCCAAACAATCCTAGAAACATATAAAGGATTTAACTTGTCAACGACTTTGAGAGCTAGAAGGACAAGATTCAAGTTGCTAGATTCATTCGCGTGAACTAGTCAACTAGACTACTTACCACCTCAATGCGGCACTAATCACTACTTGGTGCTAGAATCACTTAAACAATTACGAATTTAAGGGGTTCGGCTAGCTTCTTGCGATTTCTCTTCTTGCATGACGGGCTCTGATCAAACGGATTCAAAACAAAAAATATATATAGGTGCAAGAAGTAAATAAATAGCAGCACTAAAGTCATACTCAAATTAATTCGATTAGATCTCACAAATACATTGTTGGAGTTTGCTAGATGTATCAACTAGGAAAAGAAAAATAAATCACCCACTCATTGTGGGCTCTTTAACACAAATGAGTTCTTAGAGAGTAGAAAAAAGAATAAAGATCAAGAAAAAATTGCAGAAGCAGCTATGTGCAGCACCAGGAAGAAGAGAGATGATGATTCTGCTTTGATAGCAACCCTCTTTATAGAAAATGAGCTAGGGTTTTCTTATTTTATTGATTAAGATCATTTTCTTTAATTTTTGGCTTATCCCAAGCCTTCTAAAATACTTTCCCCTTGATCTTAGTTTGAATAATATATTTTTTACAAATTTGAAAAACACATGTTTTAATTTAAATCTGTTATTGCGCGCAACTCTTAGCATTGCCCAAGGCTAAGTTGTCTAAGGTAGGACTTAAGCTTTGCCCAAGGCTTGTTTTTGGGCTTATGAATCTTTTCATGAACTCTTCCTCTTTTCATGTTGTTTTTTTTAGTTTCGTTCTTATATCTTGTACTACAATAAAACATAAAAAATAATTCAGACCAGTTAACATACCATCAAGTTTAACAACCCAAAAATGGGTGATGATGATGTTGTTTTTAGGCCCTATGAAACTCTCCCACACTTATCTTGTGCTTGCCCTTAAGTACTACACAATACACCCCATCAATCCCCATCTCCTCACCTTCAACTCACTTACTCTCAATCATTTTATCACAACCCACATGTTACACCTCAACCCTCAAGTCGCAAGAATAAGCATCAACTAGTAATTTATAGGCTTGAGTTTCATGGAACCATACCAATGAATAACCACCTTGACAACATCTAAACAGGACATGAGAGAGTTTTACAAATTTAGCACACAAAAATTTCATTGAGTGGAATAGCCAATACCTAGTAGAACAGCCACTAAACCTGTCCAAATAAAAGGATTCATGCAATTGGTTCATGCCAAAAGTAGAAAAACTTGAGCACCTTTACTTGCTTGAAATGTCACCAGCATTTTGACGAGAAGACAAACATTTGTGATGAATGCACCTAGTTACTCAGTTGGTCACCAGTTTCAAATGGCTACTAACATTAATCATCGTCATTTGACTAGAGGAGTAGATTGTTATTTGTGTTCTTTCTTTTTCATTTCATTGTGAGTGCATTTCACGCTTCATTCACACTTTTACTCCAACTATTTTTTAAAGTGAGTGCGTTTTATGCTTCATCTCACTCATCACATGATAGATAATTTGATTTATTCATTTAAAGCATACAGTTCTTGACAAATTATAGAGGAGTTCTTTTGAAGTATTAATATTCACCCAAAATAAGAGAAAATTATATTTTTTTTGAATAGGAAACTCTCAAACAAGTCATGTTCGATATGTAATCAAAGATAAAATTATAAATTAATATTAAGTAAGTTGGATTGGTGGTATAGAGCTGCAATTATCAATAAAATATGTACTATTCCAAAATGTAAAGTCTTATGATAAAATAAACTACTATTATGATACTGATTACTTTTATAACATTGTGACTTAGTTTACTTATTTAAGTATCTGTCATTTGTCACATGACTTTTGTAGGTACAAGGAATACGTATAAGATCTCCTATTTGTATAGAAGTAAAAGATCATTCAATTTTTCATTTCTTCCCATGACTTTTATAGGAAGAACGAAAACTACAAGATCTCCTATTTTTATATAAGTACAAAATTAGATACTACAAGATTGTTGTAAACCTAAAATACAAATCAAGGCTCATCGGTGGAAAACAACAGTTCCATTGAGGCGAGTTCATGACCTGCACAAGTTGTAAAAAGGACCAATGATTATGCCTCCGCACTACTAAGGACTATAGACTCTACCATGATGTTTTGGCTAATAAAAGGTGGAGGTGCCCTGACTGGCATTATGAGAGTTAAACCTTATTCATTATTTTAGTTGTATATGTATATAGTTATGTGCAAATTCACTACATATTATGTAGAGTAGTGTGTACATATATGTTTCTAAAAGATAAATTCTGATGCTGATTAAGAAAGGGCAAGTCGCAAAACTTACAGATGGTGTACAAGAGATCGAAAGTGCAGAATGCACCTCTTGAGTCTCCTTTGGTTGCTACAAGTGTCGGTTTAGGGACAGTCAGTGCTACACCTACATTTATTATATACAAAATGCACAACCCTAATCACCCCTAATCATCACTCTAGCTTAATGATTACGCATATTAGAAGTGTCATCTTTCAAACTTTATGTGAGACATTTGTTTGTTTCTTTTAAAAAATCTACACTACCTTACAATAATGTAATTAGTTATTTTAATATAACATTTTAGTATAAATCATATATTTATATACTAATAAATAAAAATTAGTTAAAATCTAATATTGGAAACATAATCTAATTGTTAACGAAAGTTCTAAAATACCTTTTAACATCCTACATAATGTAATATAAAAAATATAAGTTGATAATGATAATATTTTTAACTGTAAACTAAAGGTTTACATGGTCAAAACATTACTACCTTATGAGCCTTTAAAATGATTGAATACTCATACAAACTTTACTTTGTAATATTAACTTAACTTATTATTGATCTTGTAAGTTTAATGTGATACATTTGCAAGTTTTTTGAGTTTGTTTTAACTTATTACTTACCTCGTAAGAAATTTTAAAAGATAATTATACATAAAAAAATTATTCTACCATATGGTCTATTAGAGCTTAAAAATAAAAAAATTATACTCCTTGGAAGCTTTTCTATTCAAGTAATCAATTTGTTCTCTCTTCCTCTTACCTCACAGTCGATATTTTTTTTTCTCACATTATGTTGTCTCTTCATTTTCACCTCAATTTTTAGCCATAAAACTAATTTTTAGCCTCAATATTTTCCTCACATTATGTATAAATGGAATTATCAATTAATATTAAGTAGGTTGGATTAGTGCTATAGAGATGCAATTAGCAATTCAATATGTACTATTGCAAAACATTAAATCTTGTGATAACATAAATTGCCATTAGATATTGATTACTAATATAATTTTCTAACTTAGTTTACTTGTTTGAATATCTGTCATTTATCACACGACTTTTATAGGTAGAAGGAATACCTAAAAGATCTGCTATTTGTAAAAAAATAAAAAAATAATTCAAATTTTCATTTTTCCCACAACTTTTATGGACATAATGAATACCTACAAGATCTCTTGTTTGTATAGAATTGCAAAATCAAATACTACAAGCTTGTTGTAAACCTAAACAACAGATCAAGACTCATTCGTGAAAAACAGCAGTTCCATCGGGGTGAGTTCATTACCTGCACAAGATGTAAAAAGGGCTGACACTTCTGCCTCTACACTACTAGGGATTGCAAGCTCTACCATGATGCTTTGGCTAATAAAAGGTGTGGAGGTGCCCCAATTGTCCTCATGAGAGGTAAATCTTTATCATTATTTTGGTTGTGTATGTATATTTTCATGTAGAAATCCACATGTTATACCAAGTAAAGTGCATATATATTTTTCTAAAAGATAAATTGTGATGTTGATAAAGAAAGGGCAAGTTGCAAAAGTTGCAAAGGGTGTACAAGAGGTCAAAAATGCATAATGCACCTCTTGTGTCTGCTTTTGTTGCTACAAGAGTCGCTTTAGGGACTGTGAGTCCGCACTTACATTTATTATATGTAGAATGCACAATCCTAATCTCCCCTAATCATCACTCTAGCTTAATGATTACACAGATTAGAAGTTTCATATTTCAGACTTTATGTCAGCTATAATTAAAATCCAGACTGCATGATCTTATTTTTTATTAACGACCCGATCTTGATAACCACTTTCAATTGGAATCTAGATGCGCGTGCCATCTTCCACCGTGTAGTAAAAAAATTCCTATAGTGTTGGCGGCAGCATCTGCAGATGCTTTGAGCTTGGAGGTGGTGGTTGACAAGACTCTCTAACTAGTAGTCATTTATTCAGGTTCTGTGGTGGCCATGCATTATAATCTCTCATCAAAAGTGCTTGCTGCTATATAATGAGTGATGATTAGACTTGATTTTTTTTTTGAAATTTGGGTTTTAAAGAAGATAAAAAGAACTTTTTGGAATTAATGAAAGAAGAACTAAAAGACAATAGAGGATATATATACATGTATATATGTACATTCTTTTTCTACCTAAAAAATTCTTTAACAATAATGCTACACATAGTTTAAGTAAACATATTTATATTTGTAAAATATGTACATATAAAGTATATTTAAAATAAATCTGAGGTATCCTTTAATTTATTTTTTGATTTACAATAATCCTATTATTCAAGAGAATTTTACTAAATTTCTTAAATGAAATAAAGAATCTAATTTAGCATAAATGAGTGATATGTTATTGGCTTTCTTTTAAATATATGCGGGTATTATTTCCTAAAAAATAATTATTTATTAAAGAATTGGATGTTTATCCTAATACTCAAATTTCTTCGGTTCTAAAAAAATGAGATACTTCAATTCTTTTCGAGAGATAGCATATAAAATTATTAAATAAATTCGTAGTAAGCCAACAACAAAGAATGATGCATGGTCAATATCGTCTCAGTCTTAAAAAATTAGTATACCTTGTAACATCCCAAGTGCTAATTAAGGCAAATGGGTGTCAGATACAGATTCAGAATAACGAGTGTATGATAAAATTTATGCAACGGAACAAAATCATTATAAGTCCCTTATAAAAACATATGAGTTCCAATGCATACATATACTGAGGCCAGAAGTGGCTGCAAAATACAATATAAATATAAGAGCTACTTCTTTCACTATACTATTGGACTCATCAGAGTGCGGGAAGAGTCATGCACTCAGACTTGTGGATCCATAGGATCCTCATAGACTTCCAAGGGTAGGTCTGCCTGCGGTTCCTTGCTTTCTTCCTCATCTGGGGGGCCATGGAAAGAGTGAGTTCCATATGCTCAATAAAGAAAATAGTATTAAATTAACATCACAAGATTTCAAAAGTTAATTATTTTATCTTACAGTTTTACTTCCTCATTTACCTATCTCACATTATGATAAAACCATTTATTTGTTAAAAAAATGATACATTAGCATAGAAAATCAAACATACATCATGCCAGATAATAGAAAAAAATCAAATAAATCATGAAATGCACAGATTTTCATGTCATGTTTCGTGAAGTCATTACAACTTCCATCTCTAAGGGCAGATATAGATTTCTAACTACTCAAGTAGAATGATAAGATCAGATACAGATACGATAATTTTGCTCAGACCCATTTATGGGTGGCCAAACCATGATACGATCTATGACCACGGCCATACTAGCAATAGTGGCCCTAACATATATATATATATATATCACGACATTACTTAGCCACCGGTGACCCCTACAGACAGTGCGATACCACTCTCGTAAAAGGGCACGCCATCATCCATTGGGAGTGGTCCTCTTACGTCTTTCTAGACCAGATAGGGGAGAAGAAAATAGATACCCCAAAAGGACAAGGAGAACAGATACCCTTCAGAGATAAAAAGCCTTAATGAGATACTTGATGCAATATGCATGTCGATACATATACACTTCAGACCATATAGGCTTCATTCCACTTTTCTCTTTTTTTTATGCTTTTTACTTTTATCGATTACATGTTATATTTATTACATGTAAATTTATCAAGTGTCAGTAATTCACATAGCATGCTTGAAAATAAGAACAATTTGACTCATTTGAACACAGAGGCATACAAAACAGACAAAATCACAATAATATTAAATTAACTTATCTAAAAATACTCCTTAAGACATCAAAAGAAATACTAGATTTCTTACCAAAATCTCGATGTTTTCTCCCTCACCATTCTCCTTTTTTTTTTCTTCTTCTCTCACTAAACTACTATTTTTCTCTCTGTCTCTCTCTCTCTAAACCTTTGTAAAATGGAAAAATGGAAATATGAAGAGGAAAGAAAGGGAGAGGGAAATTTATAGAAATTTGAAACCATTGGATCCACACCAAGTGTTGAAATTCGATGAAGAGAGAGGAGAAAAAATGCTTGGCACAAAAACAAGGGAGGAGGGCCTCCTTCACTGGTGCCCAAGGCAATGATGGGGCACTGCCCGAGGTGGCAGTGCTTCGACTGGCACACTGTAGGCTAGCCTGCAAGCACATAAGTCTCGTACCACGTGCGCAGGTCTGCGTAGGCCTGCTGGCAGACAGGGCACGCAAAGTGTGCCTGTAACACCCGAAATTTATTTATTTATTTATAATTTAGTATTTTGTTCTAAATGTAATAAAATAAATTTTTAATTTTTATTTTAATTTACAATAAAAAATGAAATAAAATTGATGGAGGATGAAATTAAAAGCAATTTTGGAGAAAAGGGGTAAAAATTTGGGTTATGGAGGTATTTTTGAAAGAAAAATCGAAAACTAGGAGTCAAAATACAATTTAAAAAAAATTTGCCACGTAAGATGCCCGGTCAGTAGCCCTGACGAACTAGGACGTGCCACGTGGAGACGAGGGCTAATGTGGTGCCACACGGGGAGCCACGTGGGCGATCCGCGTGCTCGCAATCGAACGGCTCAAGTCCATTCCCACGCGCATGGATGTCCTGGATGCACTCCCTACCAAACGCGATCAAACGGCCAGATTTAATCACGATCAGACAGTCCAGATTAAACATGATAGACGGCCCAGATCAAAAGCGGACGGATATAAATGACTCCCATTCGCACCAAACCCTAACCCTAGCCACCAAAACCCCTCGCTGAAGAAGAAGACCTGGCAGCCGCACCGGAACTCTTTTCGACCACCAAAAAAGTAAAAACTTCCTCTTTTTCTCGAAATTAAATTTTAAGCACACCCATGGCCAAGTCGGAGCAAAAAGACCAGCTAATTGGCCGAAAAATGCCAGTGAAGCCCGACGACATCACCGTGGGGAATTTCACAAAATGCCTCCGATGAGGCCCTTCCTGATTCCCGTTCTGTCTAATTTTTCCACCGTTGTGATCACCGTGTCCTTCTCAGGTTGACCAGAGAAAAACACCGAACCGTAATGTGAGCCGGAGGAGCTGCCGCGCTGGAGAGCCCCACCGCCGGTGAGTTTCAAGTTTTTGTGTTTTTTGGGCCAACCGAGGCTCTTTAATCTATTTTCTCACGGAGATCGATGCAGAATCAGCCAAAAATAGGCGACCCAAGGCAAACCACCGTCGTGGCCAATGCTAGAGCACGGCGGAGCTAAGTGCTGGAATTCCAAAATTGTCCAAGTTGGCCTTCGGACTAATTTTGAGTTTGTTTGAGACATTTGTAGGTACTATTAGTGCATTTTAATTTCCAAAGAAAAATTCATGGAACTCAAGAATTGCCTGTAGGCGCAGTCGAACAGCTTAGCTTTTCGGGCATCAAATCGAGTGAGGATCCCTCACCCCATTCCCAACCATAAAATTAAAGTTTAAATAAATAATAATATAGTATTTTGTGCGAATTTAATAAATGTGCATAATTAATTTCGGATTGCTAATGGAGCCAAAATAAAAAATTTTTCTCTGTTGATTTATTTTACAGTTTAAAAGCATGATAGTATTTGATTTATCAATTTTATGGTTCGAATACATGTATTGTTGCCTTATGTGACCACCGCTTTGTTGGAAAATTAAGATATGATTGTATTCCCTGATGCTTGTTTGTTTGCTTATGTGATTATGGTTGATTTGGAAAATGGAGACTAACAAAAAATGGGAAAGTTGTGTGAAAAAATGAATAGATGAAGACGGTAGCCTTACTGGATATCCTGGGAGACAGTGGACGGGCTGGGTAGATAGAGAACCCTACCGTGAACGTTATCTCATATTGGACGGGGTATGGAGACATGATAATTTGGCACTCATACCGGACGGGGTATGGGGACGGACTACTTCACCCTCATAACGGACGAGCTATTGAGGTTAAATAATTTGGTGCTTATACCGGATGGGGTATGGGGACAGCACATAATTGAGATTGTTAAAGGAAAGGGTTCGTGTGTAGCAGGGACATCCCTATAAACCCCATGGATACTAGTAGGCTGGTGAAAAAATAACAGTTATTGTTTGGTTTATTGACGATATATATAGACTGTGATATGTGCTATGTTGTGATTTACATGAACTATGATCTATGTGATATTAATGTCTGCATAGGTTGTTTTTATGAATACCACTACGGTAAGTGAATGGTAAATAGTTTTATTTATGATAAACAAATTTATTTAAATTAAGTACTCTATTAGTGTTTTGATTTTATACCAACTTTTACTTCTGTATCGGTGATATGGTGTGATATCCTTACTAGGCTAGTGTAGCTCATCCCTTATTTAACTATTTCAGATCAAGAAGACCAAGTTCCAAAGCCTGATATGCAAGAGGATTTCGAGTAGATGCTAGATTTTTTTATTTCCCGTTTATTTCCTTATTCTTGTGTTTCTTTCAAAAGAGTGAATTTCATAACACTGTTTTGTACTTTAACTTATTTGTGTAAGGAATGTAAACCCTGAAAATTTATTGCTTTTCCACACTTTAATTATCTTTTATTTCTTTTGGATATTTCTGGGGTCATTACAGTGCGACACCTGTCTGTGCGCAAGGTGACGTACAGACGGCCCGCCTACACACGATAGGACGCACGCGCAAACCCTGACCCTGCACCGTGCGCGTAGAGGGAATGTGCACTCTTTGCGCATGCCCCGTGTGTGCGCACGTGGATGGGACATGCACGCTATGCGCATAGTGCCTAGCACCAGCGCGGGCAACCAGCCTTCTCGCGAAATTTTTTTTCCCGTTTTGCCGTTTTCCAATTTTTTTCAAAATTTTCATTTTCAATTTAATTTAGTTAAATTAAAATCCTCTAAAATAAAATAAAATAAAATAAAATAAATTAAATTAAAACTTAACTAAAATTAAATAAATAAAAATCAAGCAATTTCATAACTTTGAATATTTTATGTTACCTATTTTTTAATTTTGTAATTTTTGTCTTTAAAAAACTAATTTAATGATAATAGTTAACCAAGTCTACCCTCTTCACATTTCTTTACCATACCATACATACATATGTATGTAAAGTTATTACCTTGATAATTGATTGAAATTAGATAATTAAGTGTTAAGTGCTTCAGAATATAAATAAATTCGTCGACCAAACAATTATGACACCTTAAATTTTTTTCAAAAAACTATAGAAACAAAACTTATAAGATCACAATCACTTAATAATTTTTTATTTCAAATTAGTGATTTAAGAATAAAAAATACATAACAAAAATTAACTAATTTTTTATGTACACAGATGGTATATATAAAAAAAAAGTGTGTGGTAAAGTTGAATTTATTTTTTTTATTTTGTCATAACACTATTATATAAGAGAACTTCATCAAATTCCTTCCAAGATATCAAGATTATGATTTGGTAGAAATTTGTGATATCCAACTGAATCTTTTTATCTTTAAATGCCATAGTTATTTTCTAAGAAACAATAATTTACTAGACAATTGGATATTTTTCCTAACATTAAAAAGTCTTGACTTCATGAAAAATGTGATCACAATTTTTTTTTTGTTAAGTATGAATACTTTATCACCATGCTAATTTTTTTTATTTCATCCCTAAATTCTCATTGTTTTTTTTCATTGATTGCGTGGTTTTTATTAATTATTGTGATATATTTATTTGTTTCTTTTGAAATATTTACTATATTTTATAATAATGTGATTAGTTGTTTTAATACAATATTTTAGTTTAAATCATATATTTATATACCAATCTATAAAAATTGGTTAAAATTTAATATCATAAATAAGATCTAATTTTTAATAAAAATTCTAAATACCTTTTAATAATCTACATCATGTAATATAAAAAATATAAGTCAATAATGAAAATATTTAAAATTGTAAACTAAAAGTTTATATGGTAAAAGCATTTAGCATGTTTTGAGCCTTTTAAATTATTGTTACTCGTACAAACTTTACTTTGTAATATTAACTTAACTTATTACTGATCTTGTAAGTTTAATTAATTGATACATTTGTAAGTTTTTGGAGTTAGCCTTAACTTATTACAAACCTCGTACAAAATTTTAAAAGATAAATATACATAAAAAAAATAATTCCACCACATGGTCTATTAGAGCTTAAAAATAAAAAATTCATCCTCCTTGAAAGCTTTTCTGTTCAAGTAATTAATTTGTTTTCTCTTCCTCTTAGCTCATAGTCAACATTTTTTTTTCTCATATTACGTTGTCTCTTTATTTTCACCTCAATTTTTAGCATTAATTAGCCTCAATATTTTCCTCACATTATGTATAAATGGATGTTTATAAAGAATATATACATAAGATAGAATTATCAATAAATATTTAGTAGTGGGATTAGTGTCATAGAGATGCAATTAGCAATTTCAATGTGTACTACTCCAAAACATTAAATCTCGTGATAAAATAAATTGCTATTAAGATATTGATTACTTATATAACTTTGTGATTTAGTTTTCTCGTTTGAGTATCTATCATTTGTCACACAACATTTATAGGTAGAAGGAATATCTACAAGTTCTCTTAATTGTATAGAAGTAAAATTTCATTCAAATTTTCATTTGTCCCATGAATTTTGTGGGTAAAATGAATACCTACAAGATCTCCTATTTGTATAGAAGTAAAAAATCAAATACTAGAAGCTTGTTATGAACCTAAACAACATATCAAGGCTCATTAGTGGAATGTAGCAGTTCCATTGGGGTGAGTTCATTACTTGCACAAGGTGTAAAAAGGGCCAACACTTCTACCTCTGCACTACTTGGGATTACAAGCTCTACCATGAGGTTTTGGCTAATAAAAGGTAGAGGTGCTTTGACTGGCCTTATGCGAGGTAAATCTTTATCATTATTTTGGTTGTATATGTATATATTCCTGTGTAAATCCACTACATGTTAGACTGAGTAATGTGTATATGTGTTTCTAAAAGATAAACTCTGATGCTGATGAAGAAAGGGTAAGTCACAAAATTTACAGATCATGTACAAGAGATCCAAAATGCAAGATGTAACTCTTGTGTTTTCTTTAATTGCTACAAGTGTGACTTTAGAAACTGCTAGTGCCACACCTGCATTCATTATATGCAGAATGCAGAGCTCTAATATCCCATAATCATCACTCTAGCTTAAAGATTACGTAGGTAGGAAGTTTCATCTTTTAGATTTTGTATCGACTATACGTAAAATTCTGACTGTATGATGATGTTTTGTGATTAGCAGCTCGAGATTGATCAACACTTTTAATTGGAATCTTGATGCACGTGCCATCTTCCACTGTATAGTACACAAATCCCTACAGTGCTGGCGGTAGCATCTGTAGAGGCCATAGACATAGAGGTGGTGGACAACAAGGCTCTTTAGCTAGTTCTTGTTTGTTCAGGTTCTGTGGTGGCCATGCATTGAAAGCTCTTAACAAAAGTTCTTATTGTTATATGATGGGTGATGATTAGACGTGAAAATTTGTGTTTAGAATTTGGATTTTAAAGAAGAGAAAGAAAACTCCTTTAAATTAATTAAAGGAGAACTAACGGACAACAGAGGATCTATATATATACATATATGTATATTATTTTTCTATTTAAATAATTCTCTAACAATAATGCTACATATTTTTTAAGTAGGCATATTAATATTTGTAAAATACGTATATATAAAGTATATTTAAAAGAAGTGTGAGATATTCTTGAATTTATTTTTTTATTTATCATAATCCTATTATTTAAGACAATTTTACTAAAATCCTTAAATGAAATAAAGAATCTGATTTAATGGAAACTAGTGATATGCTATTGGCTTTCTTTTAAATATATGCAGTTATTATTTCCTTAAAAATAATAGTTTATTAAAGTATTTGGTGTTTTTCCTAATACTCAAAATTCTTCGATTTTAGAAAAATGAGATCATTAAATTTTTTTGAGAGATAAAAGATAAAATTATTAAATAGATTGATACTTACACAACCACGAAAGTATGTTACATGGTCAAAGATTGTCTCAACCTAAGAAATTAGTATATCCTATATCAATGGTAAAACAAACAAAAAAAATCTTCTCAAAGTTCTGTTAAAGTGACTAAAATGTCTTAACTATCACTAAAAACTATCTCTGTTATATAATATCTAATCACACTTTAAAAGAATCTTCTTTTAACGAGACGACCAATATTGAAATAATATATCTCATTAGTAATTCAATCTAATTTGCTTAAAATAAACATATTGGATTCATTTATCATAATTCCTTAGAAAAGGCTCATAAACAGATATTCGAGTTTGTCTCAATGCTCTCAAGGAATAGAAAAGATTGCAATAATAATATGCAACATTACGATCAATTTTAAGAACATTTTTCTTATGAGTTACAAGAACCAAATTTCCAAGTTGATTATTTTGCTTAGATGAAACTCCACCAGCTCTATTTCATGCTCATCAAACTTTTAACCTGATATCTTGTTAAACTAAATCTTGTATGGATGAGGAACAAACATATCAAGTTTGTTGCTCTATTGAAGCTCCTAATGAGATGTGCAAAGGAAATTGAAGCCATTCAATTTCCTATAGTTACTAACTATATGGATAACTTTAATTTTATCCATATAGTTAGTAATTCATCAGAGAAAACCATCCAAGAAAAACACATCTATAATAAAAAAGGATGCTGGTATGGACGACACAAGGGAAGTGTTACTGAGTGGAAATAAGTGCAATATTGTCTTGGGTCTTGTAAGATTTTATTGGTACAGATCTTCTCAAAAGCTTCTTCCTTTAAACCTTAGGACCTGAGATTTAGAATGTAGAAAATATTAACATCAAATATCTACATTTATATTTGTGCTTAAAGATTAAAAATAATAGAAAGAAACTTGTTTTTTATTTCTTTCTTCGAATGAATGGAGGTTAATTACATACCTTTGAGCTTAATATATAATAAATAACATGACAGGTTACATAGGCTTTGGAAAGCCAATATTTCACTATACTTCTTTGTTGCACCAGTTCAAAAGACTGAGTTTAATTAAAGAATAACTGAATTGTGATGGGAAGATAAATGACATATAATTGAGTATTTTATGTAGGCCGTGGAAAATCTAGTATGATACTTATAAAATCTTCGAACTTAAATGAAGAATCTATGGCTATTTGAAAAGTGGTTTCATTTTTGGAAATCTTGAACTTAAATAAAGAATCCACCTCTATTTGAGATTCAATTTTATTATATTTATGTGATATCTTACTTAATATATATAAAATAATTAAAAACATTAATTTCGTTAACTCTATTATCGCCAATTGTATTAAAATTAACTTTTGAATTTTAATCTATGCATTAAATAACTTATTCGTAATTTATTTTTGAAAAATTAAAATAAGCAATTCTATTGAGATAATGATGGAAGTTTATCACATGCATAAGGTAAAAAGCCACGTACAAAAAAACATTGGCTGTACTTTACAATAATGTGATTAGTTATTTTAATAATATATCTCCCCTTTAAATCATGTATTTATATACCAATATATAAAGCTTTGTTAGTAATTGACCTCAAAAACAAGATCTAATTGTTGACAAAAATTTTGAAATACCGTTTAACATCCTACTCAAAGTATAGTGTAATATAAAAATATAAGTCGATAATGATAACAATATAAAATACATAGAGAAGATAACCAACTTTTCATGATACTTCTTCCTTGCATCAATCATGAGGACTAACTTATTATTGAAGAACAATTATAATGTGAGAAGAGAATAAATGTATTGGGTTGACTATTTTATGTAGGTTGTGAAAAACGTAAGTCTTATTTTATACTATAACTTATGAAATCTTTGAACTCAAATAAATAATAATAAGCTATTTAAAGAAAATAGAGAATTGTGGTTATTTAAAATTTCATTTATTAAATAAAGAATCCATAGCTATTTGGGATGTGATTTTATTATACTTATTAGATATTTTACTTAATTTATATAAAATACTTATGAATATTGATTTTATTAGTTTTATGGTTGTCATTATAGTACAAAATGAGTCACTTCAAATAAAATTTATTTTTGAATTTAATTTTTGTGCGGAAGAACTTATTAGCCATTTACTTTGAAAAGTAAGAAACAATTTTGTTGAGATATCTTAAAATTTTATCACGCTACAATATATTTTTTTAAATTATAAATAACAAAAACTCGACCTTTTGGTTTTCTTAATCTAAAAAATCCTCTAACAAATTATTTAGTTTTACAACATTTTTTTCAATTTTTAAAAGATGAGTTTTATGGGAATTGGGAATTCTGGATGAAGATGGTGAGTGCTATTGGAACAATGAAGCTTAGAAGGAAAAGTAAAGTAAGGAAAATGAGATAGATGGAATAACTTCGAATATTTTTTTCTAATTATTTTTTAATTTTGTAATTTTTTTCTTTAGAAGACCAATTTAATGATAACAGTTAACCAAGTCTACTATCTTCACATTTAAGTAAGCATATTTATATTTGTAAAATATGTACATATAAAGTATATTTAAAAGAAGTGTGAGGTATCCTTAAATTTATTTTTTTTATTTATCATAATCCTTTTATTTAAGAGAATTTTACTAAAATTCCTAAATGAAATGAAGAATATAATTTAGTAGAAACTAGTGATATGATATTGGCTTTCTTTTAAATATATGCAAATATTATTTCCTGAAAAATAATGGTTTATGAAAGAATTGGATGTTTTTCCTAATACTCAAAATTCTTAACTTCTAGAAAAATGAGATATTTAAATTCTTTTTGGGAGATAAAATATAAAATTATTAAATAGATTGGTAGTAAACCACAACCAAATAATGCATGGTCAAAGATCGTCTCAGCCTAAAAAATTAGTATATTTTATATAAATGGTAAAACAAGCAAAAGAAATTTTTTCAAATTTCTATTAAAGTGACTATAAAGTCTTAACTATCACTAAAGTCTATCTCTATTATATAACATCTTATCATTCTTTTTAAAAAAATCTTTCTTTTGATTGGATGGCTTATATTTAAGTAATATATCTCATTAGTAATTTAATCTAATAAGCTTAAATTAAGAATATTTGATTTATTTATCAT
The DNA here is from genome assembly GCF_000150535.2 of Carica papaya. Next base: position 1,683,484 of record NW_019014638.1, read on the forward strand.
AATTCGTTAAAAAAATAGTAAATGGACAATTATATATCAAATTTAAATCAATAGATGATTAGTATTGTTAAAAAGCTCATAAATAGATATTCGAGCTTGTTTCAATGCTCTCGAGGAATTGAAAAGCTTGCAATAATAATATGCAACACTACGATCAAATTGAAGAGCATTTTTCTTAGGAGTTACAAGAATTATATTCCCAGGTTAATTATTTTCCTAAAAAAAGAACTTCACGAGCTCTATTTCATGCTCATCAAACTCGTAATATGATATCTTGTTAAAACTAATCTTGTATGGATCAGGAACAAACCTATAAAGTCTGTTCTTCTAGTGAAGCTCCCAATAAGATGTATGAAGAAAATTGAAACCATTCGACTGCAATAATAATTTTAATTTTATCCATATAGTTGGTAATTTATCATAAAGAAATTCATTAAAGAAAAACACTTTTACAATGGAAAATGATATTTGTATGGATGGCACAAGTGAAGCCTTACCGAGTGGAAAGGAGCGCAACACGGTCTTAGGTCCTATGAGATTTTACTCGTACAAATCTTCTCCGAAGCTTCCTTGTAACACCTCGTATCTAAATGGTTAGGGCATTACTACAAAATATCTTTACCTTCTGATGTTGTATCTCAAAAACATAATCATTCAACGTAAGGTAATCGACATCTCGTTCTAATGTGTAAATGAAAACATGACCTCATTCACATCCATGTTGTAATGCCCCATAATAATTTGGATGAGGTGTCAATGCAACCTGTCATACTAATCAATTTTATAGCATCACTTCTCAACATAAAGCAACTGGAATTTCATTTCCAATATATGTTTAACATAAATTCATCCACGACATCACAATAAGTACAAAATTAATAATTATCACATGCAGTCATTATTCCTTCATTACGCACACAGATAAGTAGCTTATTACCACTGATGCATACGTAGAGCATAAATTTGCATTAATTTCAAACTCTACTATGATCATTTTCATGGCCTCAGTTATGGACACACACACTCCCACATATATAGCGCGTATCACGGCTACTATTATATAATTGGTATATATATTTGACCGCGCATTTATTCCTGTTTTCCTAGCCAGTCATTGCCCTTTTTACTGCTATTTTACCGTTTTATTTTTATATTTTCTCTTCTCAATTTTCCCATTTTCCCCACTTTTCTACAACAACGCATCCCAAACATCAATTTTCCTTTCTCATCTGTAAACCCACACTCAATTGGTTCATAACCTGTAGATGGATTGGTAGACAAGGTAATAGTATTGAGTATCATCTATAACATATTGCATTAGACCTACTGACCTTCTGGTGATCCCCTTCCAACCTTACGTTACTACTCAATCAGATGTCATTATAGAATCAGAATAGAATGCAAGATAAATGACCCTTACCGGGTCACTAACATCAATTTTATTAACACATGCAACATGTATATCAAGTGTCACCATAGGAAATATCAGCCAACATACAATGCATTTATTTATCAAGTATATCCCAGCCACAAGTCGGCCCCATACTCACACGCAGTTATCCTGCACATTAGAAACAACCAATAAATTATTCAGGTTCTATTTCCCTAGCTTAAGCTCAGTTCCTCTATATGCCCGCTCATATTTCCTCACACTAAACTCTTATACATTCTATATATTTGCTATACCTCTTCATTAGTTCTCCTCTATTTGGGAATGATGGTTTTCTATTATGTTTTACCTTTTTTTATGACTCAGTTTGTGTATAAGGATATCAGATTTGTGTTCTCTTTCATCTCTATGTTGGATTTAAGCCTACCATTTCTTTTTTCCATGATTTTTCCATATCATAGCCTACTCGTTCTTGTCCTTCTCCACTTCTTAGTATCTATTCATGCTCTCTCCTCACCCGACTATCTTATTCGGTTCTCCCAACTCAACCCCTTTAGATCTGGTCATTTCTAAAATATATTCAGCTGATCACCAAATTTTATTTAACTAACATTACTCTTACCTTCAACAGCCTCCACTGATTTAGTATTTAATCACAACTTCCCTATTTTATAATAATTATCGTTTAAATGTATGTAAATAAATCATATGATGCATAATTCATAAATCATATGATGCATAATTCCTAACTCCTCACCGTGCATTCATCATTCGAAACAAGTAATTCAAATATACTTTTCAAATTCAGTGTTTAAAGTTAAAATTTGTCTTACCTCTTGCTTTCGAATGAATGTTTGTCTATGACAGTGGTCCTTCTCGTCCCCGCAATTCTTGACGAGAATTCCTTCTTCTAATCCTCCTCGAATCGTCATGCTTGTCTTCTCGTTGCTCAACTTCTCTACTCTCATTCTCTCTCTCAATCTTTTTTTCTCTCCACCCTCTCCTTTATGCCACCCTTCTTATCTCTAGAGTTCCTTTTTCCTTTGATAAAAATAAAAAGAAGAATTTATATGGAGTAATGGGGTCGTTTGATCTGCACAATAGATCTACAAAATCAATTATTATTATTGTTATTATTATTTTGAATCTTTTTTTTAATCCCAAGTTTCTCTTCCCTATTTAATCTTTATAATGTAGTCAACATATATTTCCCTATTACTTCCTTCTCTATCAAGGGCCCGAGCTCGATCACCACTTTTAATTGGAATTTGGATGCACATGCCCTCTTGATCATACAATACATAAATCCCTATGGTGATGGCGACAGCATCTCCAAAGGCTCTAGGCATGGAGGTGGTGGACGACAAGGCTCTCTAACTATTCATCGTTTGTTCAGGTTCTATGGTGGCCATGCATTGGATGCTTTTATCAAAACTACTTGTTGTTGTATGATGGGTGATGATTAGACTTGAAAATTTGTATTTGGAATTTGAGTTTTAGAGAAGAGAAAAAAAACTCTTTAGAATTAATGAGAGAATAAATAAAGGACAATAGAGGATATATATAAATATATATATATCCTTTTTCTATCTCAAAAATTCTCTAACAATAGTGCTGCATCATGTTTCAGTGTGCATATTTATATTTGTAAAATATGCATATATAAAGTATATTAAAAGAACTGTGAGGTATCCTTGAATTTATTTTTTTGATTTATCATATCTTATTGTTTAAGAAAATTTTACTAAAATCCCTAAATGAAATAAAGAATCTGATTTAGTAGAAACTAATGATATGCTATTGGCTTTCTTTTAAATATATGCAGATATTATTTCCTTCAAAATAATAGTTTATTAAAGAATTGAATGTTTTTCCTAATACTCAAAATTATTGGGTTCAACAAAAATGAGATCATTAAATTTTTATTAGAGATAAAAGACAAAATGATTAAATAGACTGATAGTAAGCCACCACCAAAGAATGGTACATAGTCAAATATCGTCTGAGCCTAAAAAATTAGTATATCCTGTATAAATGGTAAAACAAGCAGAAGAAATTTTCTCAAAGTTCTATTGAAGTGACTATAAAGTCTTAGCTATCACTAAAAAGCATCTTTATTATACAGCATCTTATCGCTCTTTAGAAAAAAATATTTCTTTTGATTGGACGACTAATATTGTAGTAATATATCTCATTAGTAATTCAATTTAATATGTTTAAACTAAGTGCATCAGATTCATTTGTCATAGTTCGTTAAAAAAATAGTAAATGCACAATTTCATGCTCCTCAAACTTGTAGCTTGATATCTTGCAAGATTAGGAAACAACATATCAAATTTGTTCTTCTAATGAAGCTCCTATTGAGGCTCCTAGTGAGATATGTGAAGGAAATTGAAGCCATTCAATTGCAGTAATAATTTTAATTTTATCCATATAGTTAGTTATTTATCATAAAGAAAACCATCCAAGAAAAATATATCTACAATAAAATTAATGGAAAAGGATTTTGGTATTGATGGCACAAGTGAAGCCTTACTGAGTGGGAACGATTGCAACACGGTCTTGGGTCCCGTAAGATTTTTCTGGCACAGATCTTCTCTAAAGCATCCTCCTTTAAAACTTATGACCTGAGATTTAGATTGTAGAAAATACTAACATTGAACATTTAGATTTTATATTTGTGCTTGAAGATTAAGAAGAATGGAAAGAAACTTTTTTTTTTCTTTGTTGGAATGAATGGAGGTTGCATAGACTTTGGAAAACCAACATTTCGCTATACCTCTTTGTTGAACCAATCAAGACGACTAAGTTTAATTAAAGAATAATTGAATTGTGATGGGAGGATAAAGGACATACAATTATTTATTTTATACATGCCATGGAAATTTTATATTTTATTATACTATAACTTATAAAATCTTTGAAATTAAATGAAGAATCTATGGCTATTTGAAAAGTGGTTTCATTTTTTAAAATCTTAAACTTAAATAAATAATCAATCGCGCGATTTTATTATATTTATGAGATATCTTACTTAATATACATGAAATAATTAAAAATATTAATTTAATTAATTTTATAGTTGCCAACTATATTAAAATTAAAATTTTAATTTTAACCCATGCGTTATAAAACATATTCGTCATTTATTTTTTTGAAAGTTAAAAAAGGCAATTTTATTGAGATAATGATAGAAGTTTATCACCACGTATAAGGTAAAAGCTACGTTACACAAAAACATCGATTGTACTTCAAAATAATGTAAAATATTTTTTTAATGCAATATCTCTACTTTAAATCATGTATTTATATACTAATATATAAAGATTTCTTAGTAATTAACCTTAAACACTTGATGTAATTGTTAACAAAAATTTTGAAATACCTTTTAATATCCTACTCAAAGTATAGTGTAGTATAAAATCATAAGTCGATAATGATAACAATGTAAAATACATAGAGAAGGTAACCAACTTTTTATGATACTTTTTCTTTACATCAATCAAGGAGATTAACTAATTATTGAAGAACAATTACAATGTGAGAAGAGAATAAATGTGTAGGGTTAATTATTTTGTGCAGACTGTGAAAAACATAAGTCTTGTTTTATACTATAACTTATGAAATCTTTGAACTCAAATAAAGAATCATAAACTATTTAAAGTAAATAAAGAATTGTGGCAATGTAAAATGTTATTTCTTAAATAAAGAATCCATAGCTATTTGGGACTTGATATTATTATAGTTATTTCTTAGATATTTTTCTAAATTATATAAAATTCTTATGAATATTGACTTTATTAGTTCTATGGTTGCCATTATAGTACAAATGAGTCACTTCAAATAAAATTTACTTTTGAATTTAATCCTTTTGTGGAAGAATTAATTAGCTATTTACTTTGAAAAGTCGGAAACAATTTTATTAAGATAATATTTAAAATTTATCTAGTTTTACAACATTTTTTTCAATTTTTAGAAGATAAGTTTTATGGAAATCCAGAATTTTGGATAAAGATGGTGAGTGCTACTTGAACAATGAAGCTTAAAAGGAAAAGTGAATGAAGGAAAATGAGATAGATGGGATAGCTTTGAATATTTTATGTTAATCATCTTTTAGTTTCGTAATTTTTATCTTTAGAAGACCAATTTAATGATGAATGTTAACCAAGTCTACCCTCTTCACATTTCTTTACCATACTAGACATACATATGTATGTATAGCTATTACCCAGCGGCGCCACCGCGCCCCTCCTCAGTTTTTGCCTCCGATGAGGCCCTTCCCGTCCTCCGTTTGATGCAAATTTTATACCACTGTGATCACCGTTCTTTTCTCTATAGTTTGATCGGAGCCAAACATCAAAACGCGACTCACGCCGGAGGAGCCGCCGCACCCGAGAGCACCGCTGCCGGTACGTTTCAATTTTTCGTGATTTTTCAGCCCACCGAGGGCCCTAGGGTTGTTTTATCGCAGGAACCGATGCAAGCGTGGCCGAATTCGGCAAAAAATGGCCGAAAATGGCCAACCCAAGGCGAATCGCCGTAGCAAGCGGCGCGCCGTCGCCGGAGCACGACAGAGCCGCCGTGCCGGAATTGCGATATTGGCCGAAAGGGGGCCCTAAGTCTAATTTGGGATTTTTTGTGGCACGTGCAGGTACCAGTAGTGCGTTTCAGTTCCCCGAGAAAAATTCAGAGAAAATTAGGGACAACTTGTAGGCGCACTGTAGAGCCATATTCAGACCCCGAAACAAGTAAGGACCCCTCACCCTATTTCCTATCACGGTATTTCATGAATCAATAGATGTGTGAAATTGTTTAAGGTCGCTAATGGAGCCCGAGTCTGGTGTATTTGTTGGTCAATTGTTGTTTGTTCTATTTTACAGTTTTAAATGCAGTATGATGTTTGATGTTTTCATTTCATAGTTTCGTGTGCATATATCACTGTTTTATTGATTATGGGTTGAATGACTGAGAACCCGATGTTGTGTGTTGTCTTGTTTGGCATAAACTACTGGTTTGCATGTTTGTGTGTGATTTGATGATGGTGACTGAGGAAAAAAAAGGAATAAAAGGTTACGTGAATTGA
>NW_019014638.1:1765193-1802555 GCF_000150535.2 Carica papaya
AACCCTAAAACTGCAACAGAGATTAGATTTTAAAACTAAATTTATTCATAATACGTCTATAAAACACCATTGCATGTATAAAATATATTACTATAGCTCTTACCTTCATGGAGAATTCAAACACAACCTACACACGCGAACAAATCAAGTTCAGATGACAAGAAAATACAAATGGGTTTCCTATACTGTCAACAGTGGGTACAATTTGTTTTTGTCAAACTAGTGATTTATGGAGGTAGCTTTGTCACTGATGTTTGGACTAAATGAAGCTAGACCTTATAAGAACCTAAATGAACATTAAAAATACAATAAATTTAAAAATCAAAATCAGAAAAAGGAAAGGAAGGCTAACATACGAGTACTATTCGAAGGTGCAGTAGAAATAGAGCCTGGTTGAGCTCAATTTGTTTCTGTTTTGGAAAGGGAGTTGGGGATAATTGAATAACTTAAGAGGAACCTAAAAATAATGAACAAAGGTCCGCACACCTTTGAACCCTCACAACTTGTCACTCCCTTCCTCCCGATTCAAACTTTGTTTTCACTTCTCCACTCTCTCTCAAATTTTTTAGAGTAGAATTTTATAATTTTTTTTACAAGATAGATATTATAGTAAGTCTTATTTTATACTATAACTTATGAAATCATTGAACTCAAATAAAGAATCATAAACTATTTAAAGTAAATAAAGAATTATCGCTATTTAAAATGTGATTTCTTAAATAAAGAATCCATGACTATTTAGGATGTTATTTTATTATACTTGTTAGATATTTTACTTAATTTATATAAATTTTTTATAAACATTGATTTTATTAGTTATATCACTACCTTTATAATAAAAAATGAGTAACTTCAAATAAAATTTACTTTTAAATTTAATTTATGTGCGGAAGAACTCATTAGCCATTTACTTTAAAAAGCAAGAAACAATTTTGTTGAATAATGTTAAAAGTTTATCACACTACAATATATTTTTTTTGAATTATAAGCAACAAAAACTCAACCTTCTTGGGCTTTTTAATCCAAAAATATCTTCTAAAAATTTATATAGTTTTACAACTTTTCCTTAATTTTTAGAAGATGAGATTTATGGGAATTTAGAATTATGAATGAAGATGGTGAGTGTTATTGGAACAATGAAGCTCAAAAGAAAAAGTGACAGAAGGAAAATTAGATAGATGGAAATAGCTTTGAATATTTTTTGTTACTTATTTTTTAATTTTTTATTTTTTGTCTTTAGAAAACTAATTTAATGATAATGGTTAACCAAGTCTACCCTCTTAACATTTTTTTACCATAACATACATACATATGCATGTAAAGTTATTACCTTGATAATTAATTGAAATTAGATAATTAAGTGTTAAGTATTTTAGAATATAAATAAATCTGTCGACCACACAAGTACGACACCTTAAATTTTTTTCAAAAAACTATAAAAATAAAACTTAGAGGATCACAATCACTTAATAATTTTTTATTTCAAATTAGTGATTTAAGAATAAAAATACATGAAAAAAATTAACTAATTTTTTATGTACACACATGGTAATATAAAAAAGTGTGTGGTAAAGTTGAATTTATTTTTTTGATTTTTTCATAACACTATTATATAAGAGAACTTCATCAAAATTCTTACAAGATATCAAGATTCTGATTTGGTAGAAATTTGTGATATCCAGCTAAATTTTTTTTGTCTTGAAATGGCTTAGTTATTTTATGAGAAACAATAATTTATTAGACAATTGGATATTTTTCCTACTATTGAAAAATCTTGGCTTCATGAAAAATGTGATCATTAATTTTTTTTATTAAGTATGAATACTTTATCAACATGCTAATTTTTTTTATTTCATTCCTAAATTCTCATTGTTTCTTTTCATTGATTGCGTGGATTTTATTAATAAATGTGATATATTTATTTGTTTCTTTTGAAAAATTTACTATACTTTACAATAATGTGATTAGTTATTTTAATGCAATAATTTAGTTTAAATCCTATATCTATATACCAATATATAAAAATTGGTTAAAATTTAATATTAGAAATATGATCTAATTGTTAATGAAAATTCTAAATACCGTTTAACAATCTACATCATATAATATAAAAAATATAAATTGATAATGAAAATATTTAAAATTATAAACTAAAATTTTATATGGTCAAAACATTTAGCATGTTTTGAGCTTTTTAAATTATTGTATATTCGTACTTTACTTTGTAATATTAACTTAACTTATTATTGATTTTGTAAGTTTAATTAATATGATACATTTATAAGTTTTTTAAGTTAGGCCTAGCTTATTACAAACCTCGTATGAAATTTTAAAAGATAATTACACATAAAAAATAATTCCACCACATGGTCTATTAGAGCTTAAAAATGAAAAATTCATCCTCCTTGAAAGCTTTTCTGTTCAAGTAATTAATTTGTTTTCTCTTCCTCTTAGCTCATAATAAACATTTTTTTTCTCATATTATGTTGTCTCCTAATTTTTACCTCAATTTTTAGTCTTAAAACTAATATTTGGCCTTAATATTTTCCTCATATTATGTATAAATGGATGTATATAAAAAAATATATATACATAAGATAGAATTATCAATAAATATTAAGTAGTGGGATTGGTGTCATAGAGATGTAATTAGATGTGTACTATTCCAAAATATTAAATCTTGTGATAAAATAAATTGCTATTAAGATATTGATTACTTATATAACTTTGTGACTTAGTTTCCTCGTTTGAGTATCTGTCATTTGTCACACGACTTTTATAGGTAGAAGGAATACCTACAAGATCTCTTATTTATATAGAAGCAAAATATCATTCAATTTTTCATTTGTCCCATGACTTTAATGGGCAAAAGAAATACGTACAAGATCTCCTATTTGTATAGAAGTAAAAAATAAAAAACTAGAAGCTAGCTATGAACTTAAACAACATATCAAGACTCATTGGTGGAAAGTAGCAGTTCCATCAAGGAGAGTCCATTACTTGCACAAGGTGTAAAAAGGAACAACACTTTTACCTTTACACTAATAGGGATTACAGACTCTACCATGATGTTTTGGCTAATAAAAGGTGGAGGTGCCTTGACTGGCCTTACGATAGGTAAATCTTTATCGTTATTTTGGTTTTATATATATATATTCAAGTGTAAAGCCACTATATGTTATGCTGAGTAATGTTTATATATGTATTTCTAAAAGATAAACTATGATGCTAATGAAGAAAGAGTAAGTCGCAAAATTTACAGATTATGTACAAGAGATCCAAAATGCATAATGCACCTCTTGTGTTTTCTTTAGTTGCTACAAGTGTCGCTTTAGAGACTGTTAGTGCCACACTTGCATTCATTATTTGCAAATGCACAGCTCTAATCTCCCATAATCATTACTCTGGCTTAAAGATTACGTAGATAAGAAGTTTCATCTTTTAGACTTTATGTCGACTATACGTGAAATCCAGACTATATGATCATGTTTTGTGATTAACGGCTCGAGATTGATCATCACTTTTAATTGGAATTTGGATGCACGTGCCATCTTCCACCGCATAGTAGAAAAATCCCTACAATGCTGGTGATAGCATCTGTAGAGGCTCTTGGCATAGAGGTGGTGGACAATAAGGCTCTCTAGCTAGTTGCCGTTTGTTCAGGTTCTTGTTGCTATATGATGGGTGATGATTAGACGTAATAATTTGTGTTTTGAATTTTTATTTTTGAGAAGAGAAAGAAAACTCTTTTGAATTAATTAAAGGAGAACTAACGAATAGTAGAGGATCTATATATATGTATATATGTATATTCTTTTCTATTTCAAAAATTCTCTAACAATAATGCTATATATTGTTTAAGTAGGCATATTAATATTGGTAAAATATGTACATATGAAGTATATTTAAAAGAAGTGTGAGATATTCTTGGATTTATTTTTTTACTTATCATAATCCTATTATTTAAGAGAATTTTACTAAAATCCTTAAATGAAATAAAGAATATGATTTAATAGAAACTACTAATATGCTATTAGCTTTCTTTTAAATATATGCAGTTATTATTTCCTTAAAAATAATAGTTTATTAAAGAATTTAGTGTTTTTTCTAACACTCAAAATTCTTGAGTTTTAGAAAAATGAGATAATTAAATATTTTTGAGAGATAAAAGATAAAATTATTAAATAGATTGATACTTAAGCAACCACCAAAGTATTGTACATGGTCAAAGATTATCTCAACCTAAGAAATTAGTGTATCCTATATAAATGGTAAAACAAACAAAAAAAATCTTCTCAAAGTTCTATTGAAGTGACTAAAAAGTCTTAACTATCACTAAAAACTATCTTTGTTATATAATATCTAATCACTCTTTAAAAAAAAATCTTTCTTTTCATGGGATGTCTAATATTTAAGTAATATATCTCATTAGTAATTCAATCTAATATGCTTAAACTAAGCAAATTGGATTCATTTATCATAGTTCGTTAGAAAAATAGTAAATGGATAGTTATATGTCAATTTTAAATTAACAGATAATCAGTATTGTTGGAAAGCTCATAAACATATATTTGAGTTTGTCTCGATGTTCTCGAGAAATAAAAAAGCTTGCAATAATAATATGCAATATTACGATCAATTTTAAAACATTTTTCTTGGGACTTATAAGAACAAAATTCCCAAGTTGATTGTTTTTCTCAAATGAAACTTCACCAGCTCTATTTCATGTTCATCAAACTTTTAACCTGATATCTTGTTAAACCAAATCTTGTATGGTTGAGAAACAAACATATCAAGTTTGTTCTTCTACTGAAGCTCCTAGTGAGATGTGTGAAGGAAATTGAAGCCATTCAGCTGTAGTGGTAATTTTAATTTTATCCATATAGTTAGAAATTCATTATAGAGAAACAAGATGTTGGTATGGATGGCACAAGGGAAGCCTTACTAAGTGGAAACAAGTGCAACATAGTCTTGGGTCCCATAATATTTTATTTGTACAGATATTCTCCAAAGCTTCTTCCTTTAAACCTTATGATATGAGATTTAGACTGTAAAAAATATGAACATCGAACATCTACATTTTATATTTGTGCCTGATGATTCAAAAGAATAGAAAGAAACTTGTTTTTTTATTTCTTTCTTTGAATGAATGGATGTTAATTATATACCTTTGAGCTTAATATATAATAAATAATATGAGAGGTTATGTAGGCTTTAGAAAACCAACATTTCACTATACTTCTTTGTTGCACCGGTCAAGAAGACTGAGTTTAATTAAAGAACAATTGAATTGTGATGGGAAGATAAATGACATACAATTAAGTATTTTATATAGGCCATGGAATATCTAGATTTTATTATACTACAACTTATAAAATCCTTGAACTTAAATGAATAATCTATGGCTATTTGGAAAGTAGTTTTAATTTTTGAAATCTTGAACTTAAATAAAGAATCCATTGCTATTTGAGATGTGATTTTATTATAGTTATGTGATTTCTTACTTAATATATATAAAATAATTAAAAACATTGATTTGATTAACTCTATTAGCGCCAACTATATTAAAATTAACTTTTAAATTTTAATCCATGCACTAAAGAACTTATTGGTAATTTATTTTTTAAAAAATTAAAACAAGCAATTCTATTAAGATAATGATAGAAGTTTATCACCACGCATAAGGTAAAAAGCCACGTTACACAAAAACATTGGTTGTACTCTACAATAATGTGATTAGTTATTTTAATAATATATCTCTACTTTAAATCATGTATTTATATACCAATATATAAAGTTTTATTAGTAATTAACCTTAGAAACAAGATCTAATTGTTAATAAAAATTTTGAAATACCCTTTAAGATCCTACTCAAAGTATAGTGTAATATAAAAATATAAGTCGATAATGATAATAATATAAAATACATAGAGAAGATAACCAACTTTTCACAATACTTCTTCCTTGCATCAATCAAGAAGACTAACTTATTATTGAAGAACAATTATAATATGAGAAGAGAATAAATATATAGGGTTGATCATTTTATGCAGGTTGTGAAAAACGTAAGTCTTATTTTATACTTTAACTTATGAAATTTTGAACTCAAATAAAGATCATAAACTATTTAAAATAAATAGAGAATTGTGGCTATTTAAAATTTGATTTCTTAAATAAAGAATCCATAACTATTTAGGACGTGATTTTATTATACTTACTGGATATTTTACTTAATTTATATAAAATGCTTATGAACATTGATTTTATTAGTTTATGGTTGTCATTATAGTACAAAATTTGTCACTTCAAATAAAATTTACTTTTGATTTTAACATTTATGCGGAAGAACTTATTAGCCATTTACTTTTAAAAGTAAAAAATAATTTTGTTGAGATATGTTAAAAGTTTATCACGTTGCAATATATTCCTTTTAAATTATAAGTAACAAAAATTCGACCTTCTGATTTTCTTAATCTAAAAAATCCTCTAACAAATTATTTAGTTTTACAATGTTTTTTTTCAATTTTTAGAAGATGAGTTTTATGGGAATAGGAAATTTTGGATGAAGATGGTGAGTTCTATTGGAACAATGAAGCTCAAACGGAAAAGTAAAGTAAGGAAAATGAGATAGATGGAATAGCTTTGAATATTTTCTGCTAACTATTTTTTAATTTTGTATTTAGAAGACCAATTTAATGATAACAGTTAATCAAGTCTACCATCTTCACATTTAAGTAAGCAAATTTATATTTGTAAAATATGTACATATGAAGTATATTTAAAAGAAGTGTTAAGTATCCTTGAATTTATTTTTTTATTTATCATAATTCTTTTATTTAAGATAATTTTACTAAAATTCCTAAATGAAATGAAGAATCTGATTTAGTAGAAATTAGTGATATAATATTGGCTTTCTTTTAAATATATGTAAATATTATTTCTTAAAAAAATAATGTTTTATCAAAGAATTGGATGTTTTTCTTAATACTCAAAATTCTTAGATTCTAGAAAAATGAGATACTTAAATTCTTTTTTAGGGATAAAATATAAAATTATTAAATAGATTAGTAGTAAGCCACAACCAAATAATGGTGCATGGTCAAAGATCTTCTCAGCTTAAAAAATTAGTATATCTTTTATAAATGGTAAAACAAGCAAAAAATATTTTCTCAAGGTTCTATTGAAGTGACTATAAAGTCTTAACTTTCACTAAAGTCTATCTCGTTATGTAACATCTTATCACTTTTTAAAAAAAAAATGTTTTTTGATGGGATGACTAATATTAAAGTCATATATCTCATTAATAACTCAATCTAATATGCTTAAACTAAGTGTACCTTATTTATTTATCATAATTCTTTAAAAAAATAATAAATGGACAATTATATGTCAAATTTAAATTAATAGATGATTAGTATTGTTGAAAGGCTCATAAATAGATATTCAAGCTTTTTTTTATGCTCTCGAGGAATTGAAAAGCTTGCAATAATAATATGAAACATTATGATCAATTTTAAGAGCATTTTTCGTAGGAGTTACAAGAACCAAATTTTCAAGTTAATTGTTTTCCTCAAAAAAAAAACTTCACTATCTTTATTTCATGCTCATCAAACTTGTAATATGATATCTTATTAAACTTAATCTTGTATGAATCAGAAACAAACCTATAAAGTTCGTTCTTATAGTGAAGTTCCTGGTAAGATGTGTGAAGGAAATTGAAGCCATTCAACTGCAATAATAATTTTAATTTTATTCATATAGTTAGTAATTTATCATAAAGAAAACCATCAAAGAAAAACACATCTACATTGGAAAATGATGTTGGCATGGATGGCACATGTTAAGCCTTACCGAGTGGAAATGAGTACAACATGGTCTTAGGTCCCGTAAGATTTTACTGGTACAAATCTTCTCTAAAGCGTTTTTGTAACGCCATGTAATCCAAATGGTTAGGGTGTACTACAACCTGTCTCTATCTTATGATATTGTATCTCAAAAACGTAATCATTTAATGTAAGATAATCAAAATCTCATTCTAATGTATACATCAAGACATGACTTCTTTCATATCCATACTGTAATGCAACCTTAATAATTTGGATGAGGTGCCAATACAACCTGTCATACTAATCAATTTTATAACATCACTTCCCAACATAACGCAACTAGAATTTCATTTCCAATTATGTCTAACATAAATTCATCCACAACATCACAATAAGTACAGAATCAATAGTTATCACATGCAGTCATTATTCCTTCATTTCGCACACAGATAAGTAGTTGATTACCACTAACGCATACGTAGAGCATAAATCTGCAAAATAATTTCAAACTCCTACTATGATCACTTCTATGGCCTCAATTATGGACACACACACTCCCACATATATAGCTCGTATCATGGCTACTGTTATATAATGAGTATATATATATTTAACAACACTTTTACTCCTGCTTTTCTATTTTTTTAAAAAAAAAAAACCATCCCCGCTAGTCATTGTTGTAAAGGCCCAAAACTTTCAGGAAATGAATAAATATTGTATTAGTAAAAGAATGGTGGAAGCAATTAAGAGTTTAGGGTTTACATTCCTTACACAGTAAATTAGGATACCCAATAGGGATATGGGAATGTCCCTTTAAGGAAGTTCAAATAACGGACTAAATAAATAAAAGAAAACATAACTAGAAATCCCATTGGGTTAACCTCCACTGGCCAACTTTGATGGGATTCGAGAGGCAACTTTTATTCACAACCTTCTACTGTTTAGGATCTAGATCTTGATCTTCCTGATCTGAAATGGTTAAATATGGGGGATGAGCTACACTACCCCAATAAGAATATCACACTTAACACTGATACAAAAAACCAAAGGTTGATAAAACTTGTCAAATAACTAATGGAGCCATTATTTCTTTTTAAATAGATTCGTTTAAGTTAAAAACTATTATTTCATACTTACCCTTATGTGTTTCCAAAATTGACCTATGAAGATAATAATCCAAATAGCATTTTTATTTCACACTTAAGAACAATAGCAAGAAACTTACCTCCTTACCTACTTACCACTACTTCTGGGGTCCATAGGGATATCCCCCTACACGTGAACCCAATATCTAATTTTTAATCAACCGGTCGTCCTCATATCCCATCCGAATGAATGTTCGTCTATGGCAGGTCCTTCTCGTCCCTATAATTCTCAACGAGAATTCCTCCTCCTAATCCTCCTTGAATCGTCTTACCCATCTTTTCTTTGCTCAACTTCTCTGCTCTAATTCTCTCTCTCGGCCTTTCTTTCTCACCACCCTCTCCTTCATACTGCCCTTCTTTTCTCTAGAGTTCATTTTTCCTTTGATGAAAATAAAAAGAGGAATTTATGTGGGGTAATGGGTTCGTTTGATCACCACAATATATCTGGAGAGTTGATTATTATTATTATTTTGGATCTTTTCTTTTAATCGCAAGTTTCTTTTCCCTATTTTATCCTTATAACATAGTCCCCATATATTTCCCTATTACTCCCTTCTCTATCAAGGGCCCAAGCTCAATCACCACTTTTAATTGGAATTTGGATGCACGTGCCCTCTTCGACTGTAGAGTACATAAATCCCTACTGTGCTGGCGATAGCATTTGCAAAGGCTCTAGGCATGGAGGTGGTGGATGACAAGGCTCTTTAATTAGTCATCGTTTGTTCAAGTTTTGTGGTGGCCAAGCATTGGATGTTTTATCAAAACTACTTGTTGCTGTATGATGGGTGATGAGTAGACTTGAAAATTTATGTTTGAAATTTGGGTTTTTGAGAAGAGAAAGAAAATTCTTTAGAATTAATGAGAGAATAACTAAAGGACAATAGAGGATATATATAAATATGTATATATGTATATTCTTTTTCTATCTTAAAAATTCTCTAACAATAGTGATACATCTTGTTTAAGTATGCATATTTATATTTATAAAATATGTACATATAAAGTATATTTAAAAGAATTGTGAGGTATCTTTAAATTTATTTTTTGATTTATCATAATCCTATTATTTAAAATTTTTTTACTAAAATCCCTAAATGAAATAAAGAATCTGATTTAGTAGGAACTAGTGATATGTTATTAGCTTTCTTTTAAATATATGCAGATATTATTTCCTAAAAAAAATAGTTTATTAAAGAATTGGATATTTTTCCTAATACTCAAAATTCTTGGGTTCAAGAAAAATGGGATCATTAAATTTTTTTAAAAAATAAAAGATAAAATGATTAAATAGATTGGTAGTAAGTCACCACCAAAGAATGGTAGATAGTCAAAGGTCATCTCAGCTATCACTAAAAACTATTTTATACAATATCTTATCACTCTTTAGAAAAAAATATTTCTTTTGATTAGACGATTAATGTTGTAGTAATATATCTCATTAGTAATTCAATCTAATATGCTCAAACTAAGCGTATCAGATTCATTTATCATAGTTCGTTAAAAAAATAATAAATGCACAATTTTATGCTCCTCAAACTTGTAAGGTGATATCTTGCAAGATCAGGAACCACCATATTAAATTCGTTCTTCTAGTAAGCTCCTAGTGAGATGTGTGAAGAAAATGGAAGCAATTCAATTGTAGTAATAATTTTAATTTTATCCATATAGTTACTTATTTATCATAAAGAAAACCATCTGAAAAAAAAAAACACATCTACAATAAAATTAATGGAAAAAGATTTTGGTATTGATGGCTCAAGTGAAGCCTTACCGAGTGGGAACGAGTGCAACATGGTCTTGGATCCCGTAAGATTTTGCTGGCACAGATTTTCTCCAAAGCATCCTCCTTTAAACCTTATGACCTGAGATTGAGATTTTCGAAAATATTAACATCAAAAATTTGAATTTTATATTTGTACCTAAAGATTAGGAAGAATGGAAAGAAATTTTTTTTTTCTTCAAATGAATGAAGGTTACATAGACTTTGGAAAACCAACTTTTCACTATAGCTCTTTGTTGCACCAGGCAAGAAGACTAAGTTTAATTGAAGAATAATTGAATTGTGATAGGAGGATAAATGACATATGATTAATTATTTTATATATGTTGTGGAAATTGTAGATTTTATTATACTATAACTTATAAAATCTTTGAAATTAAATAAAGAATCTATGGCTATTTGGAAAGTAGTTTCATTTTTTGAAATCTTTAACTTAAATGAATAATCCATCGTGCGATTTTATTATATTTATATGATATTTTACTTAATATATATAAAATAATTAAAAATATTGATTTAACTAATTTTATGGTCGCCGACTAAATTAAAATTAAAATTTTAATTTTAATCCATGTGTTAAAAAACTTATTCGTTATTTATTTTTTTAAAATTTAAAAAAGACAATTTTATTGAGGTAATGATAGAAGTTTATCACCATGCATAAGGTAAAAGCTACGTTACACAAAAACGTCGACTGTACTTTAAAATAACGTGATTAATTTTTTTAATGCAATATCTCTACTTTAAATCATATATTTATATACTAATATATAAAGATTTCTTAGGAATTAACCTTAAAAACTTGATCTAATTGTTAATGAAAATTTTGAAATAACTTTTAACATCCTACTCAAAGTATAGTGTAATATAAAATCATAAATCAATAATAATAACAATGTAAAATACATAGAGAAGGTAACCAACTTTTCACGATACTTCTTCTTTACGTCTATCAACGGGGTTAACTAATTATTGAAGAATAATTACAATGTAAGAAGAGAATAAATGTGTAGGGTTGATTATTTTGTGCGGCTATGAAAAACATAAGTCTTATTTTATATTATAACTTATGAAATCTTTGAACTCAAATAAAGAATCATGAATTATTTAAAGTAACCAAAGAATTGCGGATATGTAAAAATGTTACTTCTTAAATAAAGAATCCATAGCTATTTGGGACTTGATATTATTATACTTATTTGATATTTTCTAAATTTATATAAAATTCTTATGAATATTGACTTTATTAGTTCTGTGGTTGCCATTACAGTAGAAAATGAGTCACTTCAAATAAAATTTACTTTTGAATTTAGTCTTTATATGGAAGAACTAATTAGCCATTTACTTTGAAAAGTTGGAAACAATTTTATTAAGATAATGTTTAAAATTTATATAGTTTTACAATATTTTTTTTCAATTTTTAGAAGATGAATTTTATGGGAATTCAGAATTTTGGATAAAGATGGTGAGTGCTATTGGAACAATGAAGCTCAAAAGAAAAAGTGAAGGAAGGAAAATGAGATAGATGGGATAGCTTTGAATATTTTATGCTAACTATTTTTTAATTTTGTAATTTTTATCTTTAGAAAACCAATTTAATGATGAATGTTAACCAAGTCTACCCTCTTCACATTTCTTTACCATAGTAGACATACATACGTATGTATAGTTATTACCTTGATGATAGATTAAAATTATATAATTAAGTGTTAAGTCTTTAAGAATATAAATAAATTTGTCGATCATATAAGTACGACACCATAAACTTTTGTTAAAAAATTATAGAAAAAAAAACTTAGAGGATCACAATCAGTTGATAATTTTTTATTTCAAATTAATGATTTAAGAATAAAAAATACATAACAAAATTAGCTAATTTTTAAATTTAAAGGTACAAATATTTCACATTTTTTATGTACACATATGGTATGATAAACTGTGCGGTAAAGTTGAATTTATTTTTTTAATTTTGATATAATACTATTATATAAGAGAATTTCATCAAAATCCTTATAAGATATGAAAATTCTGATTAGATAGAAATTTGTGATAAATAACTAGATTTTTTTTGTCTTTAAATGCATTTGTTATTTTCTAAGAAACAATAGTTTATTAAACAATTAGATAT
Organism: Carica papaya; assembly: GCF_000150535.2. The sequence continues at coordinate 1,778,073 of NW_019014638.1, forward strand.
TTTTCTTAATACTAAAAAGTCTTGGCTTCATGAAAAATGTGATCATTAATTCTTTTGTTTTGTTAAGTATGAATGCTTGATGAACATATTAAATTTTTTATTTTATCCCTAAATTCTCATTAATTCTTTTCATTGATTGTGTGGTTTTTATTAATTATTGTTATATATTTTTTGTTTCTTTTGAAAAATTTATTATACTTTACAATAATGTGATTAGTTATTTTAATACAATATTTTAGTTTAAATCATATATTTATATAAAAATATAAAAAACCTGTTTAAAATTTAATATCAAAAATATGATCTACTTGTTAATAAAAATTCTAAATATCTTTTAACAATCTACATCATGTAATATAAAAAAATAAGGCGATAATGATAACATTTTAAACTATAAACTAAAGGTTTATATAGTCATAATATTTAGCACCTTGTAAGCCTTTTAAATGATTGTATACTTGTATAAAATTTACTTTGTAATATTAACTTAACTTATTATTGATCTTGTAAGTTTAATTAATGTGATTCATTAGTAAGTTTTTTGAGTTAACTTTAATTTATTACTTACCTCGTACAAAATTTTAGAAAATAATTATAAATAAAAAAATTATTCCACCACATAGTTTATTAGAGCTTAAAAATGAAAAATTCATCCTCCTAGGAAGCTTTTCTATTCAAGTAATCAATTTGTTTTCTCTTTCTCTTAGCTCAAAGTCCATTTTTTTCCCTCACATTATATTGTCTCTTTCATTCCTCTCAATTTTTAGCCTTAAAACTAATTTTTAGCCTCAAATTTTCCTTAAATTATGCATAAATAGATGTATATAACTATAAACATATATATATATATCAAAAAGATGGAATTATTAATTAATATAAGTAGGGGGATGGGTAGTATAAAAATGCAATTAGCAATTCAATATGTACTATTCCAAAATGTTAACTCTTGTGATAAAATAAACTACTATTAAGATACGAATTACTTTTATAACTTTGTGACTTAGTTACTTTTTTGAGCCTATCATTTGTCACACGACTTTTATAGGTAGATGGAATATGTACAAGATCTCCTATTTTCATAAAAGTAAAAAATCATTCATGTTTTCATTTATTCCATATGTACTATTCCAAAATGTTAACTCTTGTGATAAAATAAACTACTATTAAGATACTAATTACTTTTATAACTTTGTGACTTAGTTTACTTTTTTGAGCCTATCATTTATCACACGACTTTTATAGGTAGAAGGAATATGTACAAGATCTCCTATTTTCATAAAAGTCAAAAATCATTCATGTTTTCATTTATTCCATAACTTTTATGGGCAGAAGGAATACCTACAAGATTTTCTATTTGTATAGAAGTACAAAATCAAATACTATAAGCTCGCTAAAAACCTAAACAACATATCAAGGCTCATTAATGGAAAGAAGCAGTTCCATCGGGGCAAGTTCATTACCTGCACAAGGTGTAAAAGGGATCGATGTTCTGCCTTCTCACTACTAGGGATTACTAATTCTACCATGATGCTTTAGCTAATAAAAGTTGGAGGTGCCCCAACTTGCCTTATGAGAGGTAAATCTTTATCATTATTTTGGTTTTATATGTATAGATTCATCTATAAATCCACTATATATTATGCTTAGTAATATGTATATATGTGTTTCTAAAAGATAAACTATGATGCTGATGAAGAAAAGGCAAGTCGCAAAGTTTGCAAAGGGTGTACAAGAGATCCAAAATATAGAATGCACCTCTTATGTCAGCTTTAGTTGCTACAAATGTCGTTTTTAAGGACTCTTAATGCCATACTTGTATTTATTATATACATAATACACAGCCACATCACTTTGCTTAATCATTATGCAGATTGGAAGTTTTATCTTTCAGATTTTATATCTATTATATGTAAAATGAAACTACCTGTATAACAGCCCCGGGAATTCAAAATGAAATGTATATTAAAAATATCAAATGCGGAAGCGAAGTCAAAATTTGAATAACATCCCTTACACTAAAACCAAAAACGTGCCCACAAAATATAAAAGATCAAACTACCTAAAGGAGAAACTTAAAAGTAAAAGCTACGAATATGACTATGGAGTCTTTAGGCGTCCCCTTCGTCGTACTCCTGCGGAACCGGCTCGGGAACGATGTCCTCTTGATCTGAAATGATTAAATAAGGAATGAGCTACACTAGCCCAGTAAAGACATCACGATATCTCACCGTCACGGAGGTAAAGGTGGGTAGAAAACACAAAAAGACCAATGGAGCATAATTTACAACAAATCCTTTTATTAATAATAAAACCTTTACCATTCACTTACCTCGGTGAAATTCATAAAACAATATATGAAAGCAATAACATCATCATCATCATCATGAAAACATATATATAAACTGTATAACATAATACCTATCAAGCTTTTCGTAATTCAATCGTTACACAACATATTTTCCTCATTTACCAGCCCACTAGTATCCATGGGGATCCATAGGGGTCCCACTACCCGTTAACCCTTAACACTTGAAATCATATTCCAGGACCATCCCCATACCCCGTCCGGTATGGGCGCCAAACCATAGACCTCATTACCCCGTCCGGTATGAGGGTGAAACGAGCCGTCCCCATACCCCGTCCGGTATGGGCGCCAAAACACTAAGATCTCCATACCCCGTCCGGTATGGGAGACCACAATCCCAGTAGGGTTCCCTACGGACCCGGTCCGTCCACCATCTCCCAGGATATCTAGTCAGGCTGACCACATTATACAATTCCCATTTACATAATCTTTCATTCTCCTTTTCCCTCAGTCAGCATTATCAATCACATACAAACAAGCAAAACGATAATTTATGCCAAACAGACAACATACAGCATCAATATCCTGGTCATTCAATCCATAATCAATAAAACAGTAAAATATGCACACGGAACTATAAAATGAAAACATCGAACCTCATGCTACATTTAGAACTGTAAAACAGGCCAAATAACAGTCAACCGACAAACACACTAGACTCGGGCTCCATTAGCGGCCTTAAACAATTTCACACATTCGTTGATTCATGAAATACCGTTTTATCATTTATTGAACTTTAAAGCCGTGATAGGAAATAGGGTGAGGGGTCCTTACTCGTTTCGGGGTCCGAACACGGTTTCACAGTGCGCTTGCAGGCTGTCCCTAATTTTCCCTGAATTTTTTCCGGGGAACTGAAACGCACTACAGGTACCTGCACGTGTTCCAAAAAATCCCAAATTAGGCCTAGGGCCCCTTTCGGCCAATATCGCAACTCCGGCACGGCGGCTCCGCCGTGCTCCAGCGACAAGCGGCGGCGGTTCGCCTCGGGTTGGCCGTTTCCTGCCGAATTCGGCCACACTCGCATTGGTTCCTGCAATAAAACAACCCTACGACCCTCGGGGGGCCGAAAATTTATGGAAAACCGAAGCTTACCGGCGGCGGTGCTCTCGGGTGCGGCGGCTCTCCGGTGAAGTTCGTGTTTTGGTGATTCGGCTCCAATCAACTTGTAGAGAAAAGAATGGTGATCACGGTGGTATAAAAATTGCATTAAACGGAGGCCGGGAAGGGCCTCATCGGAGGCAAAAGCCGAGGAGGGGCGCGGTGGCGCCGCTGGCTTTCGACCGTGTTTTTCAGCCGTTTGGCCAGGATTTTGGCTCCGATTTGGCCACTGGGGAAATCAGTGTGGAAAATCGAGTCGGTGGTATGAAATTTACCTCGATTGGCGGTCGGAAATCCCTCCGGTGCGGCGGCGGGTGGCGGCGGCCGGCTTCTGGTTCGTCTTCTCCGGCGAGGGCAGGCGCTAGGGTTTGGGGTCAGGTGTGGGGGTCCTATTTATACCCTTTTTCCTTTTGATCTCAGCCGTCCATTTTTATTTAATCTGGGCCGTCCGTTTTTGATTAAATCTGGGCCGTCCGTGCGATTAAATCTGGGCCGTCCGTGCGCGCGATTGATCTGGGCCGTCCAATCGCGTGCACGGGGATCGCCAACGTGGTCCGTCCCCGGTCGACGTGGTTTTGCCACGTGGCAGGTCCTGGTTGGCCAGGACTGCTGACTGGGTCTGCTGACGTGGCTGCTGACGTGGCACGCGCGTTTTTTTTTTTTTTTTCTTTCCCCGGGCGCTACAACTCTCCCCCCCTTAAAGAAATTTGGTCCCCAAATTGTCTCGTTACTCTTGATTGAATAGATGGGGATATTGGGCCCTAAACTCTGATTCCAGTTCCCAGGTGGCCTCCCTGGGCGTGTGGTTCTGCCACACGACTTTTACAAATGATATTTTCCGGTTGCGGAGTATTCTGCTCTCTCGGTCCGTGATACCGACCGGTACTTCTTCATAAGACAAGTCCTCTCGGAGTGGAAGCGATTCATGAGCCAAGACATGAGAAGGGTCCGGGTTGTACTTACGTAGCATAGATACGTGAAACACATTATGAACCCAGGAGAGCTCAGGAGGCAGTGCAAGTCTGTAGGCAGTGGTACCAATCTTGTCTAAGATTTCAAAGGGTCCAATGTATCTGGGGTTTAATTTTCCCCACCTGCCGAACCTACTAATTCCCTTGAAGGGGGTGACTTTAAGAAACACCCGGTCGCCTTTCTCAAAGGCCAGGTCTCTCCTCCGGGTATCAGCATAACTCTTCTGCCTACTCTGAGCTGTCTGAATATTCTTCTTGATCTTAACTATCTTGGACGTGGTTTCTTCTACCAAATCCGGGCCAAACAATCTTCTATCGCCCACTTCTTCCCAACAAATCGGTCCTGCACGGGCACCCGTATAGCGCCTCGTATGGGGCCATGCCGATGCTTGCTTGGTAGCTGTTGTTGTAGGCAAACTCTATCAGGGGTAGATGGTCGTCCCAATGGCCTCCGGAGTCAATGACACAAGCTCGGAGCATATCCTCAAGCGTACGAATTGTCCTCTCTGATTGTTCATCAGTTTGGGGGTGGAAGGCAGTACTAAGAGACAGTTTTGTTCCTATAGCTTGCTGGAAACTATCCCAAAACCGAGAAGTGAATCTGGGATCCCTGTCGGATACCACTGTCACTGGGACTCCATGCAGTCTGACTATCTCCCGGATATACATTCTTGCTAACTTGTCCAAAGGATCAGTCATTCTGATGGCCAGGAAGTGGAAAGACTTAGTGAGTCGGTCAACAATTACCCATATAGATAGCATCATGTCCCGATCGTGCCTTGGGTAGTCCCGATACGAAGTCCATGGTGATGTGTTCCCACTTTCACTCTGGAATCGGTAAAGGCTGAAGTAACCCGCCCGGGCGTCGATGTTCTGCTTTGACCTGCTGACATACCAAGCACTTAGATACAAAGTCGGCTATATCTCTCTTCATTCCATTCCACCAGAACCGAGGTCGCATAGTTTGGTACATTTTCGTACTTCCTGGATGCATGGCGAACCATGAACTATGGGACTCTGTCATGATGTCTCTTTTTAGCTCACTGTCGTCTGGGACACACACTTTGTTCTTGAAACGAATCAATCCGTCGGCAGAGATCTGAAATTCTGAGCTCACTCCCTGTTCTGCATCCTTCTTGCGGGTTACTAGGGCGGGGTCCACTGACTGGGCTTCCTTTATTCTTTGGATTAACTCGGGTTGGACTGCTAGGTGGCCCAAACATGTGACTCTCTTCAGATCTCGCAGGCGAACTTGCTGTGCAGCCCCAATGGACCTACATTCTGAAACCATCAGATGGGCTAGGGTGCCTGCACTTTTCCTGCTGAGGGCATCGACCACTACGTTGCCCTCACCTGGATGGTATAGGATGTCACAATCATAGTCCTTGAGGAGTTCCATCCACCTTCTCTGACGTATGTTCAGATCCTTCTAGGTGAAGATATGCTTCAAACTATTATGATCGGTGTAGATCTGAAAGGTCTCTCCATACAAATAATGGCGCCAAGTTTTCAAGGCGTGTATGATTGCGGCAAGCTCCAAGTCATGGGTAGGATAGTTCTTCTCATGATTCTTTAGCTGTCTAGACCCATATACTATAATCTTTCCATGCTGCATTAGGACACAACCCAGGCCTAGATAGGAGGCATCACTATAAACCGTGTACCCTCCTGATCCACTCGGTAGAGCCAGCACTGGTGCAGTAGTCAGTCGCTTCTTCAACTCTGAAAAACTCCTTTCGCAGTTCTCATTCCATTCAAACCTTGCATTCTTCTTTGTGAGTCGGGTTAGAGGAGCTGCTAGACTAGAGAATCCTTCGACAAACCGGCGGTAATAACCTGCCATCCCTAGGAAACTGCGAATTTCCTTAACTGTTGTCAGCCTTTCCCAACCAAGTACCGCTTCAACCTTTTCGGGGTTCACCGACACCCCTTCCTTCGATATAACATGTCCTAGGAAGGCAGTTTGCTCGAGCCAAAATCCACACTTGCTCAACTTCGCATACAACTTCTTTTCCTTGAGTACCTGTAGGACTTGGGCAAGATGATGAGCATGTTCTTCCCTACTTTTTGAGTAGACTAAGATATTATCGATGAACACGATGACAAATTGATCCAAGAATTCTCTGAAGATTCTGTTCATTAGATCCATAAAGATGGCCGGGGCGTGATTAGCCCAAACGGCATAACCAGAAACTCATAGTGTCCGTACCTGGGTTCAGAATGCCGTCTTGGGGATGTCTTCTGCTCTCACTTTTACCTGATGGTAACCTGATCGTAGATCTATTTTAGAAAAGACCTGTGCACCCTGCAACTGATCGAAAAGGTCATCAATCCGGGGAAGAGGATACTTGTTCTTAATTGTTACCTTGTTTATCCTTCTGTAATCAATGCACAGTCTCAACGTTCCATCCCCTTTCTTTGCAAAAGTAACCCCGGCACCCCATGGGGAAATGCTGTGTCTAATGAAGCCACTGTTTTGTAGCTCAGTGATCTGTTTCCTTAGTTCTTCCATCTCGATGTGGCTCATTCGGTAAGGAGCTACCGAGATGGGCTGGGTTCCTGGCTGTAAGTCTATGGTGAACTCGACCTCTCTGTCCCCTGGTAGACCGGGCAGTTCATCCAGAAATACGTTTGGAAAGTCTCGGACTACTGGAATCTCTTGGATACAAACTTCTTTCTTGGGTTTACCTAGTTAGAGAAAATACAAGATTAAGGCACTGGGAATTAAGAAGAAAAGAATTTGCCATTAGGGGAAATCAGTACCGAATAATTTTATTAACTTGTAAATGGCTCCTCGTTGGGAGGATTAAATACAATCTTTTTGTTAAAGCAGTCTATGGTGGCGTGATACGCCGCTAGCCAATCCATTCCTAGGATTACATCAAAATCCCCTGTGTCTAACCCTATCAGGTCTATCCTCAATTTCCTATATGCTATCTCCACGGCACATGCCCTGTAGACAACCTCTCCTAGCAATGTCTCCCCCCCAGCGGTAGATACAAGCAATAATGAATCAAGTCTATCAGGTGATACACAAATTTTGGAAGCAAGAACATGTGAAATAAAAGAATGTGATACACCAGTATCAAACAAAACATGAGCAATGTGGCCAGAGATAGTATACATACCATGTACCACGTCCGGGTCTGCGTCGGCATCCTTCTGGGTAAGGTTGTAAACTCTGCCCTGGATTGGAGGCCTCCCTTGATTCTGGTTCCTAGGGCACTCCCTTGCATAGTGCTGGGCACTGCCGCATATGCGACAGGTGTTGTTGAGGCGGTAGCAGGGTCGGTCCCCATGATCCCTGCCGCAGTACTGGCAGATCTTCCCACGTGCTGCCCCCGTAGCCTGAGGAGGGGCCTGGACGGCGGGTCTGGGCCTCTTACTGGGTTGGACAGGCATGGTAGGTGCTGGCCTGCGGAGCAGGGCTGAGAATCAGGAACTTCCCGCTAGCTGAGGGCGGGTGTCGAAGCTCCTTTCTATGATCTGCGCCTTTACCAGGACTACCGAATATGTCTCGAGCTCCATCACCAGTAAGTGCTGTCTGATCTCCGAGCGGAGACCCCACTGGAATTTCCTGGCCTTTCGGCCCTCATCCAACAATGTCTCCGGGGCATGTCGGCCCAGCTCCAGGAACTTACGGGCATACTCCGACACTGTCATATTTCCCTGGACCAATTGAGCAAATTTCATTTCCTTTAGATGTTGGATGTGTTTAGGGAGATACTCCGCATGGAAGGCCGTTAGGAACTGCTCCCATGTAACTGGTGCAGGCAGGGTGGCCCGCTTGAGCTCCCACCAGCGTACTGCTTCCCCTACCAGCATGTAGGAGGCAATGGCAGCCCTCTGCTCAGGAACTACTCCCAAGGTCTCGAAAGCTCTCTCAATCTCTGCCAGCCAGTATTGGGCCTCTTCAAAAGAGGATCTCTCTGAAAAAGTAGAAGGGTTCAGTCTTCTGTACCTCTCTATGAAGCCGGGGTCGATCAAGGAGGGAGCGGGGTCCCGAGGTAGAGGGACTGGGGCCGGCTGAGGGTGAACTAGGGGACCCTGTGGTGGCGCCTGCTGATGTGGTGGGGGCACTAGAATGCGCTGTGGTGGCACCTGTTGGTACTGTGGCTGTGGTACCGGGTCGTACCGCGGCTGTGGTGCCGGGTGGTACTGTGGAGGAACAGGCTCCTGCCGGGGTGGCTCGGGATCCGCCTGCTGTAGCGGGGGCTCAACCTGCGCTAGCGGAGGAGGTTCCGGTAACTCCTTTCTCTCCTCTTGCCTTCGCTGGGCAACTGCGAGAGCCTCCACCATCTCGAATAGTCTATCTAAATCCTCCCGAAGTGAATTATCTGGGGCCGCTCGGTTTAGTGGGGGCCTTCCTCTCCTCATTCCCGTGTACCTGCATTCACAAGGAATGATTGAGTAACGATATATCGGTGAGTATTTCTCTAAGGCACTATTGTGTAAGGGATGGGTCCGAGGAAATGCGGCTCTGATACCAACTGTAACAGCCCCGGGAATTCATAATGAAATGTATACTAAAAATATCAAATGCGGAAGCGAAGTCAAAATTTGAATAACATCCATTACACTAAAACCAAAAACGTGCCACAAAATATAAAAGATCAAACTACCTAAAGGAGAAACTTGAAAGTAAAAGCTGCGAATATGACTATGGAGTCTTTAGGCGTCCCCTTCGTCGTACTCCTGCGGAACCGGCTCGGGAACGATGTCCTCTTGATCTGAAATGATTAAATAAGGAATGAGCTACACTAGCCCAGTAAAGACATCACGATATCTCACCGTCACGGAGGTAAAGGTGGGTAGAAAACACAAAAAGACCAATGGAGCATAATTTTCAACAAATCCTTTTATTAATAATAAAACCTTTACCATTCACTTACCTCGGTGAAATTCATAAAACAATATACGAAAGCAATAACATCATCATCATCATCATGAAAACATATATATAAACTGTATAACATAATACCTATCAAGCTTTTCGTAATTCAATCGTTACACAACATATTTTCCTCATTTACCAGCCCACTGGTATCCATGGGGATTCATAGGAGTCCCGCTACCTGTTAACCCTTAACACTTGAAATCATATTCCAGGGCCATCCCCATACCCCGTCCGGTATGGGCGCCAAACCATAGACCTCATTACCCCGTCCGGTATGAGGGTGAAACGGGCCGTCCCCATACCCCGTCCGGTATGGGAGACCACAATCCCGGTAGGGTTCCCTACGGACCCGGTCCGTCCACCATCTCCCAGGATATCTAGTCAGGCTGACCATATTATACAATTCCCATTTACATAATCTTTCATTCTCCTTTTCCCTCAGTTAGCATTATCAATCACATACAAACAAGCAAAACGATAATTTATGCCAAACAGACAACATACAGCATCAATATCCCGGTCATTCAATCCATAATCAATAAAACAGTAAAATATGCACACGGAACTATAAAATAAAAACATCGAACCTCATGCTGCATTTAGAACTGTAAAACAGGCCAAATAACAGTTAACCGACAAACACACTAGACTCGGGCTCCATTAGCGACCTTAAACAATTTCACACATTCGTTGATTCATGAAATACCGTTTTATCATTTATTGAACTTTAAAACCGTGATAGGAAATAGGGTGAGGGGTCCTTACTCGTTTCGGGGTCCGAACACGGTTTCACAGTGCGCTTGCAGGCTGTCCCTAATTTTCTCTGAATTTTTCCCAGGGAACTGAAACGCACTACAGGTACCTGCACGTATTCCAAAAAATCCCAAATTAGGCCTAGTGCCCCTTTCGGCCAATATCGCAACTTCAGCACGGCGGCTCCGCCGTGCTCCGGCAACAAGCGGCGGCGGTTCGCCTCGGGTTGGCCGTTTTCGGCCGTTTCCGGCCGAATTCGGCCACACTCGCATTGGTTCCTGTGATAAAACAACCCTACGGCCCTCGGGGGGCTGAAAATTTACGGAAAACCGAAGCTTACCGGCGGCGGTGCTATCGGGTGCAGCGGCTCTCCGGTGAAGTTCGTGTTTTGGTGATTCGGCTCCGATCAACCTGTAGAGAAAAGAATGGTGATCACGGTGGTATAAAAATTGCATTAAACGGAGGCCGGGAAGGGCCTCATCGGAGGCAAAAACCGAGGAGGGGCACGGTGGCGCCGCTGGCTTTCGGCCGTGTTTTTCGGCCCTTTGGCCGGGATTTTGGCTCCGATTTGGCCACTGGGGAAATCAACGTGGAAAAACGAGTCGGGGGTATGAAATTTACCTCGATTGGCGGTCGGAAATCCCTCCGGTGCGGTGGCGGGTGGCGGCGGCCGGCTTCTGGTTCGTCTTCTCTGGCGAGAGCAGGCGGCTAGGGTTTGGGGTCTGGTGTGGGGGTCTTATTTATACCCTTTTTCCTTTTGATCTCAGCCGTCCATTTTGATTTAATCTGGGCCGTCCGTTTTTGATTAAATCTGGGCCGTCCGTGCGATTAAATCTGGGCCGTCCGTCCGATTAAATCTGGGCCGTCCGTGCGCGCGATGATCTGGGCCGTTCGATCGCGCGCACGCAGATCGCTAACGTGGCCCGTCCCCGGTCGACGTGGTTTTGCCACGTGGCAGGTCCTGGTTGGCCAGGACTGCTGACTGGGTCTGCTGACGTGGCTGCTGACGTGGCACGCGCGTTTTTTTTTTTTTTCCTCTTCTTAAATTTCCCCGGGCGCTACAACCTGATCATGTGTTTTTATTAAAGCGCCAGCATGATCACCACTTTAAATTGGAATCTGGATGCACGTGCCATCTTCCACAGCATAGTACAAAAATCACTACAATGCTGGCAATAGCATCTGAAGAGGCTTTGGGCATGGAAGTGGTGGACAACAAGGCTCTCTAATTAGTCGTTTGTTCAGGTTCTGTTGTGGCCATGCATTGGAAACGCTCATCAAAAGTGCTTCTTACTGTATGATGCATGATAATTAGACTTGAAAATTTATGTTTAGAATTTGGGGTTTTTAGAGGAGAAAGAAAGTCTTTTGGGATTAATGAGAGAAGAACTAAAGGACAATAGAGGATATATATATGTATATTTTTGTATCTAAAAAATTCTCTAACAATAATGTTATATATTATTTAAGTAGACATATTTATATCTGTAAAATATGTACATATAAAGTATATTTAGAAGAAATGTGAGGTATCTTTGAATTTATTCATTAATTTATCATAATCCTATTATTCAAAAAGATTTTACTAAAATCCCTAAATGAAATAAAAAATATGATTTTGTAGAAACTAGTGATATGCTATTGGCTTTTTTTTAAATATATAAAGATATTATTTACAAAAAAATAATAGTTTATTAAAGAATTGGATGTTTTTCCTAATACTCAAAATTCTTGGGTTCTAGAAAAATGAGATTATTAAATTTGTTTTAGATTTAAAAAATAAAATTGTTAAATTGATTGGTCGTAAGCCACCACCAAAGAATGGTGCATGGTTAAAGATCGTCTCAGCCTAAAAATTTAGTGTATCTTATATAAATGGTAAAACAAGGAGAAGAAATTTTATCAAAGTTCTATTGAAGTGACTATAAAGTATTATCTATCACTAAAAACTATCTCTATTATATAACATCTTATCACGCTTTAAAAAGAATCTTTCTTTTGATGGGACGAATAATATTGAAGTAATATATCTCATTAGTAATTCAATCTAATATGTTTAATCTAAGTGTATTAGATTCATTTATCATATTTTGTTAAAAAAATAGTAAATGGATAATTATTTGTCAAATTTAAATCAACAGATGATCAGTATTTTTGGAAGGTTTATAAACAAATATTAAAGCTTGTCTCGATGCTCTGGGGGAATAAAAAAGCTCGCAATAATAATATAAAATATTACTATCATTTTTAAGAGTATTTTTCTTTAGAGTTACAAAAACCAAATTCCAGAGTTGATTATTTTCCTTAGATATAACTTCACCAGCTCTATTTCATGCTTATCAAACTTGTAACATGATATCTTGTTAAACTTAATCTTGTATGGATCAGGAGCAAACATATCAAGTTCGTTCTTCTAGTGAAGCTCTCAGTGAGATGTGTGAAGGAAATTGAAGCCATTCAACTGTAGAAATAATTTTAATTTTATCCATATAATTAGTAATTTATAATAAAGAAAACCATCCAAGAAAAATACATTTACAATGGAGAAGGATGCTGGTAGGGATGGCACAAGGGAAGCCTTACCAAATGGAAAGAAGTCCAACATGGTCTTGGGTCCCTCTAAAGCTTCCTCCTTTAAACCTTATGACCTCATATTTTGATTGTAGAAAATATTAACGTTAAATATCTAGATTTTATATTTGTACTTGAAGATTAAGAAAAATGGAAAGAAGCTTATTTTTTTTCTTTCTTCGAATGAATGGAGGTTAAGTGCGTATCCTCGACTTTAATCTACAATATATAATTTGAGAGGTTATGTACGCTTTGGAAAACTAACTTTTTGCTATACTTCTTTGTTGCACCGGTCAAGAAGACTAGTTTAATTGAAGAACAATTGAATTGTGATGGGAGGATAAATAACATAGGATTGAGTATTTTATATAGGCCGTGGAAAATGTAGATTTTATTATACTTAAACTTATGAAATCTTTGGATATAAATAAAGAATCTATGGCGATTTGGAAAGTGGTTTCATTTTTTGAAATCTTTAACTTAAATGAATAATCTATTTCTATTTGAGACGAGATTTTATTATATTCATGTCATATCTTACTTAATATATATATATAATTAATTTAAAATATTGATTTGATTAATTCTATTATCTCCAACTGTATTAAAATTAACTTTTGAATTTTAATCCATGCGTCAAAGAACTTATTCATTATTTTTTTAAAAAAAGTGAAAAAAGACAATTCTTTTGAGGTAATGATAGAAGTTTATCACCACGCTTAGTGTAAAAAGCCACGTTATACAAATATGTCAACGGTACTTTACAATAATATGATTAGTTATTTTAATATAATATCTCTACTTTAAATGATGTAGTTATATACCAATATATAAAGATTGGTTAGTAATTAACCTTAAAATTTTGATCTAATTGTTAATAAAAATTTTGAAATACCTTTTAACATTCTATTCAAAGTATAGTATAATATAAAAATATAAGTAAAAAATGATACCGATATAAAATACATATAGAAGATAACTAACTTTCTACGATACTTCCTTTTTGCATCAATCAAAAGGACTAAGTATTGAAGAACAATTACAATATGAGAAGAGAATAAACGTATAGAGTTGATTATTTTGTACAGTTTGTGAAAAATGTAAATGTGACGTTTCGATGCCCGAGAGCAACAACATCAAATGTATCTATTAAATAATTTTTTTTAAATATACTACCGCAGAACATTCCATCCCTTACAAACATAAATTTAGTATTTTGGGCACAAGTTAACTATCTAGATATATATATATATATTAGTTTAAGTTAAATAACAAAAAACAATTATTTTGCCTCTATTCGAAATATACAAAAGTCATCTTATCCTAATCCATGTAGAACGGATCCAAACAAGCATTTAGAAGCATATCTTCATTTTAATATGGGAAATTGGATTAGGAGTGAGTTCCAATAATTCAACAAGATCGGCAGTAATAGATTTACACAAACAATGTTTTCAAAACCAATAAATACAGCTTATAAAATTACAGTTTAATTTATACTAATTTTAGTACTTTCACCAATCATTTAATAATTTCAGTAATCACTGACAGATCAATAGTGCACTCAATACCGTACTCGATCCTCCAATGCACACACACATAAGTTTGAACTTATATTTGAAGTTGTATTATAAAATTTTAATTTTTTAATAATTATAACCATACTATATGACCTGCACAAGGTATAAAATGGACCAACGATTATACCTCTGCACTGCTAGGGATTACAAGCTCTACCATGATGTTTTGGCTAATAAAAGGTGGAGGTGCCCTAATTGGCACTATGAGAGGTAAATCTTTATCATTACTTTTATTGTATATGTATATATTTATGTGCAAATTCACTACATGTTATGTAGAGTGATGTGGATATATATGTTTCTAAAAGATAAACTGTGATGTTGATTAAGAAAGAGCAAGACAAAAATGTAATACCCAAAAAATTTTATTTATTATTACTATTATTATTATTATTTTACTGAATTATTGTTAATTAATTCTAAAAAAATATAATTAAGTGTTAATTGAATTTAATTTATTTTAAATTACTTTAATTTATATTAAATAGAAATAATGATGATAAATATAATAAAAAGGGGGTAAAATTATTTAGGGATTTAATTGAAAGTAATTTTGAGAAAAAGGGGTGAAAATTTGGGTTCTGGAGGTATTTTTGAAAGAAAATTTGAAAATCGGGGGTTAAAACGTAATTTGGAAAACTTGCGCCAAGTCAGCAGCCTTGGCCAATTAGGACACGCCGCGTGGCAAAGACGCTGACGCGGGAGGCCACGTGGAAGGGAGCCATGTGGGCGATCCGCGTGCGCGCGATCGAACAGCTGAGATCCGTTCCTACGCGCACTGATGGCCCATATCAAAAGTGCGTACGGACGGCCAAGATTGCACGCGTACGGACAGCCTAGATTGAATCGCTCACAGACGGCCCAGATTGCATCGCGATGAACGGTCCAGATTCATTTCCTATTTAATCGTGATCGGACGGCCCATATTAAATCGTGATGGACGGCTCATATTAAGAGCGGAATGTTATAAATAATCTCATCTACACCCAAACCCTAACCCTAGCTGCCAGAGCCCTCGCCGGAGAAGACAGCCTAGCCACCGGAGGACCGACCGTCACCACTCGCCACCGCACCGTTACCGGAAGAGGTAAAAATTCTCCCCTTGGCTCGGATTTCGATTTTAAACCCACCTGTAGCCAAATTGGAGCTAAAATACCGACCAATTGGCCGAAAAATACCGCCGCAGGTTTTCTCAGTTTTTACCTCCAATGAGGCCCTTCCCGATTTCCGTTCGATGTAATTTTTACACCATTGTGACCACCGTTCCTTCCTCTACAGGTTGACCAGAGCAAAACACCAAATCGCGACTCGAGTCGGAGGAGCCGCCGCACCGGAGAGCCCCACCGCCTGTAAGGTTCTGTTTTCGGTTTTTTTTGGTCCACTAAGGGCCCTAGGGGTGTTTTATCACAGGAACCAATGCAAGCTTGGCAAATTTTGGTCGAAGACGGCCAACCGGAGGCGGATCACCGCCACAAGCGGCGACGCCATCGCTGGAGCACGGCGGAGCTGCCGTGCCGGAATTCCAAAATTGGCCGAGTAGGCCCTAGGTCTGATTTTGAGTTATTTGGGGACTTGTGCAGGTACCGTAAGTGTGTTTCAGCTCCCGAAAAAAAAATTCAGGGAACCTAGGGACTGCTCGCAGGCATAGTGAAAAACCAGTTTTAGACTTCGAATCAAGTAAGGACCCCTCACCCTATTTCTAATCATGGGATTAAAGTTTAATAAGTGATAAAACTGTATTTTATGAATTATATAGATACACATAATTTATTACGGTTGCTAATGGAGCCCGAACCGGACGTATTTCTCTGTCAGTTCCTGTTAGGTTTATTTATAGTTTTAAATGTAGTATGGTATCTATTTTATTCATTCTAGGGTTTTGAATGCATGAATCACTGCTTACTTTTTTTCGGTCTGATTTCGTGAATCTAATAATATGCTTGCCTTGTTGGGTGCTCGTTAATTATTTAACTATTCATGTTTATGTGGGAAATAGAAAACTAAGAAAAAAAATAGAAAAGGTATGTGAATTGACAAATGGATAAGTTGACAACCTCATTAGATATCCTAGGAGATGGTGGACGGACCGGGTTCATATGGAACCCTACCGGGAATGTTGTCTCATACCGGATGGGGTATGGGGACTTTAAATATTTTGGCGCTCATACTGGACGGGGTATGGGGACAGCCCGCTTCACCCTCATACCGGACGGGGTATTGAGGTTTATTTTTTGACGCCCATACCGGATGGGGTATGGGGACGGCCCTGGAAATTAAGTTTGTTAAGGGAATAGTTCACGGGTAGCGATCCCCATGGATACTAGTAGGCTAATAAAAAGGGATAACTATTGTTTAATGATTGGAATATAAAAGTATGGCATGTATTATGTTACAGATTGTGTATGAACTCATGATATCTATGATGTTATTGTTTCCATTTGTCGTTTTTATAAATCCCACTGAGGTAAGTAGAAGGTAAATAGTTTGATTATTGATAAATAAATTTACTTGAAACTTGTGCTCCATTGGTTATTTTTGGTTTTCTACCAACCTTTATTTCTGTGACAACGATATAGTGTGATGTCTTTACTGAACTAGTGTAGCTAACTCCTTACTTAACCATTTCAGATCTGGAGGACTTGGTTCCCGAGCCCGATCTACAAGAAGACGGCGAGTAGTTACCTAGATGTTTATTAATTCCTCTTATAGTCTTTCATTTCCAGTATTTTCCTTTAGATGACTTATTTTTGATATTGTTAGTACGTTTAAATTATTGTGTAAGGGATATGAACCAGAACCTTTTATTTCGCTTCCGCACTTATATTCTTTATATGCATTTTTCTTTTAAATTTTTGGGGCTGTTACACTTGCAGAGGGTGTACAAGAGATACAAAATGCAGAATGCACCTCTTGTGTCTCCTTCGCTTGCTACAAGTATCACTTTAGGGACAGTCAGTGCCGCACTTGCATTTATTATATGAAATATGCACAGCCCTAATCTCCCATAATCATCAATCTAGCTTAATGAATACACATATTAGAAGTGTCATCTTTTAAACTTTATGTTGACCATATGTAAACTCCAAACTGCATGATCATGTTTTTTGATTAACAGCCTGAGCTCGATCACCACTTTTAAGTGGAATATGGAAGCACATGCCATCTTCGACCGCATAGTACATAAATCCCTACAGTGCTAGCGGTAGCATATGCAGAGGCTCTGGGATGGAGGCGGTGGATGACAAGGCTCGCTCTCTAATTAGTCATCATCTGTTTAGGTTCAATGGTGGCCATGCATTGGATGCTCTTATCAAAATAGCTTGTTGCTGTATGATGGGTGATGATTAGGCTTCAAAATTTGTGTTTAGAATTTGGGTTTTGGAGAAGAGAAAGAAAACTTTTTGGAATTAATGAGAGAATAACTAAAGGACAATAGAGAATATATATAAATATGTATATATGTATATTTTTTTTCTATCTCAAAAATACTCTAGCAATAATGTTGCATCTTGTTTAAGTATGCATATTTGTAATTGTAAAATATGTACATATAAAGTATATTTAAAAGAATTGTGAAGTATCGTTGAATTTATTTTTTGATTTATCATAATCCTATTATTTAAGAGAATTTTATTAAAATCCCTAAATGAAATAAATAATCTGATTTAGTAGAAATTAGTGATATACTATTGGCTTTATTTTAAATATATGCATCTATTATTTCCTTAAAAATAATGGTTTATTAAAGAATTAGATGTTTTTCCTAGTACTCAAAATTCTTGGGTTCAACAAAAATGAGATCATTAAAATTTTTTTGAAAATAAAATATTAAATGATTAAATAGATTGGTAGTAAGCCACCACCAAAGAATGATACATAGTCAAAGATTATCTTAGCCTAAAAAATTGGTATATCCTACATAACTTGTAAAACAAGTAGAAGAAATTTTCCCAAAATTCTATTGAAGTGACTATAAACTCTTAGTTATCACTAAAAACTATCTCTGTTATATAACATCTTATCATTTTTTTTAGAAAAATATTTCTTTTGATTGGATGATTAATATTGTAGTAATATATGTAACGGCCCCGGAAATTAAAAGAAAATGTATATATATTTATTCTAAGTGCGAAAGCGAAATAAAACAGATTATGATTAACATCCCTTACACAATATCCAAAACGAATTAAAGTATAAAAGAATAAACTAACTTAAAGGAAATACTATGAAAGAATATGTAAGGAAAACTAAATAATTCTTTTGCTTCTACTCGCTGTCTTCCTGCAGAACGGGCTCGGGAATCAAATCCTCCTGATCTGAAATGGTTAAGTAAGGAATGAGCTACACTAGCCCAGTAAAGACATCACACTATCTCACTGTTACAAAAGTAAAGGTTGGTAGAAAACGAAAACAACCAATGGAGCATAATATATAACAAACTTATTTATCAATAATAAAACCCCTTTACTGTCCACTTACCTCGGTGAGATTCATGAAAATAATTTATAAAAACAATTACATCATAAATATCATAAGATCATGCACACTCTGCAACATAACACATATCATGCTTTTGTATTTCAATCATCAGGCAACAATTATCCCCTTTTATTCAGCCTACTAGTATTCATGGGTATCCATAGGGGGTCCCCACTACACGTGAACCACTCACATTAATAACTTAATTCCAGGGCCGTCCCCATACCCCATCCAGTATGGGTGCCAAAACCATAAACCTCAATACCCCGTCCAGTATGAGGGTGAAATGGGTCGTCCCCATACCCCGTCCGGTATGGGTGCCAAAACCATAAACCTCAGTACCCCGTCCGGTATGAGGGTGAAATGGGTCGTACCCATACCCCATCTGGTATGGGCGCCAAAACACATAAAGTCTCCATACCCCGTCCGATATGAGAGACCACGTTCCCGGTAGGGTTCCCTATCGACCCGGTCCGTCCACCATCTCCCAGGATATCTAGTGAGGCTGTAGACATTATCCATTATCAATTCACATACCTTTTTACCATTTTTTTTAATCCCAATTATCCAATCAAATACAAACACGTAAACCAGTAATGGACACCAAACAAGGCAACACAACATCGGGTTAACAATAATTCAAAGCATAATAAATGAAACCGTGATTCATGCATATGAAACTATAGAATAAACACATCAGACACCATACTGCATTCAAAACTGTAAAATAAATCAAACAACACCTGACCAAAAATATATCAGATTCGGGCTCCATTAGCAACCTTAATCAATTATACATATCTATTAATTTATAAAATACCGTTTTATCATTTATTAGGCTTTAATGTTGTGATAGGAAATAGGGTGAGAGATCCTTACTTGTTTCGGAGTCTGAAATTGGGTTCTCACTATGCCTACAGGCAGTCCCTAGATTCCCTAAATTTTTCTTCGGAAACTGAAACACACTTCTGGTACTTGCACGTGTCCCCAAAAACCCCAAATCAGACCCAGGGCCCTTTCGACCAATATCAGAATTCTGGCACGGCGGTGATTCACCTCGGGTTGGCCATTTTTGACCGTTTTCGGCCGAATTAGGCCAAACTTGCATTGGTTCCTGTGATAAAACACCCCTGGGGCCCTCGGTGGGCAAAAAAATTCCATAAAATCGAGACTTAGCGGCGGCAAAACTCTCAGGTGCGGCGGCTCCTCCGGCGCGAGTTGCGATTCGGTGTTTTGCTTCGGTCAACCTATAGAGAAAAGGACGGTGGTCACAGTGGTATAAAAATTACATCGAACGAGAAACGGGAAGGGCCTCATCGGAGGCAAAAATTGAGGAAACCCGCGGCGGCGCTACTGGACTTCGGCGGTGTTTTCTGGCCAATCAGCTGGTGGTTTGGCTTCGATTTGGCCACAGGGAGGTTCGGCATTGAAAAACGAGCCAAGGAGAGAAATTTTACCTTGTTTGGCAGCCAAAAAG
Source organism: Carica papaya (assembly GCF_000150535.2). The sequence continues at coordinate 1,798,264 of NW_019014638.1, forward strand.
TCCTCCGATGCAACAGCAGGTGGCGGCGGCCGGTTCCTCCGGTGGTTGGGTCATCTTCTCCGGCGAGGGTTCTAGCGGCTAGGGTTTGGGGTTGGGTGTGGATGCGATTATTTATAATCCTCCCCTTTTAATCTGAGACGTCCATCATGATTTAATCTGGACCGTCCGATCGCGATTAAACTGGAAATAAATCTGGGCTGTCCATCGCGATGCGATCTGGGCTGTCCGTGCGTGATCAAATCTGGATCGTCCGCACGCGTGAGATCTGGGCCGTTTGATCGCGCGCACGTGGATCGCCAATGTGTCTCCGTCCTGCGTGGCTTCCCGCGTCAGCGTCCTTGCCACGTGGCGTGTCCTGGTTGGCCGGGGCTGCTGACCGGGCTGCTGACGTGGCACTATTTTTCTAAATTGTATTTTGATCCTCGGTTTTAGATTTTCTTTTCAAAAACACCCCCATAATCTAAATTTTCACCCCTTTTCTCCAAAATCAATTTCAATTAAATCCCAAAAATAATTTTAACCTATTTTATTATTATTATTATTATTATTATTTCTATTAATTTAAATTAAATTAAATTAAAATCTTATAAATTAAATATTAAAATAGAATAAAATTCAAAGAAAATTCAATAAAATTAAATAAAAATTTAAAAAAAATAAAATACAAATTTTTTGGGTATTACAACTCTCCCCCCCTTAAAGAAATTTGGTCCCCCAAATTTGCCTCTTACTCTTGGTCGAACAAATGGGGATACTGGGCTCTAAAATCTGATTCTAGCTCCTAGGTAGCCTCCCTTGGCGAGTGGTTCCGCCACACTACCTTTACAAATGATTTTCTCGGTTGCGGAGTATTTTGCTCTTTCGGTCCGTGATACCGACTGAGACTTCCTCATAAGATAAGTCCTCTTGGAGTGGGAGCGATTCATGAGCCAAGACATGAGAGGGGTCCGGGTTGTACTTACGTAGCATGGATACATGGAACACATTGTGGACCTTGGAGAGCTCTGGAGGCAGTGCTAGTCTGTAGGCGGCAGTACCAATCATGTCTAAGACTTCATATGGTCCAGTAAATCGGGGGTTCAGTTTTCCCCTCCTGCCAAACCAACTAATTCCTTTGAAAGGAGTGACCTTAAGGAACACCCAGTCGCCTTGTTCAAACGCTAAATCTCTCCTCTAGGTGTCTGCATAACTCTTCTACCTGCTCTGAGCCGTCTGAATATTCTTTCTTATTTTAACTATTTTAGACGTGGTCTCCTCCACCAACTCCAGACCGAATAATTTTCTATCGCCCACTTTTTCCTAACAAATCGGTGATCTGCATGGGCGCCCATATAACGCCTCATACGGAGCCATGCCAATGTTCGCTTGGTAGCTGTTGTTGTAGGCAAATTCTATCAGGAGTAGACGGTCATCCCAATGGCCCCCAGAGTCAAGGACACAATCTCGGAGCATATCCTCAAGTGTACGGATTGTCATTTTTGACTGTCCATCAGTCTGAGGATGGAAGGCAGTACAGACAGACAGATTTGTTCCCATGGCCTGCTGAAAGCTACTCCAAAACCGAGAAGTGAACCTAGGGTCCCTGTCGGATACCACTGTCACTAGAACTCCATGCAATCTGACTATCCCCGGATATACATTCTTGCCAACTTGTCCAAGGGATCGGTTATCCTGATGGCTAGGAAGTGGGAATACTTGGTAAGCGGGTCAATAATTACCCAGATGGCGTCATGTCCTGAACGTGCCTTGGGTAATCCCGTTATGAAGTCCATGGCGATATGCTCCCACTTCCACTTCCACTTAGGTAATTCAATCTAATATGTTTAAACTAAGAATATTGGATTTTTTTATCATAGTTTGTTAAAAAAATTATAAATGCACAATTTCATGCTCCTCAAACTTATAACCTGATATCTTGCAAGATCAGCAACCAACATATCAAATTTGTTATTCTAGTGAAGCTCCTAGTGTGATATGTGAATGAATTTGAAGCCATTCAACTACAGTTAATTTTAGTTTTATCCATATAGTTAGCTATTCATTATAGAGAAAACCATCTAAGAAAAACACATCTACAATAAAATTAACGGAAAAGGATTTTGTTATTGATGGCTCGAGTGAAGCCTTACCGAGTAGGAATGAGTGCAACACAGTCTTGGGTCCCGTAAGATTTTGCTAGCACATATCTTCTGCAAAGCATCCTTCTTTAAACCTTATGACGTGAGATTTAGATTGTAGAAGATACTAATATCGAACATCTAGAGTTTATGTTTGTGCCTGAAGATTAAAAATGGAAAGAAACTTCTTTTTTTTTCTTTCTTTGAATGAATGGAGTTAAGTGCGTACCCTTGTGTTTAATCTATAAAAAATAACTTGAGAGGTTATGTAGACTTTAGGAAACCAACTTTTTGCTATACCTCTTTGTTGCATCAGTCAAGAAGACTAAGTTTAATTGAAGAATAATTGAATTGTGGTGGGAGGATAAATGACATACGATTAATTATTTTATATAGGCCATGGAAATTGTAGATTTTATAATACAATAACTTATAAAATCTTTGAAATTAAATGAAGAATCTATGGCTATTTATAAAGTGCTTTTGAAGTCTTTAACTTAAATGAATAATGAATCGCTATTTGAGATGCAATTTTATTATATTTATGTGATATCTTACTTAATATATATAAAATAATTAAAAACATTGATTTAATTAATTTTATGGTCGCCAACTATATTAAAATTAAAATTTGAATTTTAATCCATGCCCTAAAAAACTTATTCGTCATTTATTTTTTTTAAAGTTAAAAGAGACAATTTTATTGAGATAATGATAGAAGTTTATCACTACGCATAAGGTAAAAGCCACATTACATAAAAAATCGACTGTACTTTAAAATAATTAATCATGACTAATTATTTAATAATATATTTCTACTTTAAATCATGTATTTATATACCAATATATAAAGTTTTGTTAGTAATTAACCTTAGAAACAAGATCTAATTGTTAATAAAAATTTTGAAATACTATTTAACATCCTAGCTAAAGTATAGTGTAATATAAAAATATATATCAATAACGATAACAATATAAAATACATAGAGAAGGTGACCAACTTTCCACGATACTTCTTCCTTTCATCAATCAAGAGGACTAACTTATTATTGAAGAACAATTATAATGTGAGAAGAGAATAAATATATAGGGTTGATTATTTTATGCAGGTTGTAAAAACGTAAGTCTTATTTTATACTATAACTTATGAAATCTTTGAACTCAAACAAAGAATCATAAACTATTTAAAGAAAATAGAGAATTGTGGGTATTTAAAATATAATTTCTTAAATAAAGAATTCATGACTATTTTAGACGTGATTTTATTATAACTTAATTTATATAAAATATTTATGAATATTGATTTTATTAGTTTATGACTATCATTAGAGTACAAACTGAGTCATTTCAAATAAAATTTACTTTTGAATTTAATCTTTTTGCAGAAGAACTCATTAGTTATTTACTTCGAAAAGTAAGAAATAATTTTGTTAAGATAATGTTAAAAGTTTATCACGCCGCAATATTCTTTTTGAATTATAAGCAACAAAAACTTGATCCCTAAATTCTCATTGTTTATTTTCATAGAATGCGTTGTTTTTATTAGTTAATGTGAGATCTTTGTTTGTTTTTTTTAAAAAATCTACCATACTTTACGATAATGTCATTAGTTATTTTAATGTAACATTTTAGTATAAATCATATATTTATATATTGATATATAAAAATTGGTTAAAATTTAATATTGGAAGCATAATCTAATTCTGAAATACCTTTTAACATACTACATAGTGTAATATAAAAAATATAAGTCGATACTGATAATACTTTTAACTGTAAACTAAAGGTTTACATGGTCACAGCACTAGCACCTTGTGAGCCTTTAAACTAATTAAATACTCATACAAACTTTACTTTGTAATATTAACTTAACTTATTACTGATCTTGTAAGTTTAATTAATGTGATACATTTATAAGTTTTTTGAGTTACCTTTAACTTATTACTGGCCTCGTATAAAAGATAATTATGCATAAAAAAATTATTCCACCATATGGTCTATTAGAGGTTAAAAATGAAAAATTCATCCTCCTTGAAAGCTTTTCTATTCAAGTAATCAATTTATTCTCTCTTCCTCTTACCTCATAGTCAACATTTGTTTTCCTCACATTATGTTGTCTCTTCATTTTTACCTCAATTTTTGGCCATAAAACTAATTTTTAGCCTTAATATTTTC
>NW_019014638.1:1803467-1818545 GCF_000150535.2 Carica papaya
ATTTATCAAAAATCAAACCATTTACCCTCCACTTACCGCAGTGAGATTTATAAAAACAACCTATAGAAATAATAACATTATAAATATCATGAATTCATATATAATCTGAAACATAGCACATATCATAATTTTATATTCAAATCATCAACCAACAATTGCCCCTTTTTATCAGTCTACTAGTATCCATGGGGATCCATAGGGGTTCCCACTACACATGAACCATTCCCCTTAGCAAACTTAAGTCCAGGGCCATCCCCATACCCCCTCCAGTATGAGTGCCAAAACAATAAACCTCAATACCCCGTTCGGTATGAGGGTGAAGTGGGCCGTCCCCATACCCTGTCCGGTATGAGTGTTAAAATCATAAAGTCTCCATACCCCGTCCGGTATGAGACAATGTTCACGGTAGGGTTCCTAATGAACCCGGTCCGTCCACCATCTCCCAGGACATCTAGTGAGGCTATCATTTTATCTATTTATCAAATTACACCCCATTCCTATTTGTCCTTAGTCTCTGTTACCAACTCAAACATAAATACATAAACAAATAACGTGCATCCAACAAAGCAAGCATATGTAAGATTTCTAAAATCAAACAGTAGTGAAGTAAGCAGTGATTCATGCATTTAAAACCATAGAATAGATAAATCAGATATCATAATACATTTAAACTGTGAAATAAATCAAGTAGGAATCAACAGGAAATAATGTCCGATTTCGGGCTCCATTAGCAACCTTAATTAATTATGCATATCTATTAATTGTATAAAATACAGTATTACCATTTATTTGAACTTTAATTCCATGATAGGAAATAGAGTGAGGGGTCCTTATCTGATCTGACGACGAAAACTAGATTTTCACTGCGCCTACGGGCGGTCCCTGAGTTCCTTGAATTTTTTTTCGGGAACTGAAACGCACTTACACTACCTACACATGTCCCAAATAACCCACAAATTAGACCCAGGGCCTACTCGACCAATTTTGGAATTCTAACACGGTGGCTCCACTGTGCTCCAGCGACGGTGCCGTCGCTCGCGGCGGCGATCCGCCTCGGGTTGGCTATTTTTGGCCATTTTTGGCCGAATTCAGCCAAACTTGCATCGGTTCCTGTGAGAAAACACACTTAGGGCCCTCAGTGGGCCAAAAAAACATAGAAAACTGAAACTTACCGGCGGTGGGGCTCTCCGGTGCAGCGGCTCCTCCGGCTTACGTCGCAGTTGGGTGTTTTGCTCTAGCCAACCTGTAGAGGAGGAAATGGTGATCACAAAGGTGGGAAAATGACGTCAAATGGGAATCAAGAAGGGCCTCATCGGAGGCAAAAACTAAAACACCCCGCAGCAGCGCCGCTGGGCTTCGGCAGCATTTTTTGGCCAATTGGGCGGTGCTTTCGCTCCAATTTGGCCATAAGTGGGTTTAAAATCGAATTTTGAGCAAAGGGTAGAATTTTTACCTCGTTTGGCGGCCGAAAATTGCTCCGGCATGGCGACGGGTGGCGGCGGTCGGCTCCCCGATGGCTGGGCTGTCTTCTCCGACGAAGGGCTCTAGCAGCTAGGGTTAGGGTTTGAGTGCATATGAAATTATTTATAACCATCCGCTTTTGATCTGAGTCATCCATCGCATTTAATCTGGACAATGAATTTGGGCCGTTCATCGCGATTCAATCTGGGTCGTTCGTGCGCGATTCAATCTGGACCGTCTGTGCACGATGCAATCTGGGCCGCCCCTGATGGCTGGCCTGTCTTCTCCGATGAAGGGCTCTAGCAGCTAGGGTTAGGGTTTGAGTGCAGATGAAATTATTTATAACCATCCGCTTTTGATCTGAGTCGTCCATCGCATTTAATCTGGACAATGAATCTGGGCCGTTCATCACGATTCAATCTGGGTCGTTCGTGCGCGATTCAATCTGGACCGTCTGTGCACGATGCAATCTGGGCCGTCCCTGCGCGTTTTGATCTGGGCTGTATGTGTGCGCGGGAACGGATCACAGCCGTTCGATCGTGCGCGCATAAATCGACCACGTGGCTCCCTTCCGCATGGCCTCTCGTGTCAGTGTCTCTGCCACACGGCCCGTCTTGGTTGGCCGGGGCAGCTGACGTGGTGTAATTTTTTTAAATTGCATTTTGACTCCCGATTTTTAATTTTTCTTTCAAAAATACCCCCAGAACCCAAACTTTCACCCCTTTTTCCCAAAATTATTTTCAATTAAATCCCTAAATAATTTTTACCCCTTTTATTATTATTATTATTATTATTTCCATTAAAATAAATTAAAGTAAATTAAATTCAATGTGTTATTACATAAATAATAATTATATTCATATAATAATTACAATAATAAAAAATAAAATAAAAAGAAAGGGTTGGGGTGTTACAGAAATAAAAAATCTAATTTAGTAGAAACGAATAATATGTTATTGGCTTTCTTCTAAATATATGCAGGTATTATTTTCAAAAAACTAATGGTTTATTAAAGAATTAGATGTTTATCCTAATACTCAAATTTCTTAGGTTCTAGAAAAATGGGATACTTAAATTCTTTCTGAGAGATAAAATATAAAATTATTAAATAAATTTGTAGTAAGCCACCACTAAAGAATGGTGCATGGTCAAAGATCATCTCAGCCTTAAAAAATTAGTATATCCTATATAAATAGTAAAACAAGTAGAAGAAATTTTCTCAAAGTTTTATTGAAGTGACTATAAAGTCTTAACTATTACTAAAAACTATCTTTGTTTTATAACATCTTATCACTCTTTAAAAAAAAATTTCTTTTGATGGGACGACAAACATTGAAGTAATATATCTCATTAATAATTCAATCTTATATGTTAAACTAAGCATGTTGGATTCATTTATCATAATTCATTAAAAAAATAGTAAATGGACAATCATGTATCAAATTTAAATCAACGAATGATCAATATTGTTGGAAGGCTCATACACAGATATTCGAGCTTGTTTTGATGCTCTCGAGGAATAAAAAATCCTCCAAAAATAATATGCAACATTGCGATAAATTTTAAGATTATTTTTCTTAGGAGTTATAAGAACCAAATTCCCAAGTTGATTGTTTTCCTCATAAAAAAACTTCATCAGCTCTATTTTATGCTCCTCAAACTTATAACCTGATATCTTGTTAAACTTAATCTTGTATGGATCAAGAACAAACATATCAAGTTCGTTCTTCCAGTGAAGCTCCTAGTGAGATGTGTGAAGGAAATTGAAGCCATTCAACTATAGTAATAATTTTAATTTTATCTAGATAGTTAGTTATTTATCATATAGAAAACCATCCATGAAAAATACATCTACAATAAAATTTATGGAAAAGGATTTTGGTATGAATGGTACAAGTGAAGCCTTACTGAGTGGGAATGAGTGCAACATGGTCTTGCATCCCGTAAGATTTTGTTGGTACAGATCTTCTCTAAAGCTTCCTCCTTTAAACCTCATGACCTGAGATTTAGATTGTAAAAAATATTAACATCAAATCTTTACATTTTATATTTGTACCTGAAGATTGAGAAGAATAGAAAGAAACTTATATTATTTTCTTTCTTCGAATGAATGGAGGTTAAGTGCGTACCCTTGAGTTTAATCTATAATAAATAACTTGAGAGGTTATGTAGGCTTTAAAAACTAACTTTTTGCTATACTTCTTTGTTACACCAGTCAAAAACATTAAGTTTAATTGAAGAACAATTAAATTGTGATGGGAGGATAAATGACATATGATTGAGTATGTTATATAGGCCACGAAAAATGTAGATTTTATTATACTTAAACTTATAAAATTTTTGAACTTAAATAAAGAATATATGGCCATTTAGAAAGTGGTTTTAACTTTTTAAAATTTTCAATTTAAATGAATAATCCATCGCTATTTGAGACGTGATTTTATTATATTTACGTGATATCTTACGTAATGTACATAAAATAATTAAAAATATTGATTTAATTAATTTTATGGTCGTTAGCTATATTAAAATTAACTTTTGAATTTTAACCCATGTGCTAAAGAACTTATTCGTCATTTATTTTTTTTAAAGTAAAAAAATAATAATTTTATTGAGATAGTGATAGAAGTTTATCACCACGCATAAGGTAAAAAGGCATGTTACACAAAAATATCGATTCTACTTTATAATAATGCAATAAGTTATTAGTATATAAATCACATATTTATATACCAATATATAAATATTGGTTAGTAATTAACCTCAAAAACTTTATCTAATTATAAATAAAAATTTTGAAATACCTTTTAACATCCTATTCAAAATATAGTGTAATATAAAATCATAAGTGGATAACGATAACGATATAAAATGCATACAAAAGGTAACCAACTTTTCATGATACTTATTCTTTTAATCAATCAAGGGGATTAACTAATTATTGAAGAATAATTATAATGTGAGAAGAGAATAAATGTATAGGGTTGATTATTTTGTGCAAACTATTAAAAACGTAAGTTTTATTTTTTACTATAACTTATGAAATTTTTGAACTTAAATAAAAAATCATAAACTATTTAAAGAAAATAAAGATTTGTAGTTATTTAAAATGTTTTTAAATAAAGAATGCATTGCTATTTGAGACTTGATATTATTATACTTATTAGATATTATACATTATTTATATAAAATTCTTATGAACATTGATTTTATTAGTTCAATGTCCACCATTATAGTACAAATAAGTCACTTCAAATAAATTTGCTTTTGAATTTAATCTTTGTACGGAAGAACTTATTAGACATTTACTTTGAAAAGTAGGAAACAATTTTGTGGAGATAATGTTAAAAATTTATATTGTTTTAGAATGTTTTTTCTCAATTTTTAGAAGGTAACTTTTATGGGAATTTAGAATTCATGATTAAGATGGTAAGTGCGATTGGAACAATGAAGCTCAAAAGGTAGAGTGAAGGAAGGAAAATGAGATAGATGGAAATAGTTTTGAATATTTTCTGCAAACTATTTTTTAATTTCGTAATTTTTATCTTTAGAAGACCAATTTAATGATAACGGTTAACCAAGTCTGCCCTTTCATATTTCTTTACCATACTGTACATAAATATGTATGTTTAGTTATTACTTATTATAATTAGATAATTAAGTGTTAAGTCTTTAAGAATATAAATAAATTTGTTGATCATATAAATATGACACCATAAAGTTTTGTTAAAAAATTATAGAAGCAAAACTTAGAGGATCACAATCACTTAATAATTTTTTATTTCAAATTAGTGATTTAAGAATAAAAAAACATAATAAACATTAGCTAATTTTTAAAATCTAAAGCTACAGATGGTTCACATTTTTTATGTACACATATGGTGTATATAAAAAAAGTACATGGTAAAGTTGAATTTATTTTTTTGATTTTGCAATAATATTATTGTATAAGAGAACTTAATCAAAATCTTACAAGATATCACAATTCTAATTCGGTAGAAATTTGTGATATGCAATTGGATTTTTTTTTTCTTCAAATGCATTTATTATTTTCTGAGAAACAATACTTTATTGAAAAATTGGATATTTTTCGTAATATTCAAAAGTTTTGGCTTCATGAAAAATGTGATCATTAATTCTTTTTTTTTTGTTGAGTATAAATGCTTGAAGAACATACTAAATTTTTTATTTCATCCCTAAATTCTCATTAATTCTTTTCATTAATTATGTAGTTTTTAGTAATTAATGTGATATATTTTTTATTTCTTTTGAAAAATTTATCATACTTTATAATAATGTGATTAGTTATTTTAATATAATATTTTAATTTAAATCATATATTGTATATAAATATATAAAAGTCAGCTAAAATTTAATGTCAGAAACATGGTCTAGTTGTTAATAAAAATTATAAAATACCTTTTAACATCCTACGCAGTGTAATAAAAAAAAATAAGCCGATAATGATAACATTTTAAACTACAAACTAAAGGTTTATATTTCTTTTAAATGATTGTATACTTGTACAAATACTTTGTAATATTAACTTAACTTATTATTGATCTAATAAGTTTAATTAATGTGATACAATTGTAAGTTTTTTGAGTTACCTTTAACTTATTACTGACCTCGTACGAAATTTTAAAAGATAATTATACATAAAAAAATTATTCCACCACATGATCTATTAGAGCTTTAAAATGAAAATTTCATCTTCCTTGGAAGTTTTCCTATTGTAGTAATTAATTTGTTCTCTTTTCCTCTTAGCTCACAGTCAACGTTTTATTTCCTCACATTATATTGTCTCTTCATTTTCACCTCAATTTTTAGCCTTAAAACTAATTTTTAGCATTTATTATTTTTTTTCACATTATGTATAAATGGATGTGTATAAATATATATATATATATATATATATATATAAAAGATAACATTATCAATTAATATTGAGTAAGTGGGATTGGTAGCATAGAGCTGCAATTATCAATTCAATGTTTACTATTCCAAAATGTTAAGTCTTGTGATAAAATAAACTATTATTAAGAAACTGATTACTTTTATAATATTCTGACTTACTTTGCTTGTATGAGTATCTATCATTTGTCACACGACTTTGATAGGTATAAGGAATACGTATAAGATCTCCTATTTGTATAGAAGTAAAAAATCATTCAATTTTTTATTTGTCCCACGACTTTTATTAGAAGAAAGAATACATACAAGATCTCCTATTTGTATAGAAGTCTAAAATCAAATAATATAAGCTTGTTGTAAACCTAAACAACAAATCAAGTCTCATTGGTGGAAAACAACAATTCCATTAGGGCGAGTTCGTTACCTGCACAAGGTATAAAAAGGACCAACGATTCTGCCTCACACTACTAGGGATTACAATCTCTACCATGATATTTTGGCTAATAAAAAGTGGAGGTGCCCCAATTGGCATTATGAGAGGTAAATCTTTGTCATTATTTTTGTTGTATATGTATATATTAATGTGCAAATCCACTACATGTTATGCAGAGTAATGTGTATATGAGTTTCTAAAAGATCAACTGTGATGTTGACTAAGAAAGGGCAAGTTGCAAAACTTGCAGAGGGTGTAGAAGAGATCCAAAATGCAGAATACACCTCTTATCTTTCAGACTTTATGTAAACTATATGTAAACTTCAGACTGCATCATCATATTTTTTTATTAACAGTCAGAGCTTGATCACCACTTTTAATTGGAATCTGGATGCACGTGCCATCTTCCACCGTGTAGTACACAAATTCCTACAGTGCTAGTGGCAACATCTGCAGAGGCTTTGGGCGAGGAGGTGGTGGATGACAAGGCTCTCTAACTAGTCGTCGTTCAGGTTCTGTGATGGCCATGCATTGGATGCTCTTATCAAAAGGGCTTGTTGCTATACGATGGGTGATGATTGCACTTCAAAATTTGTGTTTGGAATTTTGGTTTTGGAAAAGAGAAAGAGAACTCTTTTGAATTAATAAGAGAAGAACAAAAGGATAATAGATGATATATATATGTATATATGTATATTCTTTTTCTATTCCAAAATTTTCTAACAATAATGCTATATATTGTTAAAGTAGGCATATTTATATTTGTAAAATATGTATATATAAAGTATATTTAAAAGAAGTGTGAGGAATCCTCGAATTTATTTTTTGATTTATTATAATTCTATTATTTAAGAGAATTTTACTAAAATCCTTAAATGAAATAAAGAATCTGATGTGATAGCCCACCTTTTCTATTGAGGAGGGAGCGCTATTCCACGCACATAACTTGATATTTTTACACAGCAATAAGCAAAAACTTAAGATTCAATCATCCCTTGTACGGACTTATAAGTCATGAGGCTTACAAAATTCTTGAAATTTGCATCGTTATAATATAATTAAATCGACTTTATAAGACAAAACTCTCAAGATCACTAAAGGTTCTTTAAAGTCTTTATTCGACCTTGAACTTGCTCTTGATCTTGACTAATTTGCACTAGGGGATGTGAATTGGGGATAGCTTCATAAACTCAGAAAGGAAGAGAAACGATGCCCAGAACAAAGATATACACACACTCAATCACATAAGATTGGTAAAATAAATACATATCTTCTTTAAAACCAATTCCCAATCAATACAATAACCATAATTTAACATATTAAAATGAATCACTTTTTCACAAATGACTTCATAGATATCACAAATACTCTAACATCACTTTTACATAAAAATAATAATATTATTCACTGGTTTCATAACACTTGCACTTGCCACTGAATTACTTATCATTGCACATGTCAATATCATTTTCACTTTATAATGTTCACTTATCACTTTTTAGTTGCACTTGCATTGTCAGTCACATTTTTATGAAGGTTTATAATATTTATTTTTTCATCGTTTAAGAGTTTCATTGCATGATTCCGTTTTCACGGGCATCAACGAGGGCACTAAGGATTCCCTATACCATGTGGGTACATCAGTTATCACTTATCACTTTTCACTTTTCACTTTTCACTTGTCATTTATCACTTATCACATCCTCAATACACCTGAACATAGAATAGTTATGCATTGGGTATCAATTATCACTTTTCACATAGACCCGAACACGAAACGGTTACGTATAGGACTTTTCAACTTCAAAATGACATCGTTTTAAGCATAGCTTTATCCCTGTTTCTCTGGGCCGGGGTGTTACATCTGATTTAGCAAAAACTATTGCCATGCTATTAGCTTTTTTAAAATATATGTGGATATTATTTCATAAAAATAATAGTTTATTAAAGAATTGGATGTTTTTCTTAATACTCAAAATTCTTGGATTCTATGAAAATGAGATCATTAAATTTTTTTGAGAGATAAAAGATAAAATGATTAAATAGATTGGTAGTAAGCCACCACAAAAGAATGGTAAATGGTCAAAGATCATTTCAGCCTAAACTATATCCTATATAAGTGGTAAAACAAGCAGAAGAAATTTTTTTAAAGTTCTATTGAAGTGACCATAAAGTCTTTGCTATCACTAAAAACTATCTCTATTATATAATATCTTCTCTCTCTTTAAACCAAAATCTTTCTTTTGATGGGACGACTAATATCATAGTAATGTATCTCATTAGTTATTCAATCTAATATGCTTAAACTAAGTGTATTGGATTCATTTATCATAGTTCATTAAAAAATAGTAAATAGATAATTATATATAAAATTTAAATCAACAGATGATTAATATTATTGGAAGGCTCATAATCAGATATTCGAGCTTGTCTCGATGCTCTCGAGGAATAAAAAGCTTTTAATAATAATACAATATTACAATAAATTTTAAGAGCATTTTTCTTAGGAGTTACAAGAACCAAATTCCAAAGTTAATTTTTTTCCTCATAAAAAACTTCAGTAGCTCTACTTCATCCTCATCAAACTTGTAACCTAATATCTTGTTAAACTTAATCTTGTATGGATAAGGAACAAACATATCAAGTTCGTTCTTGTAGTGAAGCTTCTAGTGAGATGTTTGAAGGAAATTGAAGCCATTTAGTTGGAGTAATAATTTTAAATGTATCCATATCATTAGTAATTTATCATTAAGAAAATCAGCCAAGAAAAACACATCTACAATGGAAAAGGATGTTGGTATTGATGGCACAAGGGAATCCTTATCGAGTGGAAATGAGTGCAACATGGTCTTGAGACCCATAAGATTTTTCTGGTACAGATCTTCTCCAAAGCTTTCTCCTTTAAACCTTATGACCTGAGATTTACACGATAGAAAATATTGACATCCAACATCTAGATATTATATTTGTGCCTTTAGATTAAGAAAAATGGAAAGAAACTTGTTTTTTTGTTCTTTCTTCGAATGAATAGAGGTTAAGTACATAACTTTAAGCTTTATTATAATAAATAACTTGAGAGGTTATGTAGTCTTTGGAGAACAAACTTTTCACTATACTTTTTTGTCGCATCAGTCAAGAACATTGAGTTTAATTAAAGAACAATTGAATTGTTATAGGAGGATGAATAACATATGATTGAGTATTTTATATAAGCCGTCGAAAATATAGATTTTATTATACTATAGCTTAAAAAATATTTGAACTTAAATGAAAAATCTATGGCTATTTTGAAAGTGGTTTCATTTTTTGAAAATTTGAACTTAAATGAAGAATCAAACTTTATTTGAGATGGGATTTTATTATATTTGTATGATATCTTACTTAATATATATAAAGTAATTAAAAATATTGATTTGATTAATTATATGACCGCCAACTATAATATCCATGAGATGAATTTTACAGGTAGAAGGAATATCTACAAGATCTCCTATTTGTATAGCACTAAAAAATCATTCAATTTTTCATTTGTACCACGACTTTTATGGGTAAAAGAATTACCTACAAGATCTCCTATTTGTATAGAAATACAAAATCAAATACTACAACTTGCTATAGACCTAAAAAGCATATCAAGGCTCGTTGGTGAAAAGCAATAGTTCCATCTAAGAGAGTTCATTACCAGCATAAGGTGTAAAAAGGACTCACGCTTCTGCCTCTGCACAACTAGCGATTACAGGCTCTACCACGATGCTTTGGTTAATAAATGTTGAAGGTGCCCCGACTGGCCTTATGAGAGGTAAACCTTTATTATTATTTTCCTTGTATATATATATATATATATTCATGTACAAATACACTGCATGTTATGCTGAGTAATATGTATATATGTGTTTCTAAAAGATAAATTGTGATCCTGATGAAGAAAGGGCAAGTCCCAAAATTTATAGAGTGTACAAGAGATCCAAAATACAGAATGCACCTCTTGTGTTTTCTTTGGTTGCTACAAGTGTCGTTTTAGGAACTGTCAGTGTCGCACCTGCATTTGTTATATGCAGAATGCACATCCCTAATCTCCTTAGTCATCACTTTGGCTTAATGATTATACAGATTGGAAGTTTCATCTTTCAGACTTCATGTCCACTATACATTAAATCCAAACTGCATTATCATATTTTTGATTAACAGCCTGTGTTTGATTCACCACTTTTTATTGGTATCTAGATGCTTGTGCCATCTTTGATCGCATAGTACATAAACTCCTATAGTGCTGGTGGTAGCTTCTGTAGAGGGTTTGGGCATGGAGGTGGTGGACAAAAAGGCTCTCTAACTAGTCTTCATTTGTTCAAGTTTTGTTGTGGCCATGCATTGGATGCTCTTATCAAAAGTGCTTGTTGCTGTATGATCTTTATTATAATATGGATAATGGGATTAGGGGTGAATTCCAATAACTCAATAAAACTAGCAGTAATAGATTTACACAAACAATGTTTTGAAAAGCAATAAATGTAGCTTATAAAATTAGAGTTTAATTTATACCAATTTCAGTACTTCACCAATCATTCAATAATCTTAGTTATTGCTGTCAGATCAATATTGCGGTCCATACCGTACTTGATCATCCAATACACATACATAAGTTTGAACTTATATTTGAAATTTTACTATAAAATTTTATTATTTTAATAATTATAACCCTACTACATGCAAATGCCTAAACCGAAACCAAAGAGGCAAAGGACACCCCTACCTCTAAGAAACGAAAATTACAATTATATCAATAAACAATAAATGGTAAACAGTTCAGTATCCTCCCAATCTAAGAGTAAGGTTCCTATCAGTAAATAGTAAGCAGTGATAACAGTCATAATGGTAAGTTTGGTAATACCCCTCCCAAGTACTAAATAGATGTATTTACTAACTATTTTAGTTATTAAATTTTTTATTAGTTTTTTTTTCTTTCTTATTTATTAATCTAGACTCTATCTTTTATCCATAATTTCCTTAATTAAATTTTTTTTCTAGAGCTTTATTTATTTTATTTCATTTAGCTATTTTATTTCTTTTATTTATTTTTATTATTTTATATATTTTTTAATTTTGTTTTGATAATTTACTTCTTTTATTTATTTTATTCTACTTTTCTTGATTGATTTTTTTTAATTATTTTAAACTGGTATATTTTGTTCATTTTCTAGATTTAATTTATTTTAAATTTCTTTTTTTTCTTAATTTTGCTCTTTGCAGAAAACTAACCCACAAGGAGATATATATACATATATTCTTTTCCAAACCCATATCTTCCCTGCTTGTTTATGTTTTCCCATTTTACCATTAAACAGTTTATCAAATGCAAGTATACATAAATTCAATCCACTTTATAGATTTTAAACCAAATGGACACATGACACACACGCATACTTACTTATTCAATCCTAAAACTGCAATAGAGATCAGATTTTAAAACTAAATTTATTCATAATGCGTCTATAAAACACCTTGCACGCATAAAATATATTACTATAGGTCTTACCTTCCTGAAGAATTCAAAAACAACCTACTCACGCAAATAAATCAAGTCCAGATGACCAGAAAACACAGACGGGTTGCCTACATTATCAACAATGGGTTACGATTTATTTTTATCAAACCAGTGATGTCTAGAAGTAGATTTGTCATTGAAGTTTGGACTAAATGAAGCTAGACCCTTATAAGAACCTAAATAAACATTAAAAACAAAATAAATTTAAAAATTAAAATCAGAAAAAAGAAAGGAAGGCTAACATACCTACACTGTTCGAAGGTACAGTAGAAATAAAGCCTGGTTGAGCTTGATTTGTTTCTATTTTAGAAATAGCGTTAGGATAACTGAATAGCTTAAGAGGAACCTAAACATCATTAGAAAAATCACCAAAAATGGCTTACCTCTCGGAAGGAAAGGTCTGCATACCTCTGCACCCTCACAATCTGTCACTCCCTTCCTCCCGATTCACACTTTGTTTTCACTTCTGCACTCTCTCTCAAATTCTTTAGAGTAGAATTTTATAATTTTTTTTACAGGATGGATATTATAGTAAGTCTTATTTTATACTATAACTTATGAAATCATTAAAGTCAAATAAAGAATCATAAACTATTTAAAGTAAATAAAGAAATATTGTTATTTAAAATGTGGTTTCTTAAATAAAGAATTCATGGCTAGTTAGGATATTATTTTATTATACTTATTAGATATTTTACTTAATTTATATAAAATACTTATGAACATTGATTTTATTAGTTATATGGCTATCATTTTAGTACAAAATAGGTAACTTCAAATAAAATTTACTTTTAAATAATTTTATATTTAATGTTTGTGCGAAAAAACTCATTAGTAATTTACTTTGAAAAGAAATAATTTTGTTGAGATAATGTTAAAAGTTTATCATGCCGCAATATACTTTTTTGAATTATAAGCAAGAAAAACTCAACCTTCTTAGCCTTTTTAATCCAAAAATATCCTATAACAATTTATATAGCTTTACAACTTTTTTTCAATTTCTAAAAGATGATATTTATGGGAATTTAGAAATCTGAATGAAGATGGTGAGTGTTATTGGAACAATGAAGCTCAAAAGAAAAAGTGACAGAAGAAAAACGAGATAGAAGGAAATAACTTTGAATATTTTATGTTACCTATTTTTTAATTTCATATTTTTGTCTTTATAAAACCAATTTAATGATAATGGTTAACCAAGTCTACCCTCTTCACATTTCTTTACCATACCGTACATACATATGTATGTAAAGTTATTACCTTCATAATTGATTAAAATTAGATAATTAAGTGTTAAGTGCTTCAAAATATAAATAAATTCGTCGATCACACAAGTATGACATCTTAAATATTTGTCAAAAAACTATAGAAACAAAACTTAAAGGATCACAATCACTTAATAATTTTTTATTTCAAATTAATAATTTAAGAATAAAAAATACGTAACAAAAATTAACTAATTTTTTATGTACACACATGGTATAAATAAAAAAAGTGTGGTAAAGTTGAATTTATTTTTTTGATTTTGTCATAACACTATTATATAAGACAACTTCATCAAAATTCTTACAAGATATCAAGATTCTGATTTGGTAAAAATTTGTGATATCCAACTGATTTTTTTTTGTCTTTAAATGCCTTAGTTATTTTCTGAGAAACAATAATTTATCAGAAAATTAGAAAATTTTCTTGATATTCAAAAGTCTTGCCTTCATGAAAAATGTGATCATAATTTTTTTTGTTAAGTATGAATACTTTATCAACATGATTTTTTTTTTTTTTTTCATCCTTATATTCTCATTGTTTCTTTTCATTGATTGCGTGATTTTTATTAATTAATGTGATATATTTATTTGTTTCTTTGGAAAATTTACTATAGCTTACGATAATGATATTCGTTATTTTAATACAATATTTTACTTTAAATCATATATTTATATACCAATATATAAAAATTAGTTAAAATTTAATATGGAAAATATGATCTGATTGTTAATGAAAATTCTAAATACCTTTTAACAATGTACATCATGTAATATAAAAAATATAAGTCGATAATGAAAACATTTAAAATTGTAAACTAAAGATTACATAGATAGGAAATTTCATCTTTTAGATTTTATGTCGACTATACGTAAAATCCATACTGTATGATGATGTTTTGTGATTAATAGCTCGAGATTGTCACTGCTTTTAATTGAACCTTGATGCACGTGCCATCTTCTACCGCATAGTACATAAATCCCTACAGTGCTGGCGGTAGCATCTGTAGAGGCTCTGGGCATAGAGGTGGTGGACAACAAGGCTCTCTAGCTAGTTGTTGTTTGTTCAGGTTCTATGGTGGCCATGCATTGGAAGCTCTTATCAAAAGTTCTTGTTGTTATATGATGGGTGATAATTAGACATAAAAATTTGTGTTTGGAATTTGGATTTTAAAGAAGAGAAAGAAAACTCTTTTGAATTAATTAAAGGAGAACTAACGTACAGTAGGGGATCTATATATAAGTATATATGTACATTCTTTTTCTATTTAAAAAATTCTCTAACAATAATGCTACATATTATTTAAGTAGGCATATTAATATTTGTAAAATATGTATATAAAGTATATTTAAAAGAAGTGTGAGATATTCTTAAATTTATTTTTTTTATTTATCATAATCCTATTATTTAAGACAATTTTATTAAAATCCTTAAATGAAATAAAGAATCTGATTTAATAGAAACTAGT
>NW_019014638.1:1870748-1892704 GCF_000150535.2 Carica papaya
ATCATGAATTATGCTCCATTGGTTGTTTTTGTTTTCTACCAACCTTTACTTCTGTGATAGTGAGATAGTGTGATGTCTTTACTGGGCTAGTGTAGCTCATTCATTATTTAACCATTTCAGATCAGGAGGATTTGGTTCCTTAGCCTGTCCCGCAGGAAGACGGTGAGTAGACCTCTAAGGATTTCATAGTTTTATTTATAGCATTCATTACTAGTATTTACCTAGTTAGTTTATTCTTTCACACGTTGAATACGTTTTTTGGTTATTGTGTAAGGGATCTTAATCAGAATTTTTATTTCGCTTCCGCACTTAGAATTTTTAATACATACATTTTCTTTTAAATTTTTGGGGCCGTTACAAAACGCAACTACTTAGAAAGCCTTGTCGTCCACCAGCTCCATCCCTAGAGCCTCTATAGATGCTACCACCAACACTATAGGGATTTTTGTACTATACGGTGGAAGATGGCACGTGCATCCAGATTCCAATTGAAAGTAGTGATCAAACTCGGGCCGTTAATCAAAAAACATGATCATGAAGTCTGGATTTTACGTATAGTCGACATAAAGTCTGAAAGATAAAACTTCCAATCTGCGTAATTATTAAGCCAAACTGATGATTAAAGGAGATTAGGGTTGTGCATTCTATATATAATAAATGCAAGTGCGGCACTGATAGTCCCTAAAGCGACTCTTGTAGCAACAAAAGTAGACATAAGAGGTGCATTCTGCATTTTAGATCTCTTGTACATGATCTACAAAGTTTGTGACTTACCTTTTCTTCATCAGCATCATAGTTTATCTTTTAGAAATACATATATACACATTACTCAGCAAAACATGTAGTGGATTTGCACATGAATATATACATATACAACCAAAATAATGATAAATATTTACCTCTTATAAGACCAGTCGAGGCACCTTCACCTTTTATTAGCCAAAACATCATGGTAGAGTCTATAATCCCTAGTAGTGAGAGGTAGAAGTGTTGGTCCTTTTTACACCTTGTGCAAGTAACGAACTCGCCCCCATGGAACTGCTACTTTCCACCAATGAGCCTTGATATGTTGTTTAGTTTCATAGCAAGCTTCTAGTATTTGATTTTTTACTTCTATACAAATAGGAGATATTTTAAGTATTCCTTCTTCCCATAAAAGTCATGGGACAAATGAAAAATTGAATGATATTTTACTTCTATATAAATAGAAGAACTTATAGGTATTCCTTCTACCTATAAAGGTCGTGTGATAAATGATAGATACTCAAATGAGGAAACTAAGTCACAAAGTTATATAAGTAATCAATATCTTAATAACAATTTATTTTATAATAAGATTTAATGTTTTGGAATAGTACACATTGAATTGCTGATTGGATCTCTATGGCACCAATCCCAGTACTTAATATTTATTGATATTAGAGTATTTGTGATATCTACGAAATCATATGTGAAAGAGTGAATCATTGAGATATGTGAATTTATGGTTACTGTATTGATTGGGATTTGGTTTTAAAGAAGATATGCATTTATTTTGTGAATCTTGTGTGATTGAGTGTGTGCATGTCTTTATTTTGGGCACTGCCCCTCTTTCTTATTTAATCCGTGAAGCTCACCCCAATTCACATCTTTCAGTGCAAATTAGTCAAGATCAAGAGCAAGTTCAAGGTCGAATAAAGACTTTAAAGAACCTTTAGTGATCTTGAGAGTTTTGTCTTGTAAAGTCAGTTTAATTATATTATAACGATGCAATATCAAGAATTTTGTAAGCCTCATGACTTATAATTCTGTATAGGGGATGATTGAATCGTAAGTTTTCACTTATTGCTGCATAAAATTACTAGGTTACGTGTGTGGAATAGCACTCCCTCCTCAATAGAGAAGTGGGCTATTATATCAAATTCTTTAATTCATTTAAGGATTTTAATTAAATTCTCTTAAATGATAGGATTATGATAAATCAAAAAATAAATTTAAGGATTCCTCACTCTTCTTTTAAATATACTTTATTAAAAATATAAATATGCTTATTTTAACAATATATAGCATTATTGTTAGAGAATTTTTGAAATAGAAAAATGATATATATATGTATATATATATATCCTCTATTATCCTTTTGTTCTTCTCTTATTAATTCCAAAGAGTTTTCTCTCTTCTCTAAAACCCAGATTCCAAACACAAATTTTCAAGTCTAATCATCGCCCATCATACAGCAACAAGCACTTTTGATAAGAGCATCCAATGGATGGCCATCACAGAACCTAAACAAATGATGAATAGTTAGAGAGCTTTATCATCCACCACTTTTATGCCCAGAGCCTCTACAGATGCTACTGCTAGCATTGTAGGGATATGTGTACTATGCGGTGGAAGATTGCACATGCATCCAGATTTTAATTAAAAGTGGTGATCAAGCTTTGGCCGTTAATAAAAAAACATGATCATACAGTCTGGAGTTTACATATAGTTAAAATTAAGTCTAAAAGATAAAACTTCTAATCTACATAATCATTAAGACAGAGTGATGATTAGGAGAAATTAGGGCTTTGCATTCTACATATAATAAATGTAAGTGCAGCACTGACAGTTCCTAAAGCAACACTTGTAGCAACCAAAGGAGGCACAAGAGATGCATTCTTCATTCTGGATCTCTTGTACACCTTCTGCAAGTTTTACGACTTACCCTTTCTTAGTCAGCATCACAGTTCTTCTTTTAGAAGTACATATATATACACATTACTCTGGATAACATGTAGTGGAATTGCACATTAATATATTCATATACAAAAAAATAATGATAAAGGTTTACCTCTCATAATGCCAGTCGGGGCACCTCCACCTTTTATTAGCCAAAGTATCATGGTAGAGCTTGTAATCCTTAGTAGTGCGAAGGCTGAATCATTCGTCCTTTTTATACCTTGTGCAAGTAATGAACTCACTCTAATGGAATTTTTTTCCACTAATGAGCCTTGATATGTTGTTTAGGGTTATAGGAAGCTTGTAACATTTGATTTTATACTTCAATACAAATAGTAGATCTTGTAGGTATTCTTTCTTCCCATAAAAGTCATGGGATAAATGAAAAATTGAATGGTTTTTTACTTCTATACAAATAGGAGATCTTACACGTATTCCTTGTACCTATCAAAGTTATGTGACAAATGATAGATACTTAAACAAGCAAAGTAAGTCAGAATGTTATAAAAGTAATAAGTATCTTAATAGTAGTTTATTTTATCACAAGACTTTACGTTTTGGAATAGTACACATTGAATTGATAATTGCAGCTTTATGCCACCAATCCCACTTACTTAATATTAATTGATAATTTCGTCTTTTATATATATATATATTTATACACATCCATTTATACATAATGTGAAAAAAAAATTGAGTTTAAAAATTAGTTTTAAGGCTAAAAATTGAGGTAAAAAAGAAGAGACAATATAGTGTGAGGAAAAAAATTATTAACTGTGAGCTAAGAGGAAGAGAGAACAAATTAATTACTAGAATAGAAAAACTTCCAAGGATGATGAAATTTTCATTTTTAAGCTTTACTAGATCATATGGTGGAATAATTTTTTATGTATAATTATTTTTTAAAATTGTGTACAAGGTCAATAATAAGTTAAAGCTAACTCAAAAAATTTACAATTGTATCATATTAATTAAACTTATTAGATACGTAATAAGTTAAGTTAATATTACAAAATAAAGTTTGTGCGAGTATACAATTATTTAAAAGACTCACAAGGTGCTAAATATTGTGACCATATAAACCTTTAGTTTATAATTTAAAATGTTATCATTATGGACTTATATTTTTTATATTACACTGTGTAGGATGTTAAAAAGGTACTTTATAATTTTTATTAACAATTAGATCATGTTTTTAATATTAAATTTGAGCCGATTTTTATATATTGGTATATAAATATATGATTTAAATTAAAATATTATATTAATATAACTAATCATATTATTGTAAAGTATAGTATATTTTTTAAAAAAAAACAAAAAATACATCACATTAATTAATAAAATCCACACAATAAATAAAAAGAATTAATGAGAATTTAGGGATGAAATAAAAAATTTAGTATGTTCTTCAAGCATTTATATTTAACAAAAAAAAGAATTAACGATCACATTTTTCATGAAGCCAAAACTTTTGAATATTAGGAAAAATATCCAATTTTCAATAAACTATTGTTTCTCAGAAAATAAAAAATGCATTTGAAGACAAAAAAAATCCAGTTGCATATCACAAATTTCTACCAAATTTGAATCATTATATCTTGTAAGGATTTTGATTAAGTTATCTTATACAATAATATTATGATAAAATCAAAAAATAAATTCAACTTTACCACACACTTTTTTTATGTACACCATATGTGTACATAAAAAATGTGAAATATCTGTAGCTTTAAATTTTAAAAATTAGCTAATTTTTATTACATATTTTTTATTCTTAAATTACTAATTTTAAATAAAAAATTAATAAGTGATTGTGATCCTCTAAGTTTTGTTTCTATAATTTTTTAACAAAACTTTCTGCATTTATTGGTTTTGAAAAAATTGTTTGTGTAAATCTATTACCGTTGGTCTTATTGAGTTATTGGAACTCACTCCTAATCCAATTCCCCATATTATAACGAAGATATGCCTCTGAACACTTGTTTGGATCCGTTTCACAAGGATTAGGAGAAGATGACTTTTGTATATTTTGAATAGAGGCAAAATAATTGTATGTTTGT
This sequence comes from Carica papaya, assembly GCF_000150535.2. The sequence goes on from NW_019014638.1 coordinate 1,875,512, forward strand.
AAGTGATGGAATGTTTTATAGAAGTATATTTAAAAAAAATTGTTTAATAGATAGATTTGACGTTGTTGCTCTCGGGCATCAGGACGTCACACTTACGTTTTTCACAGGCTGCGCCCAATAGGCCTGTATGCACAGCGCCTAGCGCCCCAAGTATAGTTGTGATCATAAATCGTGCAATGATTTGGCCAGCAAGAAATGGTTCTAAGCAAATTGTCGTATCTATATCTGATCTGATCATTCCACTTGAGTAGTTGGAAATCTATATCTGCCCTCAGAGATAGAAGTTGTAACGACTTCACGAAGCATGACACAAAAATCTGTGCATTTCATAATTTATTTAATTTTTCTCTATTATCTGGCCTGATGTATGTTTGATTTTCTGTGCTAACGTATCATTTTCTTAACAAATAAATGATTTTTATCCTAATGTGAGATAGGTAAATGAGGAAGTTAAACGATAAGATAAAATAATTAACTTTTGAAATCTTACGATATTAATTTAATACTGCTTTTCTTACTGAGCATATGGAACTCACTCTTTCCATGTCCCCCCCCCCCAATGAAGAAGAAAGTGAGGAACTATAGGCAGACCTACCCTTGGAAGTCTATGAGGATCCTATGGATCCACAAGTCTAAGTGCATGACTGTTCCCGCACTCTGATGAGTCCAATAGTATAGTGAAAGAAGTGGCCCTTATATTTGTGTTGTATTTTGCAGCCACTTCTGACCTCAGTATATGTATGTATTAGAACTCATATGTATTTATAAGGGATTTGTATGATTTTTTTCCGCTGCAAAAATTTTATCTTGCACTCGTTATTCCAAATATGTATCTTACACCCATTTGCCTTAATTAGCACTTGGGATGTCACAAGATATACTGAGATGATCTTTGACCACGCATCATTCTTTGGTGTTGGCTTACCACTCCTCTATTTAATAATTTTATATTTTATATCTCAAAAAGAATTTAAGTATCTCATTTTTCTAGAACCCAAAAAATTTAAGTATTAGGATAAACATCAAATTCTTTAATAAACTATTATTTTTTAAGAAATAATACCTGCATATAGTTAAAAGAAAGCCAATAACATATCATTCGTTTCAACTAAATTAGATTCTTTATTTCATTTAGGAAATTTAGTAAAATTTTCTTGAATAATAGCATTATGGTAAATTAAAAAATAAATTGAAGGATACGTCAGATTTCTTTTAAATATACTTTATATGTACATTTTTTACAAACATAAATATGCTTACTTAAATAATATGTAGTGTTATTGTTGGAGAATTTCTTAGGTGGAAAACGAATCTACATATATACATATATATGTATCCACTTCTCCAAAACCTAAATTCCAAAAATAAATTTTCAAATCTAATCATTACTCATCATATGGCAGCAAGCATTTTTAATGAGAGTTTCTAATGCATGGCCACCACAAAACCTGAATAAATGATAACTAGTTAGAGAGTCTTATCATCCACCACCTCCACACTCAGAGCATCTGCAGATACTGCCGCAAATGTTATAGGGATTTGTGTACTACACGGTGGAAGATGGCACGTGCATCTTTATTCCAATTGAAAGTGGTGATCAAGCTTGGGTCATTAATCAAAAAACAAGATCATGCATCCTGGATTTAATTATAGTCGACATAAAGTCTGAAAGATGAAATTTCTAATCTGCGTAATCATTAAGCTAGAGTGATGATTAGGGGAGATTAAGGCTGTGCATTCTACATATAATAAATGCAAGTGTGCACTCACAGTCCCTAAAGCTACTCTTGTAGCAACAAAAGCAAACACAAGAGGTGCATTATACATTTTTGACCTCTTGTTCACCATTTACAACTTTTGTAACTTGCCCTTTCTTTATCAGCATCACAATTTATCTTTTAAAAACACATATATACACTTTACTCGGTATAACATGTAGTGGATTTTCACATGAATATATACATACACAATAAAAATGATGATAAAGATTTACCTCTCATAAGGCCAACTGGGGCACCTCCACTCCTTTTATTAGCCAAAGCATCATGATAGAACCTGTATCCCTAGTAGTGCGAAGGCAGAAGTGTCAGTTCTTTTTACATCTTGTGCAGGTAATGAACTCACCTCGATGGGACTGTTGTTTTTCAGGAATGAGTCTTGATCTGTTGTTTAGGTTTACAACAAGCTTGTAGTATTTGATTTGTTAATTCAATAACCAATAAGTGATCTTGTAGGTATTCATTATGTCCATAAAGAAAAATGAAAAATCGAATTATTTTTTTTTTACTTTTTTACAAATCGTAGATCTTGTAGGTATTCCTTCTACCTATAAAAATCATGTGACAAATGACATATACTCGAACAAGTAAATAAAGTCACAAAATTACATAAGTAATCAATATCTTAATGAAAATTTATTTTATCACAAGATGTTTAAAAATAATAGACATTGAACTGCTAATTGCATCTCTATAACACCAATCCAACTTACTTAATATTAATTGATAATTCTATTTATACATAATGTGAGGAAAATATTGAGACTAAAAATTAGTTTTATGGCTTAAAATTAAGGTGAAAATGAAGAGACAACATAATGTGAGGAAAAAAAATGTTGACTGTAACGGCCCCAAAATTTAGAATGAAATATGTGTATTAAAAATGTCAAATGCGGAAGCGTAATAAAAATTTTGATTAACATCCCTTACACTAAAACCAAAAACGTGCTCAAAATATAAAAGAACAAACTAACTAAAAGAGATACTCGAAAATAAGAACTATAAATATAACTACGGAGTCTTTAGGCGTCCCCTTCGCCGTCTTCCTGCGGAACGGGCTCGGGAACAACGTCTTCCTGATATGAAATAGTTAAATAAGGAATGAGCTACACCAGCCCAGTAAAGACATCACACTATCTCACCGCCACGGAAGTAAAGGTGGGTAGAAAACACAAAAAGACCAATAGAGCATAATTTATAATAAACTCGTTTATTAACATAAAAACCTTTACTGTCCACTTACCTCAGTGAGGTCCATAAAACAACATATGAAAGCAATAACATTATCATCATCATGAAATCATATGAACTGTATAACAAAATACTTACCACGCCTTTGCATTTCAATCATTAAACAACACATTTTCCTCATTTACCAGCCTACTAGTATCCATGGGGATCCATAGGGGTCCTGCTACCCGTGAACCCTTAACATTTATAACCTGATTCCAGAGCCGTCCCCATACCCCGTCCGGTATGGGCACCAAAACCATGAACCTCAATACCCCGTCCGGTATGAGGGTGAAACGGGCCGTCCCCATACCCCGTCCGGTATAGGCGCCAAAACACATAAGATCTCCATACCCCGTCCGATATGAGAGACCACGTTCCCGGTAGGGTTCCCTACGGACCCGGTCCGTCCACCATCTCTCAGGATATCTAGTCAGGCTGTCCACATTATTCACTATCAATTCACATAACCTTTTTGACCTTTTTCTTGGTTTCAATCAACCAAACACACACAACATGTAAACCAGTAATGGACACCAAACAAGACAACACACAACATCAGGTTCTCAGTCATTCAACCCATAGTCAATAAAACAGTGATATATGCACACAAAACTATGAAATGAAAACACCAGACATCATACTGCATTTAAAACTGTGAAATAGAACAAACAACAACTGACCGACAAATACACCAGACTCGGGCTCCATTAGCGACCTTAAACAATTTCACACATCTATTGATTCATGAAATACCGTTTTATCATTTATTGAACTTTAATACCGTGATAGGAAATAGGGTGAGGGGTCCTTACTTGTTTCGGGGTCTGAATACAGCTCTACAGTGTGCCTACAGGCTGTCCCTAATTTTCCTTGAATTTTTCTCGGGGAACTAAAATGCATTACTGGTACCTGCACGTATCCCAAAAAATCCCAAATTAGACCTAGGGCCCCTTTCGGCCAATATCACAATTTCGGCACGGTGGCTCCGCTGTGCTCCGGCGACGCGGCGGCGATTCGCCTTGAGTTGGCTGTTTTTGGCCGAATTCGGCCACGCTTGCATCGGTCCCTGGGATAGAACAACCCTAGGGCCCTCGGTGGGCCGAAAAATCACAAAAAATCGAAACTTGCCGGCGGCGGTGCTCTCGGGTGCGGCGACTCCTCCGGCGTGAGTCGCGTTTTGATGTTTGGCTCCGATCAACCTGTAGAGAAAAGAACGGTAATCACAGTGGTATAAAATTTGCATCAAACGGAGGCCGGGAAGGGCCTCATCGGAGGCAAAAACCGAGGAGGGGCGCGGCGGCGCTGCTGGGTTTCAGTTGGGTTTTTCGGCCGTTTGGCCGGTGGTTTAGCTACGGTTTGGCCATAGGCGGACTCAGCGTCAAAAAACGAGCAAGGGGGAGAAAAATTACCTTGACCGGCGGTCGGAAACTTCCCCGATGCGGCGGCGGGTGGCGGCGGCCGGCTCCTCCGGCGTCTGGTTCTTCTTCTCCGGCGAGCACTGGCGGCTAGGGTTTCTTTGGTCAGGTGTGGGTGGGGGTATTTATACCCTTTGCCTTTTAATCTTGACCGTCCATCAACATTGAATCTGGGCCGTCCGATCGCGATTTAATTGGGATTAAATCTGGGATGTTCATTGCGATGCAATCTGGGCCGTCCGTGCCTGATTGAATCTGGACCGTCCGTGCGCGTGGATCTGGGCTGTCTTTGCGCACGTTTCATCTAGGCCGTCCGTGTGCGCGGGAACAAATCTGGGTCATCCGATCGTGCGCACGCGGATCGCCCACGTGGCCCGTTCCCTGGTCAGCGTTGCCTTGCCACGCGGCGCGTTCTGGTTGGCCGAGGCTGCTAACGTGGTGCTGACGTGGCACAACTTTTTTAAATTGTGTTTTGACCCCCGGTTTCTGATTTTCTTTTCAAAAACACCCCCAGAATCTAAATTTTCACCCCTTTTTTCCCAAAATCAATTTCAATTAAGTCCAAATAATATTTTTACCCAATTTTATCATTTTTATTATTTATATTTTTATTGAATTAAATTAAACTAAGTTAAATAAAAAAATCAAATAAATAAATAAAATTTTTATCTTTTTATTTGGGTGTTACATTGACTGTGAGGTAAGAGGAAGAGAGAACAAATTGATTACTTGAATAGAAAAGCTTCGAAGGAGGATGAATTTTTTATTTTTAAGCTCTAATAGACCATATGGTGTAATAATTTTTTTATGTATAATTATCTTTTAAAATTTTGTACAAGATTAGTAATAAGTTAAAGCAAACTCAAAAAACTTACAAATATATCACATTAATTAAACTTACAAGATTAGTAATAAGTTAAGTTAATATTACAAAATAAAGTTTGTATGAGTATTCAATCATTTTAAAGGCTCATAAGGTGCTAATGTTGTGACCATGTAAACCTTTAGTTTACAGTTAAAAATGTTATCATTATCAACTTATATTTTTTATATCACATTATGTAGGATGTTAAAAGGTATTTTTAAAATTTTTATTATCAATTAGATTATGTTTTCAATATTAAATTTTAACCGATTTTTATATATCAGTATATAAATATATGATTTACACTAAAATATTACATTAAAATATTTAATCACATTATTGTAAAGTATTATAGATTTTTTTAAAGAAACAAACAAATGTCTCACATAAATTTTGAAAGATGACACTTCTAATATGCGTAATCATTAAGCTAGAGTGATGATTAAAGGAGATTAGGGTTGTGCATTCTGCATATAATAAATGCAGGTGCAGAACTGACTATCCCTAAAGCAACACTTGTAGCCAAAGGAGACTCAAGAGGTGCATTCTTTATTTTGGATCTCTTGTACACCCTTTGCAAGTTTTGCGACTTGCCTTTTCTTAATCAGCACCACAATTTATCGTTTAGAAACATATATATAAACACTACTCTACATAACATGTAGTGAATTTGCACATAAATATATACATATATAACCAAAATAATGATAAAGATTTACCACTCATAATGCCAGTCAGGGCATCTCCACCTTTTATTAGCCAAAACATCATGGTAGACTCTGTAATCCTTAGTAGTGCGGAAGCATAATCATTGGTCATTTTTACACCTTGTGCAGGTCTTGAACTCGCCCTAATGGAACTGCTGCTTTCCACCAATGAGCCTTGATCTGTATTTTAGGTTTACAACAAGCTTGTAGTATTTAATTTTGTACTTATATACAAATCGGAGATCTTGTAGGTTTTCCTTCTTCCCATCAAATTCATGGGAACAAATGAAAAATTGAATGATCTTTTACTTCTATACAAATAGGAGATTTTATATGTATTCCTTGTACCTATAAAAGTCATGTGACAAATGACAGATACTTAAACAAGTAAACTAAGTCCCAATGTTATAAAAGTAATTAATATCATAATAGTTGTTTATTTTATCATAAGACTTCACATTTTGGAATAGTACACATTTTATTGATAATTGCAGCTCTATGCCACCAATCCAACTTACTTAATATTAATTTATAATTTTATCTTTGATTACATATTGAACATGACTTGTTTGAGAGTTGCCTATAAAAAAAAAATCAATTTTTTCTTATTTTTGGGTGAATATTAATAATCAGAAAGAACTCCTTTATAATTTTTCCAGAATTGTATTCTTTAAATGAATAAATCAAATTATCTATCATGTGATGAGTTAGATGGAGCATAAAATGCACTCACTTTCAAAAATAGTTGGAGTAAAAGTGTGAGATGGAGTGTAAAATGCACTCACAATGAAATGAAAAAAAAAGAACATAAATAGTAATCTACTCCTCTCGTCAAATGACTATGAGTAGCGTTAGTAGGCATTTGAAACTGGTGACCAACTGAGTAACCAGGTGTATTCATTACAAATGTTTGCCCTCGCGTCAAAAGGTTGGTGACATTTCAAGCAAGTAAAGGTGCTCAAGTTTTTCTATTTTTGGCATGAACCAATTGCATGAATCCTTTTATCTGGATAGGTTTGGTGGCTATTCTATTAGGTATTGGCTATTCCACTCAATGAAATTTTTGTGTGCTAAATTTACAAAACTCTCTCATGTCCTATTTGGATGTTGTCAAAGTGGTTATTCATTGGTATGGTTCCATGAAACTCAAGCCTATAAATTACTAGTTAATGGTTATTCTTGCGACTTGAGGGTTGAGGTGTAACATGTGGATTGAAGGTGAAGAGATGGAGATTGATGGAGTGTATTGTGTTGTGCTTGAGGGCAACCACTAAGTGTGAGGGAGTTTGATAGGGCTTAAGAATGACATTATTATCACCCACGTTTGGGTTGTTAAACTTGATGGTATGTTATCTGATCCGAGTTATTTTTTATGTTTTATTGTAGTACAAGATATAAGGACAAAATAAAAAAAAATAGCATGAAAAGAGGAAGAGTTCGTGAAAAGATTCATAAGCCCAAAAACAAGCCTTAGGGAAAGCTTGGGTCTTACCTCAGATAACTTAGCCTTGGGCAATGCTAAGAGATGTGCACAGTAGCATATTTAAATTAAAACGTGTGTTTTTCAAATTTATAAAAAAAATATTCTAGAAGGCTTGGGATAAGTCAAAAATCAAGGAGAAGGATCTTAATCAACAAAAGAAGAAAACCTTAGCTCCTTTTCTACAAAGAGGGTGGCTATCAAATAAGAATCATAATCTATCTTCTTCCTAGCGCTACACATAGCAGCTTTACTGCTTTTGCAATTTTTTCTTCATCTTTATTCTTTTTTCTACTCTCTAAGAACTCATTTGTGTTAAAAGGCCCACAATTAGTGGTTGATTTATTTTTCTTTTCCTAGTTGATAGATCTAGCAAACTCCAACAATGTATTTGTGAGATCTAATTGAATTAATTTGAGTCTGACTTTAAAACTGCTATTTATTTACTTCCTACACCTATATATATTTGTTGTTTTGAATCTGTTTGAACAAGACCCGTCATACAAGAAGAGAAACCACAAGCAGCTAGCCAAACCCCTTAAATCCGTAATTGTTCGAGTTATTCCAGCACCAAGTAGCGATCAATTCGACATTGAGGTGGTAAATAGTTTAGTTGACCGGTTCACGCAGATGAATCCAGCAATTTGAATCATGTCCTTCTAGCTCTTAAGGCCGTTGACAAGTTAAATCCTTTGTATGTTCCCAAGACTATTTGGCAATGAATAACCAACTAATGAACTTTTCTTGGTTGGTTTAGGAATAAGGATTGATTGTCAGAACATTTTTTATAACTATAACTGATTTTCCATATTTTTGGTAAAATGAACCCTTACATCTTTGATCAATTTTATTACTGGAGCAAGCTATTTTGCTGACTAGGAGTTCTTTTTATAATTGTTTTAGTTTTTAATTTACAGCCAAGAGTTTGTTTAAGCTTATTTTGCTCATTGCTTAATTTATATTTTGCATATTGGATTCTACAAAATCCCCTATGTATACTTTTTACTCATTGGTCAAGAAAGATAATTGGTTTCTAATTCCCCGTGGATTTGATTCTTCTCACCACTACTACAATATTGCATGGTCACCACAGAACCTAATCAAACTACAACTAATTAGAGAGCTTTGTCATCCACCACCTCCACACCTAGAGCCTCTACAAATGTTTCCGTTAGCATTGTAAGGATTTGTGCACTATGCGATAGAAGATGGCACGTGCATCAAGATTCCAGTTGAAAGTGGTGATCAAGCTCGGGTCGTTAATCAAATAATATTGTAACGGCCCCGATAATTCATAATGGAATTTGTATTATAAATATCAAATGCGGAAGCGAAGTCAAAATTTGAATAACATCCCTTACACTAAAACCAAAACGTACTCACAAAATATAAAAGATTAAACTACCTAAAAGAGAAACTTGAAAGTAAAAAAAACTACGAATGTGACTATGGAGTCCTTAGGCGTCCCCTTCGTCGTCCTCCTGCGGAAGCGGCTCGGGAACGATGTCCTCTTGATCTGAAATGATTAAATGAGGAATGAGCTACACTAGCCCAGTAAAGACATCACGATATCTCACCGTCACGGAGGTAAAGGTGGGTAGAAAACACAAAAAGACCAATGGAGCATAATTTACAACAAATCCTTTTACCGAAAATAAAACCTTTATCATTTACTTACCTCGGTGAAATTCATAAAACAATATACGAAAGCAATAACATCATCATCATCATGAAAACATATATATGAACTGTATAACATAATACCTATCACACTCTTCGTAATTCAATAGTTTCACAACATATTTTCCTAATTCACCAGCCCACTAGTATCCATGGGGATCCATAGGGGTCCCGCTACCCGTTAATCCTTAACACTTGAGATCATATTCCAGGACCGTCCCTATACCCCGTCCGGTATGGGCGCCAAACCATAGACCTCATTACCCCGTCCGGTATGAGGGTGAAACGGGCCGTCCCCATACCTCGTCCGGTATGGGCGCCAAAACACATAAGATCTCCATACCCCGTCCGGTATGGGAGACCACAATCCCGGTAGGGTTCCCTACGGACCCGGTCCGTCCACCATCTCTCAGGATATCTAGTCAGGCTGAACACATTATACAATTTCCATTCACATAATCTTTCATTCGCCTTTTCCCTCAGTTAGCATTTTCAATTACATACAAACAAGCTAAACGATAATTTATGCCAAACAGACAACATATAGTATCAACACCCCAGTCATTTAATCCATAATCAATAAAACAGTACAATATGCACACGAAACTATAAAATGAAAACATTGAACCTCATGCTGCATTGAAGACTGTAAAACAGGCCAAATAACAGTTAACCGACAAATACACTAGACTCGGGCTCCATTAGCGACCTTAAGCAATTTCACACATTCGTTGATTCATGAAATACCGTTTTATCATTTATTGAACTTTAAAACCGTGATAGGAAATAGGGTGAGGGGTCCTTACTCGTTTCGGGGTCCGAACACGGCTTCACAGTGCGCCTACAGGATGTCCCTAATTTTCCCCGAATTTTCCTCGGGGAACTGAAACGCACTACTAGTACCTGCACGTGTTCCAAAAAAATCCCAAATTAGGCCCAGGTCCCCTTTCGGCCCAAATCGCAACTCCGGCACGGCGGCTCCGCCGTGCTCCGGCGACGGCGCCGCCGCTGGCGGCGGCGATTCGCCTCGGGTTGGCTGTTTTCGGCCGTTTCCGGCCGAATTTGGCCACACTCGCATCGGTCCCTGCGAGAAAACAAGCCTAGGGCCCTCGGAGGGCCAAAAAATCACAGAAAAACGGAGTTTACCGGCGGCGGCGCTCTCGGGTGCGGCGGCTCTCCGGCGAGGTTCGTGTTTTGGTGATTCGGCTCCGGTCAACCTGTAAATAAAAGAGTGGTGATCACGGTGATATAAAATTTGCATCAAACGGAGGCCGGGAAGGGCCTCATTGGAGGTAAAAATCGAGAAGGGCGCGGCGGCGCCGCTAGACTTCGGCCGTGCATTCCGGCTGTTTGGCCAGGATTTTGGCTCCGATTTGGCCACAGGAGGAATCAGCGTGGAAAAACGAGTCGGGGGTACGAAATTTACCTCGATCGGCGGTCGGAAGTTCCTCCGGTGCGGCGGCGGGTAGCGGCGGCCGGCTTCTGGTTCGTCTTCTCCGGTGAGCGGCAGACGGCTAGGGTTTATGGTCTGGTGTGGGGGTTCTATTTATAACCCCTTGCCTTTTGATCTCAGCCGTCCATTTTGTTTTAATCTGGGCCGTCCGTTTTTGATTAAATCTGGGCCGTCCGATCGCACGCTTGATCTGGGATGCCCGATCGCGCCCACGCGGATCGCCAACGTGGCCCTTTTTGGAACGACGTGGTTTTGCCACGTGGCAGGTCCCGGTTGGCCGGGACTGCTGACCGGGCCTGCTGACGTGGCTGCCGACGTGGCCCTTTTTTTTTTTTTTTTTTTTTTTCCTTCTCGGTCCGGGCGCTACAAATATGATCATGCAGTCTGGATTTTATGTATGGTCGATATATACTATGAAAGATGGAACTTTCCATCTACATAATTATTAAGCTAGAGTGATGATAACGGGAGGTTAAGGTTGTTCTGGATTTCATGTATAGTAAATATTAAACTCACAAGATCAATAATAAATTAAGTTAATATTACAAATTAACATTTGTACAAGTATTCAATCATTTTAAAGGTGCTAAATGTTGTGACCATGTAAACATATAGTTTACAGTTTAAAATATTATCATTATCGACTTATATTTTTTATATTGCACTAAGTAGGGTGTTAAAAGATATTTTAGAATTTTCATTAACAATTAGATCATGTTTCCAATATTAAGTTTTAACTAATTTTTATACATTGGTATATAAATATATGATTTAAACTAAAATATTCAATTAAAATAACTAATTACATTATTATAAAGTATAAGAGATTTTTTAAAAGAAACAAACAAATATATCACATTAAGTAATAAAAAATAAAGCAATCTATGAAAAGAAACAATGAGAATTTATTTAGATTCTGAAGTATTCAATACTTAATTATCTAATTTTAATCAATTATCAAGGTAACAATTATACATAGATACGTATGTACGGATGGTAAAGAAATGTGAAGAGGGTGGATAAACATTATCATTAAATTGGTCTTTTAAAGAAAAAAATTACGGAATTAAGAAATAGTCAGCATAAAATATTCAAAGCTATTTCCATCTATCTAATTTTCCTTAAGTCACTTTTTCTTTTAAGTTTCATTGTTCCATTAGCACTCACCATCTTCGTCCAGAATTCTAAATTCTCATAAAACTCATCTTCTAAAAATTTTAAAAAAAGTTGTAAAACTATATAAATTTTTAGAGGATTTTTTAGATTAAAAAGACCAAAAGATAAAGTTTTTGTTACTTATAATTCAAAAAAAAATTATTGCAGCATTATTAACTTTTAACATTATCTCAATAAAATTGCCTCTTACTCGTTACATTTTAAATAACGACAATTCTTTATTCACTTCAAATAGTTTATGATTAACTTTTAACATTATCTCAACAAAATTGTTTCTTACTCGTCACATTTTAAATAACGACAATTCTTTATTTACTTTAAATAGTTTATGATTTTTTACTTGATTTCAATGATTTCATAAGTTATAATATAAAATAAGACTTATTATAATATCCATTTGTATTTCTGATCATCTAAAGCTGATTTGTTTGCTCATGTGGATTGTTTTTGAATTCTTCAAGAAGGTAAGACCTATAGTAATAAATTTTATGCATGCAATGGTGTTGATAGAAGCATTATGAATAAATTTAATTTTCAAATCTGATCTCTATTGTGGTTTTAGGATTGAATGAATGTGTGTGTGTGTCATGTGTCCATTTGGTATAAAATCTGTAAATTGGATGGATTTTTGTGTATACTTGCCTTTGATAAATTGTTAATTAAAGGATGGTAAGATGGAAAAACATAAACGAGAAGGGAAGGTACGGGTTTGGAAAAGAAAAAATATATATCTCTCCTTGCGGATTAGTTTTTTGCAAAGAGCAAAATTAGAAAAAAAAGAAATTTAAAATAAATTAAATCTAGAAAATGAACGAAATATAGCAGTTTTAAAATAATTAAAAAGATCAATCAAGAAAAGTATAATAAAGTAAATAAAAGAAGTAAATTATCAAAACAAAATTAAATAAATATATATAATAATAAAAATAAATAAAAGAAATAAATTATCAAAATAAAATAAAATAAATAAAGCTCTAGAAAAAAAAAGTTAATTAAGGGAATTATGGATAAAAGATGGACCCTAGATGAATAATTAAGAAAGAGTAAAAAGAATTAATCAAAATTTAATAACTAAAAATATTTAGTAAATACTTTTATTCGGTACTCAGGAGGAGTATTACTGGAATTACTGTTATGACTGTTGTCACTACTTACTATTTACTGATAGGAACCCTGCTCTAAGATTAGGTGGATACTAAACTGTTTACAATTTACTATTTACTGATATAACTGTAATTCCCCTTTCATAGAGGCAGTGGTGTCCTCACTACCTCCTTGCTATCAGTTTAGGCATCTGCATGCAATAGGGTTATAATTATTAAACTAATAAAATTTAATAGTAAAACTTCAAATATAATAGATAGTATATTTAGAAAAGAAAATTTTGTTTAGTAGATAAAATTGTTGCTCTAGGGCATCGGGATGTCACACTTATATTTTTCACAGACTGCACAAAATAATCAACCCTACACATTTATTCTCTTCTTATATTGTAATTGTTCTTCAATAATTAGTTAGTCCTCTTTATAGTGCAAAGCAAAAATATCGTGGAAAGTCTATTACCTTCTCTCTGTATTTTACATTGTTATCGTTATCGACTTATATTTTGATATTACACTGTACTTTGAGTAGGATGTTAGAGGGTATTTCAATATATTTTTTAAAATTAGATCATGTTTTCAAGGTTAATTACTAACCAATATTTACATATTGGTATATAAATACATGATTTAAAGTAGAGATATTGCATTAAAATAACTAATCACATTATTTTAAAGAACAGTCGACGTTTTTGTGTAATGTGGCTTTTTACATTAAGTTTGGTGATAAAATTCTATTATTATCTCAATAGAATTGTCTTTTTTCACCTTTTAGAAAAATAAATGATGAATAAGTTCTTTAGCGCAAGGATTAAAATTCAAAAGTTATTTTTAATATGGTTGGCGACTACAGGATTAGTCAAATCATTATTTTTAATTAATTTTAGATATATTAAGTAAGATATTACATTAATATAATAAAATCGCATCTCAAATAGCGATAGATTCTTCATTTAAGTTCAAATTTTCAAAAAATATAACCACTTTGCAAAAAGTCATAGATTCTTTATTTAATTCAAAGATTTTATAAATTGTAGTGTAATAAAATCTATATTTTCTATGGCCTATATAAAATACTCAACCGTATGTCATTTATCCCTCCGTCATAATTCAATTGTTATTCAATTAAACTCAGTCTTCTTAATTAGTGCAACAAAAAAGTATAGTGAAAAGTTGGTTTTCCAAAGCCTAACCTCTAAAGTTATTTATTATTGGTTAAACTCAAAGGTACGAACTTAACCTCCACTCATTCGAAGAAAGAAAAAAAAAAGTTTCTTTCCATTCTTCTTAATCTTCAGGCACAAATAAAAAATCTAAATATTTGATATTAATATTTTATACAATCTAAATCTCAGGTCATAAAGTTTAAAATAGGAAGCTTTGGAAAAGATCTGTACTAGTAAAATCATACGGGACCTAAGACCATGTTGCACTCATTTCCACTCGGTAAGGCTTTACTCATGCCATCCATACCAACATCCTTTTCCATTGTAGGTGTGTTTTTATTGGATGGTTTTCTTTATGATAAATTACTAACTATATGAATGATATTAAAATTATTACTGCAGCTGAATGGCTTCAATTTTCGTCACACATCTCACTAAGAGTATCACTAGAAGAACTAACTTGATATGTTTGTTTATGATCCATAAAAGATTATTTTTTTGCAAGATATCATATTACAAGTTTGATGAATATGAAATAGAGCTGGTGAAGTTTTTTTTTGAGGAAAACAATGAACTTAGAAATTTGGTTCTTGTAACTCCTAAGAAAAAATTCTATTAAAATTGATCGTAATATTACATATTATTATTGCAAGCTTTTCTATTCCTTGAGAGCATTGAGACAAGCTCAAATATCTATTTATGAGCCTTCCAATAATATTGATCATTTGTTGATTTAAATTTGACGTATAATTGTGCATTTATAATTTTTTTTAACCAACTATGATAAATGAATCCAATACACTTAGCTTAAACATATTAGATTGAATAATAATGAGATATATTACTACAATATTAGTTGTCCTATAAAAAAAAGATTTTTTTTAAAGAGTGATAAGATGTTATATAAAGAGATAATTTTTAGTGACAGTTAAGACTTTATAGAGAGAGAGTTTTTAATGATAGTTAAGACTTTATATCCACTTCAATAGAAATTTAAGAAAAAATTCTTCTACTTGTTTTACAATTTATATAGGATACACTAATTTTTTAGGCTGAGACGATCTTTGACCATATACCATTCTTTTGTGGTGGCTTACTACAAATTTATTTAACAATTTAGATTTTATATCTTAAAAAGAATATAAGTATCTCATTTTTCTATAACCCAAGAATTTTGCGTATTAGGAAAAACATCAAATTCTTTAATAAATCATTATTTTTCAGGAAATAATACCTGCATATATTTAAAAGAAAGCTAATAGCATATCACTAGTTTATACTAAATCAGATTCTTTATTTCATTTATGGATTATTGTAAAATTTTCTTCAATAATAGGATTATGATAAATAAAAAAAAAATTCGAGAATACCTCACACTTCTTTTAAATATATGTAACAAATATAAATATGCCTACTTAAACAATATGTAGCATTATTGTTAAATAATTTCTGAGATAGAAAAAGAATGTACATATCTACATGTATGTATATCCTCTATTCTCCTTTAATTCTATTCCAAAGAGTTTTCTTTCTCTTCTCTAAAGTCCAAATTCCAAACACAAATTTTTACGTCTTATCATCACCCATCATATAGCAAGAAGAAGTTTTGATAAGAGCTTCCAATGCATGGCCACCACAGAACTTGAACAAATGACGACTAGTTAGAGAGCCTTGTCATCCACCACCTCCATGCCTAGAGCCTCTACAGATGCTGCCACCAGCACCATAGGGATTTGTGTACTACACGGTGGAAGATGGCACGTGCATCCAGATTCTAATTAAAAATGGTGATCAAACTCGGTCCGTTAATCAACGAACATTATCATGCAGTCTGGATTTTACGTATAGTCGACATAAAGTCTAAAAGATGAAACTTCCAATCTGCGTAATAATTAAGCCAAACTGATGATTAGGGGAGGTTAGGGCTGTGCATTTTACATATAACAAATGCAAGTGTGGCACTAACAGTCCCTAAAGTCTCTTGTAGCAATAAAAGCAGACACAAGAGGTGCATTCTGCCTTTTAGATCTCTTTTACATGATCTGCAAATTTTGTAACTTACCTTTTCTTCATCAGCATGACAGTTTATCTTTTAGAAACACATATATACACATTACTTAGTATAACATGTAGTGGATTTGCACATAAATATATACATATACAACAAAAATAATGATAAAGATTTACCTCTCGTAAGGCCAGTCGAGGCACCTTCACCTTTTATTAGCCAAAACATCATGATAGAGTCTATAATCCCTAGTAGTGTAGAGGTAGAAGGGTTGGTCCTTTTTACACCTTGTGCATGTAATGAACTTGCCCCCATGGAACTGTTTCTTTCCACCAATGAGCCTTGATATGTTGTTTAGGTTCATAGCAAACTTCTAGTATTTGATATTTTACTTCTATACAAATAAGAGATCTTGTAGGTATTCCTTCTTCCCATAAAAGTCATGGGACAAATGAAAAATTGAATGATATTTTACTTCTATACAAATAGGAGAACTTATAGGTATTCCTTCTACCTATAAAGGTCGTGTAACAAATGACATATACTTAAATGAGAAAACTAAGTCACAAAGTTATATAAGTAATCAATATCTTAATAGCAATTTATTTTATCACAAGATTTAATGTTTTGGAATAGTACACATTGAATTGCTGATTGGATCTCTATGACACCAATCCCATTACTTAATATTTATTGATAATTCTATTTTAAATATATTTTTTATATACATCCATTTATACATAATGTGAGAAAAATATTGAGGCCAAAAGTTAGTTTTAAGGCTAAAAATTAAGGTGAAAATGAAGAGACAACACTATATGAGAAAAGAAAATTATTGACTATGATCTAAGAGGAAGACAAAACAAATTAATTACTTGAATAGAAAAGCTTTTGAGGAGGATGAATTTTCATTTTTAAGCTCTAATAGACCATATGGTGGAATTATTATTTTTATGTATAATTATCTTTTAAAATTTCGTACGAGGTTTGTAATAAGTTAAGGCTAACTCCAAAAACTTACAAATATATAACATTAGTTAAACTTACAAGATCAGTAATAAGTTAAGTTAATATTACAAAGTAAAGTTTGTACGAGTATGTAATAATTTAAAAAGCTCAAAAATGCTAAATG
>NW_019014639.1:0-12219 GCF_000150535.2 Carica papaya
CTTAACCAAGCTGTTGTAATTACAATTTGCCATGTAAAATGAAATAACTATCGCCATTTCTATTATCTTCCAAGGAATTGAGCTACTTTTAGTAAAGCGTGGGATTTATCATAATATTTCCTGGTCTATTAACTATTCTTTAATTGGTTGCACACTGTAAAGATCCTATTTAAGATGCTACTTGCTTAACCAAGCTGTTTTAATTACAATTTGCCAGGTAAAATAAAATAGCTATTGCTACTTATATTGTCTTCTAAGGAATTCAGCTACTTTTAGTAAAGCATGGGATCTATCAGAATATTTCCTGGTCTATTAACTATTCTTTATAATAGGTTGCATGCTGTAAAGATCCTATTCAAGATGCTGCTTGCTTAACCAAGCTGTTCTAATTACAATTTCCCATGTACAATAAAATAGTTATCACCACTTCTATTGTCTTCCAAGGAATTCAGCTACTTTAGTTAAGCCTGGAAATTATCAGAATATTTCCTGGTCTACTAACTATTCTTTACAATAGGTTGGACGCTGTAACAATCCTATTGAAGATGCTGCAGTCATACAAGAGGTAAGGAGGCGGGTTGGTTGTCATACTAAACTACGTGTGGATGCCAATCGTAATTGGAGCTATGAAGAGGCAATTCAATTCAGCTCTTTAGTGAAAGAGTGTGACCTGCAATATATTGAGGTATAGTTTAACTGCTAATCTCATCACTATGTTTGACTAGTCCCATGGGACTAGTAGTCATAGTTTATTCTTTACTATAACAACCAATTATTCAATGAATTTTATTTGATGCAGAACCACTTATGTTAAAAAGGAAACTTTTTTGAGGACTTGTCAGAAATTTGAATTTATTTGGTTGTTTGAATTTTGGAATTTTCGGATTTTTTCCCATATTATTTTGTGTTCCTTTGGTGAAATTAGGAAGTATATATGGATTTCTAGTCAATAGCTTAGGGCAGGTTGGAATTGATAACTTTGGATGATGCGATATCACATTATTCTCTTCCTTCCTGTATAGTCTGTCTTTCCCCCACTTTTTCTTCCTTTCTTTCTACATACTCTTCATACTGATTCATGTACCATTTCATGCCTATAAATAGTAGATTGTAAATCAAACTCAAATCATATAATTTTATGGAATTAAATCTTAGTTTATTATTCTCTCCCTAAACTCTGTCTCTCTTTTTCCTTTTCTCTCTTTCTTCTCTGCTATCTCCTCTCTCTCTCTCTACATTTCTCTCTCTAAAACCCTTCTCTCTCTCTTACTAACTCCCTTCTCTCTCTCTCTCTCTCCCTGACTCCCTCTCTTCTCTCTCCGTGACTCCCTCTTTTCTCTCTCTTCCAGATCCTTCTCTTCTTCTTTCTAAATTTCTTTTCTGCCCTTTCTATTTCTTTGAATTCAAATTCTGTCCCCATCTATTTCTTTGTTTCCAATATCTTCCTCTCTTCTTTCTCTAATTTTCTTTCCTCCCCATCTACTCCTTCATTTTCAGAATCTTCCCCTCTTCCTTTTCTAAATTTCTTTTCTTCCCATTCTATTTCTTTGTTTCTAAATTCTTCTCCCTTAATTTTATTCTTCTCAAAATTATCCTTATTTCTTAGTTTTTACCAGAAATACCACAAATTAATTTATTTTGCCAAAATTAAAGTTCCGGTAAATTACAATTTGTTTGGAACTCAACATTTATAGGATGGCAATGGAACTCAACTATTTTAGCTATTTGTTTTTGGATCATAACATTTATAGGATGAAAGATTTTGGGAATGTCCAATATATACTTACTGAGATGTAAATATTTATAAATGAGTAGCATTCCCTTAATGCCATATGTAACAGCCCCGGAATTTTAAAATGAAATATGTGTATTAAAAAGGTCAAATGCGGAAGCGTAATAAAAATTTTGATTAACATCCCATACACTAAAACCAAAAACGTGCTCAAAGTATAAAGAACAAACTAACTAAAGAGAAACTCGAAATAAAACTATAATATAACAACGGAGTCTTCAGCGTCCCCTTCGCCGTCTCTGCGGAACGGGCTCGGGAACAATGTCTTCTGATCTGAAATGGTTAAATAAGGAATGAGCTACACCAGCCCAGTAAAAACATCACACTATCTCACCGTCACGGAGGTAAAAGTGGGTAGAAAACACAAAAAGACCAATGGAGCATAATTTACAACAAATTCTTTTATCAATAATAAAATTATTTACTGTCAACTTACCTCGGTGAAGTTCATAAAACAACATACGAAAGCAATAGCATTATCATCATCATGAAATCATATGAACTGTATAACATAATACTTACCACGCCTTTGCATTTCAATCATTACACAACATATTTTCCTCATTTACCAGCTTACTAGCATCCATGGGGATCCATAGGGGTCCCGCTACCCATGAACCCTTAACACTTGTAATCAGAGTACAGGGCCGTCCCCATATCCCGTCCGGTATGGGCGCCAAAACCATAAACCTCAATACCCCGTCCGGTATGAGGGTGAAACGGGCCGTCCCCATACCCCGTCCGGTATGGGCGCCAAAACATATAAGGTCTCCATACCCCGTCCGGTATGAGAGACCACAATCCCGGTAGGGTTCCCTACGGACCCGATCCGTCCACCATCTCCCAGAATATCTAGTCAGGCTGATCACATTATACAATTATCAATTTACATAACCTTTCATTCCCCTTTTCCTCAGTCAGCATCATCAATTCACACACAAACAAGCAAACCAGTAATTTATGCCAAACAAGACAACATACAACATTGGATTCTCAGTCATTCAACTCATAATCAATAAAACAGTGATATATGCACACGAAACTATGAAATGAAAACATCAGACTTCATACTGCATTTAAAACTGTAAAATAAGCCAAACAACAGCTGACCGACAAACACACCAGACTCGGGCTCCATTAGCGACTTTAAACAATTTCACACATCTATTGATTCGTGAAATACCGTTTTATCATTTATTGAACTTTAATACCGTGATAGAAAATAGGGTGAGGGGTCCTTACTTGTTTCGGGGTCCGAATACGGCTCTACAGTACGCCTACAGGCTGTCCCTAATTTTCCCTGAATTTTTCCCGGGGAACTGAAACGCACTACTGGTACCTGCACGTGTCCTAAAAAATCCCAAATTAGACCCAGGGCCCCTTTCGGCCAATATCGCAATTCCGGCACGGCGGCTCCGCCGTGCTCCGGCGACGGCGATTCGCCTCGGGTTGGCCGTTTTCGGCCGTTTCCGGCCGAATTCGGCCACACTTGCATCGGTCCCTGCGATAAAACAACCCTAGGGCCCTCGGGGACCAAAAAAATACGAAAAAACCGAAGCTTACCGGCGGCGGTGCTTTCAGGTGCGGCGGCTCTCCGGCGAGGTTCGTATTTTGGTGATTTGACTCCGATCAACCTGTAGAGAAAAGAATGGTGATCACGATGATATAAAAATTGTATCAAACGGAGGCCGGGAAGGGCCTCATCGGAGGCAAAAATCGAGGAGGGGCGCGGCGGCGCCGCTGGGTTTCGGCCGTGTTTTCCGGCCGTTTGGCCGGGATTTTGGCTCCGATTTGGCCACAGGGGAACTCAGCGTTGAAAAACGAGCCAGGGGTATGAAATTTACCTCGATCGGCGGTCGGAAAACTCCCCGGTGCGGAGACGGGTGGCGGCGGCCGGCTCCTCCGGTGTCTGGTTCGTCTTCTTCGGCGAGGGCAGGCGGCTAGGGTTTTTGTGGTCAGGTGTGGGGGTTTTATTTATACCCTTTTGCCTTTTGATCACAGCCGTCCATTTTGATTAAATTTGGGCCGTCCGTGCTTGATTGCATCTGGACCGTCCGTGCGTGTGCATCTGGGCCGTCCGTGCGCTTGCATCTGGGCCGTCCGATCGCGCGCACGCAGATCGCCCACGTGGCCCGTTCCCGGGTGGACGTGGTCTTGCCACGCGGCAGGTCCTGGTTGGTCAGGGCTGCTGACTGGGCCCTGATGTAGCTGCTGACGCGCCGCGGTCGGGGTGCAAGTTTTTTAAATTAGTTTTTGCCCTCCGGTTTTCGAGTGTATTTGTCAAAATACCCCCAGAATCCAAATTTTCACCCATTTTTTCCAAAACGCCCAATAATTTAAAACTTTTATTATTATTATTATTGATTTTTTATTAAATTAAATTAAATTAAATAAATCAATTAAAATTCAAAAATTATAAAATCAATAATAATAATAATAAAATTTTAAAATTATTGGGCGTTACACCATATTATTAATATACTGTTTATTTCAAAAAAAAAACCAAGAAAACAGCTAAATAGAATATTGTTAGAAAATATCAAGAAAGTGAGATAGAAAAGGTGCAGTCTGTGCACTCAAACACGTGCATGTTGAGTTCCAAACAAATTAATTTATTTTGCCAAAATTAAAGTTCCGGTAAATTGCATGCTTAAAAATCAATAATATGGTATTCTATGAAATTTAAAAAATTTTGAGAATAATTACAGGTCACTAATGGAGCCGAAACCGGTTAGTTATTTATTTTTCATATTTAACTTGTTTGTACAGCTGTAAATATATGATAATATATTAAAATAGTTTTATAATTCAGTTGTATTTTCTCAATACATATATCGCTTGTTTTGCGTGATTTACGGTTGATTGTGAAAAGTGAAATTAATATATATAGGAAATTGCTTTATGATGTGAATTAATAAATGGTTGTCTTACTATCCTGAGATATGGTGGACGGACTGGGTGTATAGGGAATCCTACCGTGAACGTCACTTCATATCGAATGAGGTATCAAGGGATAATATTTTTAGCGCTCATATCGGACAAGGTATGAGTATGGTCCGGTTCACTATCATACCAGACAGGATATCAAGGGATAAAATTTTGGCGCTCATATCGGATAGGATATTGGGACAATCGGATAATTGACAAGTTTAGATATTGAGTTCATGCGTACAGAGACATCCCTATGGACCCCTAAAGGTACCAGTAAGCAGATAAAAAAAAAAAAAGTTGTTGTTCATACTTGTTTAAGAGATCATAATGTCATTTGAGTTATTATCTTTGTAGATTGATTTTGAAAATCTCATAACGGTAAGTATGCAATAAATAATTTTTCTTGTGATAAATGAACTTACTTAAATTAAGAGCTCTATTAATTGTTTTATATTTTTTTACCAACCTTCAGTTTTCATATCGGTGAGTAGTGTGATATTTTTATTAGACTAGTGTAGCTCAATCCTATTAACCATTTCATATCAAGAAGATCAACATCTAAATCCTGATCAGCAGAAAGGCTGTGTAGGTGTCCCCCGAATCTCATCAAGAGTTAGCAAAGGTTAACCTCCCTACAATAATTATTTACTATTTTCATATATTTATTTCATTTTTTTATGCAGCTCTATAAAATGGACATTTCTGTTGCCCTATTGGACATTTAAATTTATGTGTAAGGAATGTAAACTGTAACATTATTATACGCTTTCGCATAAAATTTATGAATTTATTTCCCTTCTAGTTCCGAGTCGTTTCAGTTGTACACTTACATATAATAATAATACTAAGTTAGTTAAATTAATAAGCCTACTTACCGAACTTAATACTATATCTCTAATGAATTGTGGATATTAACCATGAACATCTTGGATACCAAAGGAAAAAACAAGTTAGATAAAACTAGTTTGGTGAACAAATTTATTACTTGATATCAGAGTAGGTTGATTCTGACGAAACTAACTTGCTAGTTTCATGGCCATGGTGAAAAGTAAGGATAAAGGCATGGTGTTCGATTATCAAAAGATGGCCACTATGGAGGAAAAAATGTGTGAGGTGAACCAAAGGCTTTTGGATTTGAGATCCGAAATGTACGGATCACAATAGCAAACCCTAGTCTTGATGGACCAGAGACTGACTACGTTCAACTAGCAATTGGAAAGACTCACCGAACTCTCATAAGACAGTGCACAGATAGGTGAAACAACCATTCGGGTAAGTTTTTCCGCTTTTGTTTTAAATATTGATAGGGAAATTTTACCAAACCCCATAACCAGATAAATTGGAGTTGGCAATTCAGATTGGAGGGACAACCAAGTAGAAATTTCTGCCCAAAAATTGAAATTCTTGTCTTTGATGGGAGAAGTTTTAGAACATGGATTAGAAAATGCAATAAGTATTTTCATATTTTTAACATCTCAGAAGACAGTAAAGTGGAAACAATTTCAATGTATCTTGGAGAGAAAGAAGAAATCTGGTTCCATGAGTTAACAAATGACCCAAATATATTTAAATGAGAAATATTCGAAATAGAATTGTATAAAAAGTTTGGAGGATTAACTGGAGCTGATATTATGGAGGAATTCATCAAATTGATTTAGAAAGATAGCATCCTCTAGTATTAAGAAAAGTTTGAAGAAATGTGGTCTCTATTATTAATAGAGAACTTCAGACATTTTAAAAAATATTTCATCTTCAGTTTTATTTGTGGTTTAAAGGAGGAACTTAGACCAACAATGAGGATGTACAGACCGCACACCTTAACCCAAGCATTTGAGTTGGTTTTATGACAAGAACATGCAGTACATGCCATCAACTATCATAATAAACCGAAGCACTCTTTAACTTATTCCAAATGGAGTGTTCCCATCACTGTAATGTCTCTAAAGTTCAGAATTTTCAAGAAGCAACACCCTTGAGGGTGCAAATCATACAGAATTGAGGAGGAGCAATCTTTGCTATAGACGTGGGAAAGATATTCTCCGGGACATCAGCTTTGGGGACAAGGCACGTGTGCTTGAAGTTTCTTCATCAACTTGAACAGATTTTGGCTGGCTGTTTTTTTATTTTTTGTTTATGCTGTTGTCCTGGCCTCTTTTTTATTTTTTCTAATGGATAACTACTCCTCCATGATGTTTTCTTTTATTTTTTTTTTGTCTAATTATAGATCTTGTTCCGTGAAAATATGTCTGACTAATCGACTTTTTATCTCAAATTATTTGTTTCATTTAAGTATATCCTTAAGAATATTGTTGATGGAAATTAGTGATTTAATTCCTGCAAGGATATTTTATTGTCACATTATTGTTGTCTGTATCTAACATTGTCTGTCTTTCAGGAACCTGTACAAGATGAAGATAACATCATAAAATACTGTGAAGAAAGTGGTTTACCAGTGGCATTGGATGAGACAATAGATGGTTTTCAAGAAAATTATATTGATATGCTTGCTAAGTATTCACATCCGGGGATTGTTGCTGTTGTAAGTAATAGTGGAATTCTTTTTCAAATCAGTTTTTGATGCATCGCTTTGGGTAGAGGGTTGGGTATTTTAATGAGACTTTAGGATCCACCTTGAAGACTTTCTTGGGGGAAAAATTATTCTGTCAGATTGACTATAATTGCACCAATAAAGATTAAGAAAATAAATCATTTTTATATGGGGTATTTCTTTGCACCATTTTGTTGGTGAAAACGTTATGCTCGTTCTTGTATGGTTTACTATTTTCTGCAATCATTAAACTTGTTTAGTCAGTCTCATGATACTACTATTTTGCTTGGCCAGAACATTTCCATAGAGAGAAACATGACTCATTTTTAAGAATGATTTTTTGTGTATTTTATTAATATTACAACCTATATATACAAGTATTTTAAGACAGAAAAAGAAAATAGACAATTAATTACAAATAATATACTTTTTCCTTATATCTTTTAACTTGATTTACTTATTGTTTATCATTCTATTTTGTTTCTTATTTAACAATTACACCCTTTAACTTGATTTAGTTTCTTTTTGACACTCTGATTTATTTTATTTTTAACACTCCACTTAATCTAGAGAATAGATGTTGTCCATTTTCAACTTGTCAATAAGAGTTTAGAATGCTAGATTGTTTATACCTTTAATTAACGTGTCTATTAATTGAGAATTGGTGGACATGTATGAGGTACATATTAGACCGCTATTAAGTTCTTTTATTTTTGATAAAATGTATGTCAATCTCAATGCGTTTGATATGGTCGTGTTGAACCGGATTGTAAGCGATGTTTATAGCCAACTTGTTACCACAGTATAGGCGCATAGGATTTTTTCAGTCGATTCTAAGATTTTCCAAAATTCTTTTTTATCTACAGTAATTCATATACCTCTTATATTATATTCCTAAACTTTGATTTTGCACCTAACGCCACAAGTACATTCTGTTTCTTATTTCTACATATGATTAGGTTGCCCTTGAGGAAGATACAATAACTTGTAGTATATCTTTTATCTATAACCAATTCTGCATAATCTCTATCAGTATAAGTTTTTAAGAGCAATTTATCATTCTTACTGAACATAATTCATTTCCTTGGTGATCCTTTTAAGTATTGTATTATTTTTTAAGTTACTTATAGGTATACTTCTTTCAAATTGTACATGATTTGACTTATAATACTTACTGCAGAAACGATCTATGTCTCGTGTGGGATAGGTAGATCAATTTTCCAAGTAATCTGTGATACATTTTCTTCTTGTTTACTGACATACCTTCCTCTGCTATTCCTAGCTTTTTATTAGAATCAATAGAAGTGTTAACTGGTTTGGATGCTCGTTTGTCAAAAAATACTTAGCTCGCCTAGTTTCTTGATCTCAAATTGTTTTGACAGACGCTATTTTAGTATTAGTTGTTCATTCTTATCATTTTTTTGTTATGATAACGTTATCAACATTTATTAGAAGTGTTGTAATTCCCTCAGTTTTTAAGTGTTTGATGAATAGAATGTGATTTCCTTGAGTCTGATTAAACCACAGATTTATCATTATCTTTGTGAAACTGTCAAACTATACTCTTAATAACTGTTTGAGTCCATACAATGTAGTCTTTGGTTTACATATCTTATCTGCTCTTGCTTCTTTATTAAAGTTTGATGGAATATTTATGTAGATTTTTTCTACTAAATTTTCATGCAATAAGACATTTTTTAAATCAAACTATTGTAATTATAAGTCAAAGATGGCAACTAATGATAATAAAATTAACACAATATATATTTTGGCTATTGGTATGAATATCTCTTAGTAGTCTATCTTGCATGTTTGTGTATAGTTTTTTGCCATTAGTTTCACTTTATACTTTTTGATTGTTCCATTTGTTTTATATTTAATTGAGAAAACTCATTTGTAACCTACTAGCTTCTTGCTTTTGGATAAATTCACCATTTTTCAATTTTGGTTCTTTTTAACTGTATGCATTTCTATACTCATAGCATTTTTTTATTTTTCACAAGACATACCTCAAATGTTGTTTTAGAAGTATACTCATTACTTAAACTTGTGAGGATATTTTTATGGGTTAATTAACTGTTGTTAAATAACACAAATTTATGAAATGCAATACATAGGATGTTTAGTGCATTCTTTTGTACTTTTACAAAGTATAATAAGTTTTCGGGAGTTACCTCAGTTCTATAATCATGTCAGATTCTTAAATTAGATTTGGTTCAATATTAGGGGTCTTCTTTCTTGTATACATCTAAGAAAACCTAGAGTTTAGTATGATCTCTTGAGATGATGGGTTTTGAAGGTTTTCTTGTGGTTGTGAGTTTTCTAATAGGTTCCAAATATTCTCTTGTAGTGATGGTTTTAAGGTGTGTAGTAAAAGTGGTATATTAAAATCTTTTAAGAATTATGTATCTTTATCTTCTAATATAGGCACCCCTAAAAATAAAGTTAGATAAATTAGGATTCTTGTTCGACAAATGTGATACCTGCAAAGACATAAATTTTTCACTGTGCGCATTATAATATTTGTATCCCTTTTGAGAGGAAAAGTACCCCACAAATACACAATTTATAGTACATGAATCAAGTTTTTTTCCTTGGTAGAAATAAATATGAACAAAGATAATACATTTGAATATCTAAAATATTAGATAATTTGTGACACTTACAATTAAGTAAAATTACTGAAGTGTTTCAAAAGAATTTTTGAAGTTAATAACCCTTGTAATCAAATGATTAATAATGTAAGTGGCAGTAAAGACGATTTTGTCTTAATATTATTCTGGAATATTTTTTTGTAAAAGAAAAGCTCTTTTGGTGGTTAAAATATGATTATTTTTGGATTCTGCTGCTCTGTTCTATTGTGGAGCATGGATGCAAGATGATTCATGAAGAATTCCCTCCTAATAAAAGAATGATGAAAGTATATGATCGAAAAGATTTTTTGTACAATCAATACGAAATTTTTTATGAATGTTCTAAATTGAGGATTAATCATATTAAAAAATTAAGATATGATGTGACTAACATCAGATTTAGTTTTGTGTAAAAATAATAAGGTAACTCTAGTGCAATCGTTAATAAATGATAAAAATCATCAAGCCTCAGAAATGTTAGATATAGGAGATGGTGTCTAAATATCACTGTAAATTAATGAAAATAAAACTGAACGTCTCTTATTACTAATAAAAAATATCAAATACTTATTTATAAATTCACATCCATTACAGTTTAAATTTCCATATTCTAAATTTATAAACAAGAAGAAAAACATAGCATTTAAAATGGAAAAAGATAGGTACCCAAGTCTGTCATGGTGGACCTAAATTTTGTGTACGGGGTTGGTGATAACAACATAGAAGGCTCTTTCAGGTACATCTGAGTAGTAGAATCCACGTTTGATTTCAGCACGTTTAATCATTTTTCCTATGTTCTAGTTTTGAAAGTTACAGTGAAAAAAGTTAAATGTTATTTTGCAGTTCAAATCTTGTGATAATTTACTTACTGACACAAAATTAGTGCACAATTTAGGAACATGTAGTACATTTTATAAGATAAAGACCGGACTAAGCTTAACTTTTCCTTTGCCTGCAATGGTATTTAGGAAACCATTTTTAGTGAAAATCTTCTTATACTTGAATATAAAACATATGTATGAAAAAGTCTACAAGTATTTGTCATATGATCAGCGACTTTTGAGTCTATAATTCAAGAGTTTTAAAGGGTTTATTTTAGGCATCCAAACCGTGTGACAAAGTCATCTGATAAAGGATCTATCTGAGCATGAATCTCATGATTATGATTTTCCTCAACTGGAATGAGGGTGCTCCTCTTACTAGAAAGGGACAAACAAGCTGCTTCAGCCCTTTCGATTATTAGTTGGGGCTCGCTCAAAATATGTTTTTTATATGATAACAAAGCATATTGGTTGAGCTCTTTAAGTAAGCAATTTCTTACCTTCCATGATAGACTTCTCAAGGTATTCCAATCAACTTTACAGTCATTCAATTTCGCCTCGAAAGCAAGATCTATAGGTAGTTCTTCTTGTTGGTCATATGAACCTGTTTAAGAATCTTCTATGAGGCATTTTGTATCCCCCATTATTTGCTGGTGGTACTAAGTTTGTCATGCAATTTCTAACACTTATCTTTGGTGTGCCTAAGTTTTTTACAGAAGGTACACCAAGAAGATTCCTACTGTTTGCTTCCACAGTTGCATTCTCAGGGTAATGTACTTCCTTCGATTTCTGATGAGGCTGAAAAACTCATGAGATTAGGGCTAAACTATTAATGAAGCAGAGTTTTAGCATGACCTTTCTCTTGCTTTCTTCTGATGTTACGATGGAAATTACCTCATTGAATACTGCTATTTCCTTTTTTCCAAAATCTAAATTCATACTTGATCATACTCCAGGTTCAGTCTTGCCAAAAATTTATATGCACAATTTTTTTGTACAAACCTCTTGGGACAGGTTGCGTATCTTGTGCAATCCATGATCCTTGCTTATGCTATTGGTCCATTTCCTCCTATCAATTTTTTAACATGTTAGAATATTCATTTATTAATTTGTGTCCTTGTTTCTTAGACCATATCTTAACTGTTAGATCATAAATTTGTGCAACGTCCTTGACTTTGGAATAGATTTTGCCGATTGCATCCAGCACCACCTTTATTGTGAGAAAGAACATTACAGTTTTATTTATCTATGGAGTAATGGAGTTCCAAAGTCATTCATGATCATAGAACCCTCTTCATCACAGGCATCGAATATAGGGTATTCGGGTGTTGATCCGTTACCTAGAAGTGGCTAAACTTCCTTTTTTCCTTTAGTCTGGTCCAGATTAATTGAGACCAACTCATGTGGTCTTTTCCTTATGAGACTAATAGGTAACCTAAATTAGCTGAAATTCGCATGTGGAATTCCCATATTGGAATATGCTCCATTATTTTA
>NW_019014639.1:13748-88397 GCF_000150535.2 Carica papaya
CCTATCATGAAGGCTATCTCAGGATCTGCAAGATGCATTTCACTTGACCTTCCTGGACATGGGGAAACAAGATTTAAAGATCATGATGGTAAGAAAAGTGGAGGGAAACCCAACTTGTCAATTGAGATGATTGCAGATATATTAGTTAAGTTGATTCAACATATTACCCCTCACAAGGTTACCCTTGTTGGGTACTCCATGGGAGCAAGGATTGCATTGTACATGGCTATGAGATTCAGTCAGAAGGTGAGAAGGATGTTTTAGCTTTTGGTAGTTATTTCAGACATTCTCAATTATGTTCTTAAAAATTTAATATTCAGATAGAAGGAGCCGTTGTGATATCTGGAAGTCCTGGCCTAAATGATATACTAGCGAGAAAAATGCGAAGAGCATATGATGATTCCAGGGCACGCTTCTTGGTTGATCATGGTTTACAACTCTTTCTAGACAACTGGTACTCGGGAAACATGTGGAAAAGGTGATTTACTTATCTTTTCCTCTTAAAGTTTTTCTTCGCTTATTTTATTAAAGATATTTGCAATATGTCTTGCACCACTAATCATCTGGGTAACTTTTCTGCATGGGACAGCTTGAGAAGCCATCCTCATTTTACTCGAATAGTTTCCAGCCGCTTGCTGAATGATGATGTGTGTAGTCTGGCAAAAGTTTTAACCGATCTAAGCATTGGGAGACAGCCGTAAGCTCATCAAGATTTTCTTTTGATCTGAGTTTAGTTTCGTTGGGATGATCTGAAAGAGTTTTTTACCGTCTTAAACTAACATTTTACTTCCAGCCTTTGAAATATTAAGTTAGCATATATGTTGCATGAATCAGTTGGTAGTATAAAGTTCTAAAAACTTTTGATCTACACCAATAACTTCTCTATTTTCAGAATGATAGTTGGGGAAATCCAACTTATTGTGATTGGATATCTTGTTTCGATTTCCTTCTCCTCTTGTTTCCCCTTTCTTTCTTTCATTTGAGAAGGCAAATTTGCAATCTATCATTATCAATGGAAATCCTAAAATCATCAATCGTTGTTCCTCCTTCGTTAAAATACTATACTTTTCTGGATATCGCTGATTTTTTTTCTCTTTTTGGGGTCAAAGGTCACTGTGGGAAGGGCTGAAGCAATGCAACACACACCTTTTGCTCATTGTTGGAGAGAAAGATGAAAAGTTTGTGGAAATTATGAAGAAAATGTATGATGAGATTAGGAAGAGCAAAAGTGAAAGAAAGAACTTAATCTGTGAGAAAGTTGAAATTCCCAACTGTGGACATGCTGTCCATTTGGAGAATCCCCTTCCTCTTATCCAAGCAGTGAGAAAATTTTTGACAAGAGTGAAGCAGAATCCTGCTTGTGATGAAGCTGCAGTTTAGATAGACTGTTTGGATATCCAAGTGCATTTTAAGAATTTCAGGTAGTTGAATCCATTTATGAGTACTTCTGGTATCTGGTATTTTGAATATCTAGGTACGTTTTTGGGCATTTTGGATATCTAAGCGCATATCTGAGCATTTCTGCTAATACGATATGTTTTCTAGTCATTTTGGGCACTTATATGCATTCTTTGGCATTTCAGATAATCGAGTGCATTTTGGACATTTCAGGTACTCACCCCAGGGTGGGTTTCTAGACTTTCCAAGTAACCATGGAGGTTTGTGAATATTTAGATATCGGATGCATTTATGGGTATTTAAGCACGTCACTATAGCCTCACGGTTGGTAATGTAGTTATTAATTATGTTGAAAAGCATAATCACGACTGCATCTTGTAATGTAATCACAATTATATTATAATCTTAGAGACGAAACACTTTATGCAACTCAACAATTTAATAAAAATTGGTTATAAATTTAATTTCATTGTAAGGTTATTACATCCAACCAAAATGCTTAGTGTTCTCCAATTGATGCTTACCTAGCTAAACCTATTCATGATTGCTTAGTGTTTTTTAGTTAGAATGTAACTTGCCCAAGCTCAAAATTGCTTAGTGTTTTTCAGTTGATGAAGCAACGGTTACCTAGCTATGCCTATGCGTATCATGTGGTTTATGGCTGGTTTCTGCACTAGTTTAAATATGGATTTAAAAGAAAAATCTTCTCTATCATTTCACTGTAATTAATGTAATGGTTATTATATTTTTATAATATCAAGCAGAAACAATTATATAATCTTATTAGAGGAAAAATGTGTTACTTAAACCCTTTCAGTTTCAGCTACATTTGCAGAAATAGCTCCCTCCATTTTAGAAAGAGAGCTGCTCGTAGTTTTCACGTTTTATTATCCTCAGCAAAAATGCGAAAATGGAAAACGTTATCTTAATACTTTATTAGCAATAGCCTTGTCTCTTGAGTTCATGAAAAACTACATACACTTGTGTGTGTGTGTGTATATATATTTCAGTCAGACATATATATGACATTTGAATGACGTTACAATTTCAGGCAGACATCAAAACGGGAGACAATTTTAAGGATTTGAAGCATTGTTTTATTACGATTAAATTGGTAGCTACTTGTGTTTGTTATGATCCTCTTGGTTGATCTCCCTAGGGACCACAATAATTAACGAGACAGTTCTTTCGATAGTACAGGAAGAACTTCAATGAAAGCCACCATGTTAGATTGTCCATTTGCGGACACATTGGTGGCTTATAATACGCATATATATAGACATAGATACTTACGATAAACAAGAATAATTGCTCTATGAATCAGTATTTCCCATGTTTTCTCCGTTGCTATAAGCATATAGTTTCCTCATGTGCGGAAAAAAAATAAGGTTTTGTTTCTTCTCCAATCAATACATTGTAAAAATTAATAGCTTTGGATTCTTTTATATCTCGGTTTTAGTACCAGACAAAACACTGGGATTTTTCCAAAACGTAGAAATTGGTTTTGTACGCCAAAGAAAATCAAGGTGCTTATAAATTACCAGCCTTCTATTCCTACATCCCTCTAGCCAGCAATCTAATTATCTTCAATCTTCTTCTCCCTTCCTACTTAATTTCATGGTATATTCTAACTACCTATCTAATCTTCTTCTCATTGTATTTTGTGAAGTTTTCAGGGTTCAATATTGACAATGTGCATAAACTAATTTCCTTGTTACAGGGACAGGATCCTAGAAGCTTCTCTCTTTCAAATTCTTCTTCCATGGAGCAGGATTTTTCTGATCAGATTAAGGGTAATAATGGGTCATCCAAAAACAACCCTTCTGTAAATGGGACCGATCAGTGTAAAAATAATACAACAACATCGGATCATTCTATCAGTATATCGAATTTGGAGATGGAAGAGAATAAGAATGTTTATACCGATGAAGATTTGCCTTTACTTAAAAAGTTAAATCAGAAATGGAATACCATTGTTGCTGTCCTTTCCTTTACAGGCTTATTTTCCCTTCTCAGCATCAACTATAAAATGAACCACGAAGGTCACCCGACACCAGAAATCTTATTTAGAAAACACCCATATACCTTTTACATATTTC
Organism: Carica papaya; assembly: GCF_000150535.2. The sequence goes on from NW_019014639.1 coordinate 17,246, forward strand.
TGCTTGATATCATGTTGACATTTTTCTCGTCTATCAATGCTCTTGCTTGCGGTGAAAAATACCCGAAAACTACCAAGGCATTTAGCCTGTTAGCGTTAACTGGTGTTATGTTGTCATTCACCATATTGCTGTGGACACTACTGCCTCCAAGAGTGAGCTGGGCTCCACTGATCTTCTTCGTTTTGACGTTTGGATCAATCGTTTACCATTGCAAATGTGTCAACTGGTTGAGGACAAAGATTGTTGAGAAGCTCCCATGGTAATTTGGTTTTGATCAATTCTCAATTAGCAGAGAGGATTTGTGATGGTGTTTGCTTATATATATATATATAAGTTATAGTGTGTCAAAGTACATCAAGTGGCTGTAAATGGCAATGAACTTTCTTAGTACATCCGTAGATGCTAATCAAATAAGTGAAGCATCGCTGTACATCATAATCTTTGCAAATAATTAATGAGTTTTTATGTTAATTCTGTTGCGTAAAATTTCTTATTTCTTTCATTATATATCAGAACGAACGGAGTATATAAGTAAGTTTTCATTCTGTAAAATTACATCTTAAATATATTTGCTTATTTGCCCTCTGCTGATTGCTAAGGAAATGCCAACGGTTTGCAAGTTCATTGGTGGTAACATCGAGTTGCCAGGCACGAGATTAGATCTCCATCTTGTCATTCATGAGATGGTCTGAGTTTATACAAATAATTCGGGAAAATAAGATTACGTGTAATAATATATACAGTAGTTTCTTAGACGGTAATATATTATATTTCGTTTCTTATTTATCTTGGCCTTTTATAAAGTTAATGTTAAGCAGAACAAACTGCTCGCAAGAATATTGATTGATAGCCGTCACTGAAAGCTAGCCATTTAGGCAATCAATTGAACAAGTATTTCGTTCAGTTTCAATTGATAACATAATCAAGCTGTATGTAACTTCGTGAGTGTGGTTGACGTGTTGATCACGTTACTAGGTTAAAAAAGCAGAAAAATTCACCTCTGTATTTGATATCAATACGACGTCGGTTGAGTGCACCATACGGATTTCGAATTTCTGCAATTAAAAGAGGGTAAATGTTTATTAAGTAGAAAAAGAAGAAAGAAATTGCTCCTGTGAATTATGAAACAAAGTGGAGAAGAGGTGAGGACGTGTCCTGAGAGGAGGGAAGTTAATACCAAAAGCATTCTCTATTTATATAGGCACGGTAGAAGATGGATAGAGCCAAGATATTTATGGTTTAAAAAATATAAGAGTATATGTCCACTTCTTTAATATTTGGATGCAACCAGCGACAGCTATGTGTCGTTAATTTTAACTGTATATTACCCCAACAATGGACAAATTAAAGTTTAAACAAAAGAGTTATTTGATGCACGGACTCCTCTTAATTTGGCTTTCTTTATGTATTTTAGTACCAAGATGGTTTAACTTATATTTTAAAAATTCAATTCTAAATTTCTCCATGTAATTTAATTGGTGTTTCTTTTTTTTTTTTTTTTTTTTTGTTGGAATATAAATTTTTTATAAAAAAAAAAAAATATTTGGAACAAATTATATTAATTGGGATTAAATGGAGTTTACCTTACATTTTCCCATTTGATTATCAAATCTTCTCTTTCCTTCCTCTCACTATTTAATAATTATAAGAATATCACAGCCGGCATATTTATTTTGAATTTGGCTAATCATACATGAAAAATAACATGTCATGCTCGCAAATCATAGGAAACGAAGATTTTGCTAATTATACGTTTTATGTATAATAATATGTTTATAACTATATTAGAAAAAAAAATCATACATTTTAGAATTTACAGTTGTTTTGCGGGTTAATAATATCCACGTCAGAAAATAATGTGATGGTTGGAGAGAAGTTAGTCATCTGATTGTTTCAAACCCTGTGGTGGGTCGCACCCACACACACTTGAACAGCAAGTTACCGTCCTCTCACATCATCCCCTCTCCACTCGCCCTTAGAAGTTGCTCCTTCTCCTGTACTTTTACCAAAACATCCTCAAATTTATGCATGGAAAACTTAAGGATATCCTAGACAAATCACCCATCATCGCCTTGTTGAATTTGTCAACGCCAAAACCAATTTGTATGAGTGTATCTTGTAGGTCATGGCCGCCACGTATATATAACTTACACATATGAACACATCCCCTACAATCTATTCTTGCTTGTTTATTGTATAGATAAAGGTATGGCCTTCAACAATAGAAACCTCCACGGCGCCGCCGTTCCCGTCTTCATTTTTCTGATCCTTGTGTCCCTTGCATCGCCATCTTTGGCGGGATCGGAGACCGATACTCCGGCGCACTGTGCCATGACGAAAGAAGAAGGAAAGTGTCACGACAAGGGAGAGTCATTGAAACTGAAGCTTATTGCCATAATTACGATACTAGTGGCAAGTATGATCGGTGTGTGCTTGCCGATGTTTTCACGCTCCATACCCGCGCTAAGACCCGACAGAAATTTATTTGTACTCGTAAAGGCATTTTCTTCGGGTGTAATTCTGGCAACCGGGTACATGCATGTGTTGCCGGATTCGTTTGACTGCTTGACATCGGAATGTTTGCCGGAAGATCCATGGAGGAAGTTCCCATTCACGACGTTTGTAGCAATGCTGTCGGCAGTGGCGACTATGATGGTGGATTCATTTTCCATGAGTCTGTACAAGAGGCATTGCTCCAGATCAGTTGTTACTGAGAGACTGGAAAATGGGAATACGTCTGAGCATGGTCAACATCATCTCAAACCACATGATGAAACAGAATCACAATTGTTGAGGCACCGTGTTGTGGCTCAGGTATAATATATATATAATATGGTGTTTATTCATATATATAGGAGAGCGAAGTAAATAGTGGTAAAATGCATGCAGGTGTTAGAGCTGGGAATTATAGTACATTCAGTAGTGATTGGTCTAGCGATGGGAGCGTCTGATAACCATTGCACCATCAGGCCACTGATTGCAGCCCTTTGCTTCCATCAAATGTTTGAAGGCATGGGACTTGGTGGCTGCATATTACAGGTAGGCCCATTGATGTGTATATATGTGTGTGTGTGTGTGTGTGTAGGTTGTTTCTAAAACGGTGATAATTGAGATGGGTATATATGATCAGGCTGAGTATAAATGGAAAATGAAAGCAATCATGATTGTGTTCTTCTCGGTGACCACTCCACTTGGAATCGTGCTGGGAATTGGGTTATCGAATGTATACAGTGAGAACAGTCCAACAGCACTGATCGTGGTGGGACTATTAAACGCTTGTTCAGCTGGGTTGCTGAATTACATGGCGCTGGTGGATCTTTTGGGATCTGATTTTATGGGGCATAAACTTCAAAACAATCTGAAACTCCAGGGGTGGGCTTATTTTGCAGTTTTGCTAGGTGCTGGAGGTATGTCCTTGATGGCAAAATGGGCTTAGCTTAACGCCCTCAACTCAATCCAATTAGACTAGGGCATCAACTTCATTTGTTTCCATTGTATATGTATATATACTCACTCTCATTTTTTGCTCCCTTACTAAATATATATTCATCTCAAGCAGCTTTAGAATTCCTCTTGATTTGTTTCTCAATGAAACTTGGATATAAAAGCACCTTATACATACACATCATATATAGAATTCCGTCGCTACACTGATAAATATTGCTCGCAGAGAAGAACTCGAGATCAATGAAAGCTCAATTTTTGAATAATCAATCATCAGCTTAGATAGATGAATAATTAAAAATTCACCGGGGGTTCAATGGAATCCATCAGGAAAATACCCACTATTAAAATATATATATATGTATATGTGGATATTGAAATTCACCAAAGGAATTACTAATTATTTATTAAAGAATAAGGTTATGTTGCTTCCAAGTATCTTTTAGAAGAATTTTACTGGAATTTTCTGATCTAAAATATGTAATTTTTAATTGTTTTTATTGATTTTTTTTTCTCATTTGTATTAAAAAAAAAAAGAAAAGAATAAGAATATGTTTATTACATATTGATTATGATGCTCTTTATATTTACCATTAAAAAAAAAAAAAAAAAATCTAATGACTAAGAAATAAAATACAGAATTAATTATATATTAGTAAATATTTTATAGTCATTATTGTTTATTTATTTTCAGTATTATTAAGAATATAAACTTGAAACTACAATAGACATGTGTAGATCATACTGAAATTTAAGGAAAAAGACTGCATAGCAGAAAATAAATTAAGTGAAGATGAAATTAAGGAATATTATACTCGGCAATGAAGAGTAGTTTCCCATTTCATATATATATATATATATATATATATATATATATATATATATATATATATATATATATATATATCACTCATTTACTGTGCTGTCTTATAATAAGTGGTTAAACGGTGATCATGATGAATGTTCTCATCACCTCTCACCAAGCTTAACCATTAGTTTGAAATCATTAAACAAGCTTTTTTTTTTTTTTTTAAAATTAAAAATAATCAATGTCTAATTCTCTCCAGCCATATAATTTTCTATACTATTTGTTCAATCAGAAGCAACCAGCTCATAGTTTATTAATTGACATTTGACAAGTACCTAATCACTCAAAAACTTTTCTAAGACATTGATTAGCTAAAGATTTTTAAGATATATACATGTGTGTGTATTTTTAAACCATCTCTGCAAATATTTCCTAATAAAATATATATTTAAAGTTTAACATATATGTATATATATATAGAGAGAGAGAGAGTAAATAAACTGGTAAGATATATAATGCAGTAAAAAAAGGAAATGCAGTAAAGACATTTGAAATATAAATTAGATACTGGTTTCCCTGTAAATAAGCACTTGCCTTGATGTGAAAACAGGATTAAGGGACTAGAATTCAACACCTCTTTTGCTTTGGGTCAAATCTGCTTCGCAATTTATCAACATAAAACTATACCTGGAGGAAATCAATCATTATTTTTTGGAATTCTATTTTTTAATATCAAAGAAATATTAAAATTAATTAATTAATAACGATACGAACATGTGTGGGTAATTTCTCACTTATAATTAACTAGATAATGGAGACACAAAAGCTTTGAACGCTGACGTGCTTACGCAGTGCTAGTTATCAAAGACGGATGATGATCTTTAAATTTAATAGAAAAAATGTATGAATTTATGATCGTCACTTTAGGTATGAGGATGTGGCAGGTTTGTGACAAGTTCTATTAAATTCAATTTGGAATATAATTATATTATATTTACGATATAAATATAAATATATTAATAACAAATTCAGATGTAAGATGTTCAATTCAAACTTATGATTCTTGTAATTAAATTCAATTTGGAATGTAAGTGAGTTAAATTAACTTGTGAGTTATTATAGGAAACTCCAATGATTTTATATTTGTTAAATTGCCTGTGTCTTTGGTCCTCTTCATGCCCACTCATTTGAAAGAAAATGCAGGCACACCATGGAGATGGCTAAATAAGTTAACTAAACCACCTATACATATATATATACATACAACATCAAAAGGTAGCACATCTCCATAAATTTCACAAATTGGTGATTGCACACATTAAATAAAAAAAAAAATGCGATTTAGATTGTTCAGAGGAGCACGTTTCCTGGTAGTGAGTTTTTGCAACGAAGACGACTTTGTTAGTTATAGAATTACACACATATATGTATATGTATATATATTTAGTATTAGGAAAACAACATGATGGTGACTAATCACAGTCATCATCATCATCATCATCATCACCAAATACCCAATCTTGCTTTACATGTATCCTTGACATATAAATTAATTAAAAAGCAGCATAAAGGGAGAGGTTTAACATAAACCTAGTTTAATACGATACATTAAGGTTATTAATCTTAATTAATGACAAATAAACTTTGATATATATATATATATATATATATATATATCAATATAATCAAATTTTCTTTATACGAAAATATATGTTTCAATTAAATTATATATATTTTTTATTTAGTTTTATTACAAAATCAATTATACCTATAACATAATTAATGAAATATACAAAATTACCTACTTTCATTAGTTACCTTAAATTGGATTTTTTTTTCTTCCTTATTAATCTAAATGCATGCACCATCTGTATTATAATAATAACTTCAAGAAATAAAAATTTTGCTAGTTTCTTCTTTATATACAAGTATATCTATAGATTTCAATGCTGTAATATGAATATAGTAATTTAAGTTGAAGGGATATTATAATTACAATTAAATTTGGTATGAACAAGTTTTATATTGGGAAAAAAGTTAGGATGACCAAAAGGAAAGATGATGATCCTATCCTCTTTTAACCAATTGCTTGGAGATGTGAAGACGCCACAAACAAATTTTAAAAAAGAAGAAGAAGAAGAAGAAGAAGAAGAAGAAGAAGATTAAAGTTAGAATAGAAAAAGAAGAGTTGGGTTGTTTAAGTGGGGGAAAAAGTGGAGACATCACATGTTATAAGGCCATAAATAAACCTTTAAAAAAAAAAAAAAAAAAAAAAAAAAAAAGAGGGTTCGAAAAGCTGCAATGACCGAGGTGAACCCAACCCCTTCATATTTTGCTTTCAAGTAAATTTTGATTAGGAAAAATTCTAAATAATATTTTGATTATGTTTCGTACACCTAACATTGTGATTAATCTACTCATCGTTAATATATCAAAACTCAATTACGATTATAATAAATATGTTTAAAATTATCAAGACTTCATTTAAATATCACCTTATATAGAACTTTTTTTTTTAATAATCAAAATTCATATTATATAGGGAGGGGAATTAAAAAAGCTATAAGAGTCTAATGTGTCCTTGATGTAACCTTCATCGGATAAGCTGTCAATGGAGCTTATTTCCATTGTCAAAGGATTAAAACACTTATAATCAGTCATATCATCACCATTAATCCACAAAAGAAAGCATGTACAATATGCCAAGAAGGAAGTAAAAGTAAGAGAGAGAAAGAAAATCCCAAAAGAATGAAGGTAATCAACTCACCACAAATTGATTACCTTGTTTAATGCATAACAAAAAAAAAATAAAAATAATAATTTTGTTTATTGACTAAACATATGACACTTGTATTTCAAGCGTGTTGTTATGAGCTACCAAGTCTTCTAAACCCCTCCTATAAGCTCTAAACTTTTCTATATATATATATTTAAAGAAGACATGTACCCTTTAAAAAGGAAGTTAGAAAAGTAAGAATTTTGTCTAAACAATTTTAAAACCACATCATCTACCTCTCCTTTAGGTAGGTAGACCGTATGAATTTCGTACTTGCACACAGTAGAAAAAGATTATGGTAGATCCTTTACATAATTAATAAACTATTAAATAGTTATGATGAAAAAGATAATGCCGTACACCCCCTAAAGCTTAGCTTTTCGGTTTTGATTGGGTGGATTATCTTATCTTAATTTAAGAAATTAGGTGAAAATGAGATTTGAATATTCACCAGAGTATATTGCTTGATAGATGCAAAAATTTGTTGCTTCTTAGGTTTTATCTCTATATATATATATATATATATATATATATTTATTTAGTGGGGAATCGCCTAATCTCTCATGAAACTAATCAATTTATATATAAGTACATGCAAATATATTATTATTATCCTTTGCTTATTACTAGCTTTTTCTATCCCAATATACATTAAGCAACTGGTGCTCTACCGGATATATGGTTCAAAAAAAAAAAAAACCCATTATGTATACATTTGTGATTAAGCATTAATATACTGTAGATCAGGAAAAGTTAATTTTCCAATTTATTTTATCTTTGTAAAATTAAGAACATTAAATGTAGAATGTAAAATTATTAGAAGAAGCGAAGTGATGAATAAATAGTTTGCATGTAAAAAGGTTATATATAATGATGAGAAGCAGTAATCTCCAGCCATTTGTAATCCTTAAATGACATAAAAAGCAAAACAAAAACAAAATTATTCAAAGAAAAGACGAAAATGAAAGCTTTAATTATGAGTTAAAACCACTAGCAAAATTTTTAAGGATATCATGCATCCTTGAGTTATAAAAAGCAACACTTGAAAACGACTAACTCGAAAGGAAACCAAGAGGATTATAATATCATTTTATGTGCACAAAATATTAAATCACAAGTATTTTACTAAAGTTTAAAAATTCAATCTGTGATTCATTCAAATATATATATATATATATATATATATATTTTATGTATATACTTTTTAAAAATAATTTTTCCTTACGTATTTAAAGACATAAATATTTGAATGAATTACTCCATTAATGATATAAAATGGTCAAAGATCAAATAACTCATGTCTAGAAATAAAATATCGGTTACTTAAATAACTCAAAAATATATATATATAGAGAGCATTTTTTTCCATGACCAAGCTCTTGCATATTTTCTATTACCTAAACTTTAAATTTTATCGTGTTATAAAAATAACTTCTCTCCAAATATATACATACTTGAAAAATGTTAAAAACCTTTAATTGTTTATTAATATTCGTTCATTCGTGATTTTTCGATGATGATATTTAGTATTAAAAGTTTCTGAAGTTAGCTACTATCATATCTCTCTGTTTTTAAACCAGATAAATTATTGTTTTAAATACTTAATTTACTAAGTTATAAAATGAAAAAAAAAAAATTATGTATAATCAACTAATTGAACGCAATTGTTAAATCCACATATAATTAGCGACTAAGTTATTTTATGTCACAAAAGAAGGCTTCTCTTTTAGTATTTTCCTTAATTTAAAAAATCAAACTTAGGTGGAAAAGATTACAATCTTGAGCCATTTGTAACCTTAAATCAGATTAAAAAAAAAAAAAAAAAAAAAAGTATAAAGCAGAGAGAATTAAGTTCTGGTCCAACAAAATGTAAGGATGATATTCATCCTTTAAAAAAAAAAAAAAAAAAAAAAAAAAAAAAGGAAAGACAAATGAAAAGAAGAACATGAAAGCTTTAATTCTGTGATAAAACCACTAACGGAAGTTTAAGCATACTTTAAACTATTTAATTCAACCTTAATTCCATTAATAAAAGAAAATCAACCTTAATCCCATGCTTTCGATGATTAAAAAACAAAAATTGAAAACGACTAACCCAAAGTGAAACTAAAACAAGAACAAGAACAAGCCACTCATAAATTGATGATCAAAAAGCTCACACATGAACAAATATATTTGTATATTATATAAAATTAATGTTCGGAATTTTAGGTTCTTGATGTTAACTATATTATGGGGGTCCCCTCCAATCTCAAAATCCAAGTGCTTAACAAGTCATCGAATTAAAAAAGAGTTACCCTATTGAAACTCCATTCTTAATATAATTTAATTATCTTTTGAATTGAACTTCATTGCGTCATCCAGCCAGCCAGCCACAAGTGTTCATTCTTTTAATGGAGTTTTCAAGTGTTAATGTGCTTCTTGACTCTCCCGAGAATTGACTTCTCCCGCTCAACCTTTCTTTTTTTTTTTTTTTTCTTTTCATTTCTCTCTTTAATTTTTCCTGATCATTACTCTTACATTTAAATCATTAGACATAACACCTGCCTCTTCACCACAAAAAGCAAAGATAACGCTTGTTTTTGGTTATGCATACACATTAATGCACTTATATATGGGTTACATATATACTTTCAGCAAAAGAAAAAGTGTATATACGTGAGATATACATGCCACTATCTCGTATTGACCCTGCACTAAAAACAGCAACCCGCATCATCTTTACTGGCCAAGCTGATGATACGTGTAAAGAATAATATTGTATAACATACACTAATTCACCTATACATGGCTATATAAGAGATGTACATAAAAATAAATGTATATATAATTACTTTTTTATTTCCTGTGTTAAAATTGGCCCACTTCATTAGACTTTTCTCTTCCTATAAAATCCCATTCGGCTGTCTTGTTGACAATATCCCAAGCCTTCCAACATTATTAATTACTACCCCTCTGCAACACCCTTGATCAAGTGCCTGCCACCATGCTTCAAGGTGAGATCACTGAAATGAACTACTGTCTTCAACCCGAAAATTACCCAGTTCAGATTCCTTCTTCTAATAATAATCATAACTTGAGTATGATCCAACCAGCCCTCCAATTCAACAGTAATTTGTTTGGCATCCCTCAGTCCTCATCGTGTCTGAGCAGCAATAACTCAACTTCGGACGAAGCGGAGGAGCATCAACGGAGCATCATCGACGAAAGGAGGCAGAGAAGAATGATTTCTAACAGAGAATCTGCTCGGAGATCACGTATGAGGAAGCAGAAACACTTGGATGAGCTGTGGTCACAGGTGGTTCGGCTTCGGAACGAGAATCATGGGTTGATAGATAGGTTGAATCATGTATCGGAATGTCATCACCGAGTTGTACAAGAGAATGCAAAGCTCAAGGAAGAAGCTGCCGATCTTCGTCGAATGCTGACTGATTTGCAGATTAGCAGTCCTTATACGGCGGTTTTAAGAGCCGGATTAGATGATCAGATCACCTGCAACACTGCCCATCTCAGGGCTGAATCCACTATCAGTAATGCGTCTATAGATCTTCTTCATTGAGAAATCTAGCTCATCCAAATTTTCCCATTAATTTTATTAACTCTTGTACGTTACGGCTTGTATGTTTAAACATTTGATCGACATCCCACCGTTTGTTTTTATAATTAGCAAGAATAATTTACATTCACCATTTCTACGAGTATATGTATATATATGTGTGCATATATCGTCCAATAACTGACTCTAGTTACCATTTAGCTTTAACCAGTTGATGGATCAAAGAAGCTGCAGAGTAATTAACTTGTAAGCTTCTCGCCGCGTATGAATTAAATGATTGCAAAGTAGCACAGTTGTGGGAACGATAACGTACGCGAAAATGATTTAAATATATCCATGGTGGTCCAGAAGCAGCAAATCATCACTTTAATTTTGGATAACCCAATTACCAGTTGTTTATTATTCGATTTCACATTAGATGGTGTAACATCACAGAAACTCTTAAGAAAAATCATTACTCTCATGATATATGAGGTCGTGCATATATTAAAAAGAATATATGTATTTATATTCTTTTTCAGGTGTACAAAAAAAGAAAGTGATCATGATCAGCAAACATGTTATTTTGGGTACGAGTGGTGACCCTTAATTCTGTGAACAGGGAACCCAGTAATGGCAGAGGCAGAGAGAGAGAGAGAGAGGTCCTATGGGGAGTCAAGAATTGCAGAGAGAGGAAGAGGACAAATTATGGTGGACGAGGCTGGTGGTAGTGGATCATGATCATACCATATGAAGCAAAAACATTTGAAAGGAAAAAAAAAAAGCCTATCCACTACAACACCCATATACTGTTTTAAGCTTTTCATGAGGGCATTATTTCCTGTCTAAACTTGGTTTCCTCTAACCTTTACATTCTTTTCTTTTTTTCTTTTTTTTCTTTTCACCATTAAATATGGCGTCAAAGCTAACCACATGTATATATATATATATATATATATATATATCTACATCTATATTCTTCAGGTGTTGCTTTGAACAGTAGCTAGTGACATTAATCTTTTTCCAATTATTGTCTTAAGTGAGTTCCTGTTCATTATATATATATATATATATATATATATATATATATTTGCCAACCATCCCTTGTCAAGTTGGTATCTTTATCCCCCTTTCTTAGCTCTTGCATATATAGTTATTTGCTTGTAATAAAATTAATGAAATTATAAAATTAATAATACAACTAACATATTATATATATTTTTTTTTCATGTGCTAGGTATAGAATATTATTTTTATAGTTGTATAAAATATAATAAAAATATTATTTTATGTGAATACTAAAGAAATTTTTAGTAAAAATATAAAATATTTATCACATCTTAATATTTGAAAAAAATATGCAGAATGAATATGGTGTGAAAAAAGAAATATATGTGATAAAAAATTTATATGTTTATATAATTTTATAATATGTAAAAATATGACCATATTCAAATTATTACGTAGTTTTAATACCCTAATACATTGGACATCCGAACAGCTGGCCGAACAATAACCTCTGTAATTATTGGAGAACAAAGATTTTGGGCTTTAGCCCAATTGAGTTGAAGGCCACATTTTGTCAGGCCGAAACAAAGATGTCCTCTTAATATATATGTATATATATATATATATTGTAATTTTGTTGTTATAATTAATTTTTTATACCAATTGAAATTAATTCTTCTTTGTTAAATAAGGAATATTATATTCCTGAAAACAGCAGACTTTAAGGTTTATATATATTTCATAATCAGATACCTTAACACCACAGAAACCAAATCGAAACATTCATTGATCAAGTGTGCGACCAGATAAAAAGAGTAACAGAAAAACCAGTAATGAATCATGATGGTGCATTTATGTGTTGAGTGTAGATATAATCAGTATGAGGGATCATCATTCTCCTAATCAAGTACTCTTCACTCTTCAACCCTCTGCGCTCATCATTCTCATCATCCCCATCTTTGCTTGATTCTCCCTCCTACACAAAAGCAAATAATACAGTACTAGTAAAATATACATACATATGTATAGGTGTTTATATATAATAGCTTACAGGTGAAGAAGAAAATAAGTGATCAGTCGCCGCTGAAATAAGTCTGCTGGTAGCTGCAGTTCATATTAAAAGCTGTAAAGCCAAGATCAACCTCAGTTTCTTTGCCATGTTTACTGTCAATTGTATATATATGACCTATACAGAGGAAGAGATTAATGGAGGAGAGATGGATGTCATATACTTAATTTGTTCTCTGGGATAGAGATGAAGGGTTATATATATATATATATATATATAGTGAGAATTAAGTTCCATGAATGAGCATTGGAATCATGTACCCAACGAGTCAAAACATTGATAATCTTGTATTTTCTTTTCCTGGGAAACATCACCATTTACACACCATTTTAAACCCTCCTTTACTCATCTTATCCATACATATATACCCACATTACAATATACTATCTATACATACACACTAACCGCATGAAAAAATATTATCTATAATAAATTGTAACCTAATTTAATAATATATTCTCCTTCTCTACTCTTATCTCTTCTTCAAGATTATTAATAAAAAAAATACCCCTACTAAAAAATTTTCTCCTCTGGCAACTCCTTGTTTTGTGCTTTTATGATATAATTAACATTTATGGACTGTTACAATGGTGTACGAAAGTTACAGACGGTTAGAATACCGACAAAAACAGGTTCCAAAGATATTTTCCGGTTTCATCTATTTCTCTCTTAGCCTCCGAACACCTAAATTCTGCATTGAAAAGTTATCTGTTTTAAAAAGTGACTCTAAAGAATTTATCCACAGATATTTTTGCTTGATGCAAAAATGGCGTATTCACCTACTCCAGTCTCTCCAATGTCTTTTCTGAAACCAACACTGCCCAAAAGGGCTTTTCTTTTTTCTTCATCTTCTTCTTCAAGTTGGAGACGGAACCCAAAGGCCATGGCCAAAGAAGTATACTTCAATAATGATGGGTCTGTTACAAAAAAGCTCAAGGTTTCTGTGGGAAACATTATTTGTCCCCTGTGTCTTGGGTTCTTATCAATAATTATGTTCTGATTGAAAATGTTTCGCATGTTTTACAGGCAGGGGCGGATATGGTGGCTGAGCTTTTAGGCGTTACTTTGGGTCCAAAAGGAAGAAATGTGGTGTTGCAGAACAAGTATGGACCCCCAAAGATTGTCAATGATGGAGAAACTGTACTCAAAGAGGTAAACGCACTTGCACTTTTCTATAATTTTCATAATATTTACATATCCCTCGAGAATCTTTCTTTTTTTTTTTCAGAGCAAATTCATATTCAGTAATTTAGTGTGATTGCCGACCATCCTCCTATTGCATATGATTTGGCTTTATATAGATTTGATTTGGGTTTCTGATGTTTTAAATGAAACAAGTGAAAGTCTGCCAAAATGCTCAACATATTGTTCCAAACAGTTCTAAGCTATAAACTGCTTAGTTGCGTGTTTATTGGTTTTAAGATCCGTTCAAAAGTCTTTTTTTTTTTGTTGCATCTCCATTATAGTACTAATAACTAATAAAGGTTGTATGTGATTTCTATTTGGCATTCCAGAAGAACTAGTGACGTTGTTGACTAAAGAAATGTTCGTTTAACATCTAACTTGTTTTCTGGATTATGTTTAGATTGAATTGGAGGACCCTTTGGAGAATGTTGGAGTAAAATTGTTGAGGCAAGCTGGTGCAAAAACAAATGACCTCGCTGGCGATGGTTCCACTACGTCCATAGTTCTTGCTCATGGCCTAATCACTGAAGGTGTGAAGGTATTATATTCAAGTATTCAAACAAAATGATTTTCTTCTTCTGTTAGAGCTTCTTGAGTGTGATCATCATCCATTTTGCTTCATTGATGTAAATATCTTGGGGAAAGTAATTTAGGAGGCAGGAGCTATTTTTTTGTCTGAAGGGACTTCTATAGCTTTGATTATTTTTTATTTCTAGTTTGGGTTTAAGGACATCTTTGATACGATTGTCTACCATGCTTTCATAAGAAGTCTGTTGCAAGTTGTACTCAAGGTTGCATTTTTTTCGCAGGTGGTGTCAGCGGGAATGAACCCTGTTCAAGTTGCTCGTGGGATAGAGAAGACTGCAAACGCCCTTGTTTCAGAACTCAAATTGATGTCCAGAGAGGTGAAGACAACTTTATAATCCAGAATAACTGAATACTTGAAAAGCATGTAGACAGAGAGAGAAAATGTCTTAGATGTGCTTGTAAAGTAGGACATGTTATATCTTATAAATCCCTCAATATTAAATAAGTCAAATTTTGCAGGTTGAAGACCATGAGCTTGCTGATGTTGCTGCAGTTAGTGCTGGGAATGATCATACAGTGGGAAACCTCATCTCTGATGCTTTTCGGCAGGTGGGAAGGAGGGGTGTTGTTACAATTGAAAAAGGGAAATGCATCACTAACAGTCTTCAGATTGTCAGAGGAATGCAGTTTGATCGAGGCTATTTGTCTCCTTACTTGGTCACTGACAGGCAGAAGATGACAGTGGAGTTCAGTGATTGCAAGGTGTGACCTGTTAGTTTTATTATGATTGGCATGCTGTTCTATAGAGTAATTAGAGGGTATGGAATCTTTTGTTGCAGTTACTCTTGGTTGACAAAAAAATCACGAACCCAAAGGAGATGTTTAAGATATTGGACAGTGCAGTTAAAGAGAAATATCCAGTTGTCATAATTGCAGAGGGCATTGAGCAAGAAGCTCTGGCTCCCATAATTAGGAACAAACTCAGGGGTGTGCTGAAGGCAGCTGCTATCAAGGCTCCTGCCTTTGGTGAACGCAAGAGCCACTGTCTAGATGACATTGCTGTCTTGACCGGAGGTAATAGCTTAAGCATTAAATGTCTTTTTTTTTTTCTGTAAAAAGTGTTCATATGTCAAATTAGGTTTGTTCAAAATCACTATCATACTAGATTTATATTCTTCAACTTTGGGCTGATGGGAGTATATCATATCCAAGAATCGTTTACCTTGAAATAGCATTATTGCAATTATGATTTGCTGGTTCGTTTACAACGGTGATGCATGGTGACGGGGCTATTTCTTTTGATTATGAAAATATTGATCATTGCAAAGGAAAACTATAGCAATGAAATTGTGGTGAAATTTTGAAAGGAAAATTTGCTTTATTAGTTTTTTTTGGCTAAATGTAATTTTTATGTTGCACAACCCAAGAACAAAACCAACAGAGAAGAGCAAAGACACAAACAGGGTAACAGCTCCATTCTTTTGATGAACAACATTATAGGATAAGATTCTTCTTGTGCAACTGAAATAGTTTGAGTTAGTTTCAGCTAGAAAATGCTTTTGCTTTTAAGTTCTGTATAAATATTGTAATTTTGTTATATGGGAGCAAGAAATTAGTGATTGGTATTTACAATGATTATATATCAGGAGAGGAAAAACTGTTATATATTGGAAACTAAAAAAAAAAAAACAATTATATGAGTTTTTGTCCCTGTATCCAGAAAACAACAAGCAATAAAGAGGAAGGTTATCTCAAGTTCCATCCCCACCCCTTATTTAAAAAAAAAACATTCCATCCCCACCCCATCTCAAAAACTATATGCAAGAAGAGCTATATAGGAATATAACCTACTCTCTAAAAAATCCCATGCAAACGTGAATGAAAATATGATGTTCCCATGAATTCCTTTTAGCACTTCAATTTTGGAAGCCAAGTTCCTTATTGTTATTAATGTGTTTTATAGGCACTGTCATCAGAGACGAGATGGGCTTAACCCTTGGAAAGGCTGGCAAGGAGGTGTTAGGCAGTGCTGAAAGAGTTTTGATAAGTAAGGATTCTACGTTAATAGTTACTGATGGCAGCACCAAAGTTGCTGTTGAGAATAGGGTTTCTGAAATCCAGAACCTTGTTAAGGTGAATCTTACGTCCTTTGTCATGGTCCTTAGTGCCATTCTCTCTTGAAGGTTCAATGTTATCGCCTGAATTGCAAAATTAAATAAACATGACATCCATACTAATTAAGCGCACACATCCAATCGATGTGAATTCATCTAAGAAACAAAAGCATGTGTGAGGCCTCAATTTATAAATGGTAAGTATTTAGGTTGAGTTTGTTAAAAATTTCAATGCTATGGGAATGAAGGAAACTACTATAGAAATGGAATAAAAATTTGAAGTAAAAGTAGTAGTGTTAATTCGAGCCAATTGCATATCTAATTCTAGTTGTTTCTTATTTCAAAAAAAAAAAATTCTAGTTGTTTCTATGATTCATCCTTTAACAACTGAAAATACAATTCATCATTGTATATTTAACATATAAGCAAATTGGTTTAATTATTCATTAAGCATGTCAAAGTGACCAAATTCCAATATTAAATAATAAGATTTAGGATTGAATAGAAATGGATAAATTTAGACCAGATGCAGCTTTATTGGATTATGGAACATAAGTGGATCAAAGTCTATATTTGGTTTAAAAGTTGGCTTCAGAATGTTCCAGAATTATTATGAAAAAGAAAAAGAAAAATTATTATCTCATTCTCTTAATATTCGGTTACCTGATACATATACATATATATATATATTTGACTTGCATCAAAAAGTAATATTCTATGCTTCTCAATGGTTGTAACTTTTTGGGCTCTACCTGTCTTTAAAGACTTGTAACCTTATGTCTAAGAAAGTGGATCCCAATGAGTCTGGTCCGAAACAATGTACAATCATGTCATCTCTAAGAACACCATATCATTGTTTGTTGTGCAGAATACAGAAGAGAAATTTCAAAAGAAGATTCTGAATGAAAGAATAGCAAGATTATCTGGGGGAATTGCAATTCTTCAGGTGAATCAATATAAAAAGAAAAATTAAGATCTGAATAATCTAGAAATCTGGAGGCTTAACCCATTTTACCTGATGTAATCAATTCATCCAACTATATCACAGGTTGGAGCACAAACCCAAGTTGAGTTGAAGGATAAACAGCTCAAGATTGAAGATGCTCTGAATGCAACAAAGGTTGCTAACTACTTGGTCTTGGATTTTATTATCAACATCAGTAAAGTTTCTATGTTGCTATGCAGGCAGCAATAGAGGAAGGGGTTGTAGTTGGTGGTGGATGTGCCCTCTTGAGGCTATCTGGGAAGGTGGACAGTATCAAAAATGTTTTGGACAATGAAGAACAAAAGGTTTCTCCACCCTCCTATTCTTTCTTTATAGTTCTTATTGTAGGTCCATTCTATCTTTATAATCTCATGAGTGGCTTGACATTAACTAAATACAATCAGGACCAAGAACATTTCTCGATGTTTCAAACTGAAGCTGAAAATTTTTGTTTGTTACATAAATCGTTGGTTAAATCAAGAACTTCAGAGAATGAATCCACTATGATGTACAATTTTTGAGCAATATATAGATTGATTTCACCCAAATATATGTCACTGAATTCTGTATTAAAATTTTCTTTTTCGCGGATTGCTTCTTAATGATTCTTAGTTTTATATATACAATCATGAATCCAGATTGGAGCAGAGATATTCAAGAAAGCATTGAGTTATCCAGCAAGACTGATAGCCAAAAATGCTGGCATCAATGGCAATGTTGTTATTCAGAAGGTCTCTTCACTATGCTTATTTTGGTCATCAATTTACATGTGATAACTTTACTTATTTTCCTATTCACTAAAAGCCTTGTTGGGTCAATATATACACAGGTTCTATCTATCAATGATACAAGGTATGGATACAATGCTGCAAGAGACTGCTATGAGGATCTAATGACAGCTGGAGTTATGGATCCATCCAAGGTATTTATCAATAAAACCTTTTGCTTGACCTAAATGAATCCCTAAATTAGTTGTAGTAGCAAAAGGCCAGTTGATGAATGCAATGATTTGCAATAGAATGTAAATCCTAGAACTTTAGTTATTGATGATTCTTGTTCCTTGTCCGTTACTGGAGCAGGTGGTTAGATGTTGTTTGGAACATGCAGCATCAGTAGCCAAGAGTTTTCTGACATCTGATGCTGCTGTAGTTGACATTAAGGAAGTAAAGCCTGCCTCAAGGAGATATCCAATGCCAACTTCTGCTGATACCATTTTTCAGAAACAAGTAATGCCTAGCCATAAACAAATGGCCCATCGACAACTGATTCCCAAACAGGCGATGCTCTGATCTGACCTGATCTATGTATACCTATCAATTAATATCTTTATGTTGGATTCCAATATTTTTTCATTCAGGTATTCATCCACTAGCTTTTGGTTTTGATGACTTATGTAGCTATAAGTTATTGCGTGCCCAATTATATGTGCTCACCATCCAGCTTCTTTCACATATGCAGAATAAGGACGGTTGACAGAAGGACTATGTAGGAGTCAAAATGGTCAGACAAAATGGAAGAGACAATCAAGGTGAACTTCAATGATTTCTCCAAGCCAAATGTTAATGTCTTATGCCAATCATGATCTTTAGAGTTGAGCACTTTCCATCCTACGCAAGCAGCCTACTTGAAGAAACAGGTAATTCCTGCGGAGAATCAAATTGGGGAAGCTGCAATCAAAGAGATATTGTCAAATGTTAATGTCTTACCAAAGCTCCCTTGTCCATGGATTTAGAAGAATCTGTGCATGCAGGTATGATCAAGTTAGTTGATTACACAGAATAGAAGCATCCAGCAACATCTGGATAGAGGTATGTAAAAGGAATTTATGCTAAAAAATGCTTCAGTTAGTGCCAAAAAATATATATACATCCAGAAAACAGATGAACTTTTAAATTCTAGTACTGAGAGCTAGGGGGAAGAATAGGTGTTAGAAAGGTGAGAGAGAGAGAGAGAGAAAGAGAGGAGGAAGAGTCAGAGAATTCGAGAGGGTAGAATTGAATTTGAAATTTGAACTATCTGAGCGTATTGAACTTCCCACCAACTAGCTATATATACTAGCTAGGGATTTGCATTTAGTTACAACGATAAAGATAATAATCGGCAACAAACATTTGAATTAATTCTCTTTGTGCATTTTTTTAAAAAAAATAAAAAGTAACATGTATATTAATAAGGTACCAAAAAAGGGGATACCAATCCGTAAGCATTAATTCACCTCGTGCATAATTCCCTAATTTACCTCGCGGTTTCTTGACAATAGGTTACCAGTTTTCTTTTCATGGGAAATATGTAGGAATCAAACAGTTTTCTTTTGACAATATCTCTTTGATATTGTCTCTGCATTTACTGAAGACTTGAGTTTTTCTATTGTAATTATTTTTGAACCAGTCTGAGTTACACATAATTTCACATGTATGATTATGAGTCATTGCCTCTGTCTCATATATTTCGGTATTTCACTCTTCCAAAATCTTTTCAGGTACACCTTTTGCCTTAGTGCCTTTGTACACAGTAATGCTCATTTTCGTAAGTGCATCTCTTCCATTTTGGACAGGCACCCTTTCTACTTTCTCACATCTCTTGTCAATCTCTTGTCATCTATGTATGAAGGCAATGAGTGCACATTCTCAAAATCTCACACTCTTTCAACCAGTGCCAACAACAAATATTCACCTAATTAATTTTATTCTATCACGTACTCATTTTGCATATATAAGAAATATTATAAAAACTAAACTCAGAAAGATTTGATGAGTTGGCGCAAAGCAAAAGAAGGAAAATGAATAATCATGTATGTTGTCTTTTACATTGACTAAATAAACATGTGAATGATGATATTCATCAGGCTTTGCCTTGATGTTGGGCAAAGGTGTGTATATACACAACGCGCGCACATATAAAAGAAAGATGATGCATCGACTTGTTAGGTAGATGTAAAACATTCAAGGGTGGAAGTGGCAGTGCCAAGTTGTAATGAAGGAGAAGATAAAATGTGCAGGGTGCAGCCAGAAGAATTGCAAGAAACTAGGAGATGATGATAATCTGTCAGCACAGTAGCAGTGGAAATCTGTCAGGTTTTGTTGGGTTCATCAATTGATTATCTGATTTGACACTCAATTCCACTTTCAATTTCGAAAATAAATTTGTCGAATAAACGAAAGGAAGAAGTGGGAGAGTAAGTTGGTGGAGAAAAAAAGGGTTTGTTGTATGATTGGTAAATGTTAAAATTAAAATGGCACGATATTTAATTAAACAAAAGAAGATTAACAATTATAGAAGAATCAATCGGTGGCAATTTTGTAAATTTTGCTAAAAAAAGAATAAAAAATTAAAAATATATATATATATATATATATATATATTTAGAAGCTGCCAAAATACACCTATTGTTGTTTGTTGAAATTTTCTACCAAAAATTATTATCTTTCTTCAAATTTATTAATTATTTCTTAATTATTTGCAAATCACTTTACCCCATAGAAACAAATAATAATAATAATAATAATAATAAAATAGAGCCCTTGTCTTCTTGACAATTGAAAAATGGAAAACCTTTTCACGTGGCAAAGGATCTTCATCAGTCCCAAAGCGTGTCATCTCTTCCTTTGCTCCCTTCGTTTTCTCTGGTTTTCCTTCTCTCTCTCTCTCTCTCTCTCTCTCTTTCTCTCTCTCTCGCTCTCCTTAGACCTAACGATTTATAGGTGGGTGGGAGATTCTGCGACCGAAAACCTCCACCTCAAATCTTACCCTCTTTTTCTAACGGCAAACGCATAGATCATTTTGTATATCGGGAATTCAGAGTGACAATGATGATGGTATTGATGGGGTTAAACGTGCAATCCGTAATCGATTTGGTGGTGGCTGCTATTTCTTTGATGATTGGTTTGGGGATTTTCGCGTTCATCGCTTCTATTCTCTGCTCTGCCGCTTTCTTGCACAACGCCAGGCTCGTCTCTTGATTTCCAAATCATTCATTGCCGGTAAATAATGCTCTCTCAATTTCTACTTTCTTTTTCCTGTTATAAAATCATCATCCTGGTTATTGACAAGATCATTGATGAGTTTCTCCAATATTTATATTCTGCTTGTTTCGTGATTTCATTCATTGTCCAGATGATCATGTTTTGGGACCGTTTGGGTCAATTTGTGTCATATTCATTTCACTTGGTTAATTAATTTTTTTTTTCTAATCTCTCACTAATACTACACAAATTTTATGTTTGGATTATCTGTAGTTTTACTTCTAATTTCTTCAGTAGGAGAAGAAAGGGAGTCAAAGTTCAAACATAGAAATGATGGTGTAATTTTACATACTAGGATTAGCTTAATAATTGAATAAAATTGATGCGAAAGAAATAAAGTACAAACTTTGGTTGTAAAGAACCAGTTGTACTGCTATTTAGATTGGTTTTTACCTTATCCTTATCTATTATTGCATTTTATTCAAAGTGACTCTTCGTTTTCATGTTGGCATGATCAATTCGCCAATGTTTTTAAAATCAAAAAGAAGAAAAAAATTATCTCCCCTTGTGAAATCTCTTTCTTATACCACATATGCCGGGCTTGAAAATCTATAACTAGTTGTAGAAAAAGATGTTTCATGTGTAAATAAAGGGGAAAGAGGACGAAGTTGAATGAAGCATTTTATTATTATTCATCAAATTTCAGAAATTCGAAAGGCTACAAAATTTTGCTTGGTTGACCTTATAAACCATATGGGAAGGAGGCTGTCTTCGGTTCGGCACTTGTAAATCATCATATGTATGCATATCTCTTCTTCAACGAACTGCTTTTAGTTGTTTTAATTTTTTCAGGTTTTACTGGACCAAACTTATTCGAAACTACTTGTTCAAAATCTTTTGGGCCAAAATTATTCGCAAATAGAACATCCACTAGATCTTTTGGCTGTTCATTAATCTTCTATCCTCGTGAAGTTTCATGATATCTTTTGCCAATCTGTTATCCACTCTGTTCCTCATTTCCGTTCTTTGCTTCTCGTCTCTCTCCATTATTGTCTCTGGGTCTGGCTAATTATGCCTGGTTTCTTTAGTACGTGGAAATGCTTTCTTAAATTCGTATGGTTATAAAATATGAAAAACTTGTGTGGCAGTTGAAATGGAAAGTGCTTGAAAATGATAAAAGAAAATATAATGGGTTTGGAAACAAGAAAAGTTACTCTTCATATTTTCTGGAAAAGAAAAAAGCTTTTATTTAAAGTTACTCATGAAATACCTTTTTTGCCTATATAAATTTAGAAAATGCAAGTTGGAAAATATTGTCATTTAGTAATAAGATGTGTTTGGATTGTGGTTTATTAATATATGATATGATATTGAAATGGTTTTACCTTGTTTAGATCTATTTTCGGAACACATAAAAAATTTTACTCTCGTTTATCCCCGCACAATATTTTCTTAATTTTATATTGATTCTAAATGAATATACAAAAATTATAAGAAAAACAACTGATATATAAAAATAATTTATATAATAAAAATATACAAAAAAATAATAAGAATAATAGCAATGTACAAAAATAATATAAATAGTTGTAATGTACAAAAATAATGGGAATATACAAAATTAAATCTTTTTGTTTTTTTAATTTTTTTTATTATTTAATACAATCATATTATTATATAATAAAAATATTTGTTATTATCATATAATAATATATAAATTTTTTAAATATGGTATAGTATATTCTGTTATTGTCATATAACACCATACATCAATTAGCCACGTCATCCAAACAAGCCTTTTAAGGAGCAGCAGAAATTTCTTGTTTGCTGAGGTTCATTATGGAATTTTTGCTCACTTAGAACCTCTTACTTGCTTTTGAAACAGAATTAAGCAGCATGGTGAAGAGGCTCAGCAGAGAGATGGTTGTTTTAGGAGACAAAACAGCTTTCTGATCAGAAAACAAGTTGTCTGTAAAGGAGGCAGATTGTCTGGGAGGTCGGTCTGAGGAGCGGTAGGTTTCAAGCTTTGCAATGTAATATATGACTTCATATCCGGGTATTCAGTAATAAAATCATCTTCTACACAAATCAAATCACTGTTTTAGATCTATTCTCTTTTCATCTATTCCTGGTTGATGCTTACTACAACATAAAATTTTCAAAGGAAAAAGTAATTACTTCCGCAGATAAATAAAACCTGGGAACATTTTCAAGTGTGTTATTTTTTCTTCCGCTGTTTTCTGGAGTAGACCATGCCTCGGATCCCATCCGGGTCGGCTACAAAGCCCAGGGGTCGATAAAACCCGACAACTCGGGGCTCCGAGTACAGAGCAATATTGCGAATCCCTTTACTCAACAGCTCATCTATCAGTCTCTCCATGATAGCCTTGCCGAGGCCAATTCCTTGGAACGAGGGATCCACCACAACGTCCCAAATGATGGCGTTGAAGACGCCGTCCCCAGTGGCCCTAGCGAACGCCACCGGTCTCCGCGTCTTCTCGTACTCTAACCACAGCAAGGCGTCGGTGTGCTCCAGCGCCACTCTTATCTTCTCAGGATCCCGCCTGGGGAAGCCGACGGCGACGAAGACGGAGTTGAGTTGGTCGAGGTCGAGGCCGGAGATGGTCCGGCGGAGGGTGAAGCCTCGGGATTGAAGGTCCCCGTCGGAAATGGAGAAGCGGCCGGTGATGGCCAATGGGCGGTAGGAACGCGGTGCGTTTTGGAGAGGAGTGGAGTTGAAGCGAAGGGCAGGCAGAGGCTTGGAGATGATGATGCCACGTAGCAGCATAATTTCCTTTGTTTCTTGGGAGAAAGGGGAGCAAGTGATAATGGAATGGCAGTGGGAGCGAAGGTAGAAATGTGCGGTGGCTATGAACGGTTGAGAGATATAAAAAAGGAGACGGGAGTGGTGGGCCTTCACTTATAACCTACCTCCTAAAATAGTTTTGTAAAAATGCATAAATTTGGAGTTTGGAAAACTCTGATCTTTAAGCCTAAAACACACACATAAATATGTATGTATATACTAATGATCTTTACCCATAGAGAGAACTTTTGGCTGCTATATTTGGAAGACATTGTATTTGAAGTTGCTGCAAATGTTCTTCTCAAAATATATATTTTTTTAAAAAAAAAAAAAAGTTTTGCTGAAAATCAATACTATATACGCTCCTCACCTGAGTCTCCTACTTCATCTTCTCATTGTGGCACACAGAACAATGAAGATGAGAACGAAGGTGACTATATTGATATGGATATTAGAAAAGCCTAATACAGTCTCTTATATAATAAATATATATATATATATATATGGAAAAGTAAATTACCAAAAAGTATTATTTCTCCTATAATGAAGCAAGTCATCAATATAACAATTATAATATAATAAAAATAAATGTTAAATAAGTAACTCGTACGACTCAAAAAAAAAAATACAGGAGGACTCAACTCTGTGATATTTTTTTAGTCAAAGAGATACCGATATTTGTTGGTAAAAACCGCGTCAAGTGGATTTGCTGCAGTTCTAGCACACATCTTTTCACCAAAAAAGGAAGAAACTTTTTTCTTCTGATAAAAAAAATGGTGATAACTTAAAAGAATATCTGGAAATACGCGAAAAAGAATCTCTGGGGAGTTGTTGCAATTTATTCACTCTTAGGTTCGTGAACAAATGCGCCCACCAACCCGCTACAACAAAAAATACAAAACCATTTTGTCAAGGGTTATAAAAATAGCACAATTTCGTCTTTGTCAAACTCACAGTAAACCCTTACTTGATCTTCCTACAAACCCAGCTCTTTGATATTTTCAGGGGAGGAATCAGAGACTGCACGTTCACGGGTATATGTCATCAAATATTGGTACTACAATGTGCAACTTATTCGATTCTTTTCTAATTAATTTGTCTAGTTCATCTCTTGTTGAGTATTTTTTTTATCTGGGTCTTCTTTATTACCAGCCATGTGCTTCATCATCGTCTTCAAATCATTTGTTTTATATAATGGATGTTTTTAGCATCGCTTGTGCATGATCAGTCCAGTTATTAATGTGCTTTCTTTTAAGGTTTTTTTTTTTTTTTCTTTTCTTTTCACTTATATCAACAATTATTATGCTTTTAGTCTGAATCATCATTGTTTAGCTTGTTCTCTTTCAGACGCTTCTTGTTCGAAGATTTCTTTGGTTATATGCATTACCCTTTACTACTTTACGCTCTTTCCTTATGGAAATAATGGTTTTAGGACATATCAAGTTGAAATGTTTAATTTCTTATTTAGTGAATACCTAGTGTCACAGATCTTCATTTTGCTAATAAAATTTCGTTTTAGTTTGTAAAAAATCTGTGTCATTCAAGCATTAGAAACATCAGCATCACAATATCATGAAAAGTCGCTCTGGAACTACTGGTATATGTCCGCAGCTTTTTTGTTGTTTTGCAACTAGACGAAATGTATTACTTACTGTATTATCTCTGTACAGATGGATTATTTCTCGAAAATTAGAAGTGCATTTTGTTATATGAAGGATTTTTCCACTGAGATTCCCAAATCCATGGACTATTATTTGCCTAAGAATTGTGTTACTTTTTATGATTTCTTACCTCTAAGCACTATTGGAGAGTGAATAGGTTCTATATATATAAATATATATTGCATTTTGGAGATATGTCATCTTCATGTCAAAGCTGGTGGATGCATTCAAATATTGCATAAGAGTTGGTTGTTTGTGGGTCTTATTCTATGTTCATTGGCTGTATTGGATCTGTAATGCTGCGATTATCATTCTTATGAAATTATCTATTCAAGCACTTTTCATCTCTTAGCTTCTTGGTTCCTTATTATTCAATCCTCCTTATTATTTAATCCTACACTAGTTGGGAATTGTGTTGTGCAATTACTACTACTACAGGAACTGAGAAATATTTGTGCAAATAAGGATTGGCCTTGCTGGGCCTTGTTGTCATGGGTCAAAACCTTGCACTCAATATAGCCAAGAAAGGTTTCCCAATGTTTGTTTACAACTGAACCACCTCAAAGTTGATGAGACAGTTGAACGTGCCAAACAAGAGGGGAATCTTCCTGTGTATGGCTTTCATGATCCTGAATCCTTTATTAGGTCAATCCACAAACCTCGTGTCATTATTATGCTTGTAGAGTGGAGACTATATAATCAATGGTGGTAATGAGTGGTTTAAGAACACAGAGAGGAGAGCACGTGCCTTGGATGACTTAGGTTTGCTGTACCTCGGGATGGGAGTTTCAGATGGTGAAGAGGGTGCTTGTTATTGGCCTTCGTTGATGCCACTGGGTTCCTATAAGTATATCGAAGATATCCTTATCAAGGTAGCTGCTCAAGTTCCTCATAGTGGCTCTTGTGTCACTTATATTGGCAAAGGGGGATCTGGAAATTTTGTTAAGATGGTTCACAATGGGATTGAATATGGTGACGTGCAGCTGTTGCAGAAGCTCATAAATGCTCTAAAATTGGTTGGAAAGCTCTCCAATGAGGAATTAATCAGGTATTCACTGAATAGAACAAAGTTGAGCTCCTAAGCTTTTTTATTGAGATCACTACAGACGTATTTGGAACTAAGGATGTAAAGGGAGAAGGGTATTTAGTGGACAAGGTTTTGGATAAAACTGGAATGAAGGGTATGGGTAAATGGACAGTTCAGCAAGCTACTGAGTTGTCAATTGCAGTTCCCACTATAGCCTCATCAGCTAGATGCTAGATTCCTTAGTGGTTTGAAGGAGGAAAGAGTGGGAGCTTCCAAAGTCATCAAATCAAGTGACTTCCTAACTCATCAAGCTGTGGACAAGGAGAAGTTAATCACTGATGTGAGGAAAGCACTCTATGATCCAAAATATGTAGCTGTGCCATGGAATGAACTTGATACGTGCAAAGAGTACTGAACAGGGTGGAATTTGAAACGAGACTGCATTATTCATGCGATTCTCTAGGACCGTATTTTGAAGGCATATGACAGAAAACTGGATCTAGTTAATCTTCTTATGGATCCAGAGTTTGCTAAGGAGATTATTCAGCAACAATCTGCTTGGCGAAGAGTTGTCTATCTAGCTATTAACTCGGGTATTAGCACCCCTGGTATGTCTGAGCCTTGCTTTTTTCAACTCAAACAGGAGAGAAAGGCTGCCTGCTAATCTTGGCCAAGCTCAAAGAGATTACCTTGGTGCTCACACTTATGAAAGATCTAACATACCAGGATCCTTCCATACTGAATGATTTAAGATTGCGAAGCAGTCAAAGATCAAATTGAAGTATCCTGTTGATGGTAACCTGCTTTGAATAAATATTGCTAAACATAATAATGGTGCTCTTGTGACTTAGTGATCAGGTCTTTCATTTCTTTTCTTTGTCATATTATTTATCTCAAAGATAAGTTAGGAATATGAAATCTTTTTGGTTTGCAGATTTGTGTTTGTTGAGGTTTACCAGTAAGCTGCTGTGGCATAAAGTGTACACTAAAGGATTATGTTTTTTTTTTAAAGATAGAATTTAGTAGATGTATCAAAAAAAGGCACCAAGGGTGTACCGCCCATGTATAAAAGTATTACATATCTAAGAGAATATCACTAAAGGATTATGTTTATTTATTATATGTCTCTCTCAACATAATTACGCATGTTTTCTCCTTGTTTTGGGGGAGGAAATGGTGGTGGTGGTGGTGGTGGGGGAGGGAGGTGGGGGGAAGGAGTAGATTCTTTTAGATGTTTTTTGGTTGAGCAATGAATTATTGTGAAATTTCAAATTAGTATCCCTGCTTTTTTCCATACTACTATCCTTTTGTCATTTTAGTTTCTTTTTACTGTCAAGTGCACCTTATCCCCCCTGGAGAAAGCCATGGAGCTGTTGTTATGCCTCCCCATCATTTGGGTCAAATGTGTTAGAGTTTATTTAATCATGTAGATATGCATAGATGCTAAGTAGCCTTGATTATGTTCTTGAATTGGTTATTTAACATTTGGATATTGTTTACAGTTCCACAAGGGGATAATGATGGAGCCTAGCCCGCGAATAGTGTGGTTTTTCTAACTTCCTTTGTGAAACTCGAATTATTTGTAAAGAATAGTTGGAAAGTAGCTTTATGTCACCTTGTTGATTCCAAACCTCTGGCTCTATAATGGTAATCTGCAAATTTTTTCCAACTTGTAACTTCTGGCAAAGAACCTCTTAGCTGATTTGTTGAATTCTGTTCATGTTAGGGTCTTCCTGCTTCAATAAGCGAGATGGCATGTTAGGAAGGGTATCTTTTTAAAGAATGGATGCCTAATTTGTGGTAAATATTTAGTGGACCTAGGTTGTGGAATCTAAATGTGCTCTCTCTAAAGGTACCTGTGAAATTGCATTTGCTGATGCTATTTTTTCTGATATTTGATATGCTATCTTCTATTCATTTAGTTGCACAAATACTATGTACCACAACAATTATCAAAAGTGCATCTATATATGCTTGTGAATACTAAGAAGTATGAACACCATTAACAACTACATTTTTCAATAGGTGAACCTGTCCTCCAATAAGGGAAAGCCTCTTCTGCTTCCACATGTTCGAATCATCAAATTGTCAGATGTAATGGGAAATTCTTGGTGAAATATAGGAATTAATGACTGGTAAAAGAATGAAGTTACTTGACTCAGCAAAATTGGCAAACTATTTGTTAGTGTAGCATTAAAGAAAATATCAATTTGTGGTATAATATTAGACTTAGAAAAGTATCAAACAAACGCCATTCTGGCTTGAGGATTGTCAAGCCATGTTCGGAATAGAATATTTGGGATGCCTCGATCTATTGTTATTGTTTACTTGAAAATGATGCTTCGGTTTAATAATTAACAAGTTTAGACTTTATGTATCTCTTTTTTTACCAGGTAGGGATAAATTTTTAGCCTTGAATCTGTGATGTCTACTTTCATTACCTTATATTTTCCTTCAGTGTTCAAATTGTCAGGGTAGGATTCATTCACTTAAGCTGCTAGGTATATTGCGTTTTTGTATTACTCAAATGTGCAAGCGAACACAATATGCACAGACATTTTTGTCATATAGTATTGGATATATGACAGGATTCAACACGTCCAATACACACGCTGAAAGTTTGAAATAATTTCTGAGAATATACTGTTTTATATCTTATGAAGTAATATGGAAGTTGCCAATTCACGCAATTTTAGAGAGACGCGAAAGCGAAAGCCTATGGGGTCGCTTCTGTAACTGAATAACCAGCACTGAAAACCGTCTTTACATTGGATGGTTTGGTGTTTTGATGATCCCTACCTTATTGACCGCAACTTCTGTATTTATTATCACATTCATTACTGGTCCTCCATTAAATATTGATGGTATTCGTGAACCTGTTTCTGAATATCTACTTTATGGAAACAATATTATTTCTGGTGCCATTATTCCTACTTCTGCAGCTATAGGTTTGCACTTTTACCCGATCTGGGAAGCGGCATCCTTTGATGAATGGTTATACAATGGCGGTCCTTATGAACTAATTGTTCTACACTTCTTACTTGTGTAATTATGCTTGCAAATGAGCTGCTTCACCTTATAGAAATTTCTTTTGTTTAAAACATTGGTTTCATTGGTTGAGTAACCAAGCTCCATTTCTAGTCTGTGTTACAGTCCCTACTTATGGATCTTGTTATGGGTTGATGACCTCGAAAATCAATAGGAATTAAAAGTGCCTTTTGCGGTCTTCTTTTTGTTCCTATTTTGAACTAAAAGTAGGAGTTTGTTAAGAGAGAACCCAACAATCTTTGAATAAGAAAAAGTACTCAATTTTTTTATATTACATGAAAGGAGAAGGTAATTATTTTTCTAGAAGTTTTCTTCTTATCCAGAATTTAGTAACTACCTTTATCTTAATCTAGGCTTATTCTTACATAAGACTTACATATAATACTACTAACAAAACATACACATTTACAAAAAAAAAAAAAGTAGAAATATGAATAATTAATTTTTTTCGTAATTACTAAATTGAAATTAATTATTTTGCAGAATTATAAGTCCTCTGATCTTTCTTATTCCACTGTATGGCTTATAACAGTCTGTCTCTCTATTTGCTTCCCATATTCATAATTGGTAGTAAGGCATATTGTCTCTGCAGAATGACATGGGAATTCTTTTTCTACGTATTGGTGATTCTATCATACAGAAATGCCAGCGAAATTTCATCAGTAACTTAGTTGTAATCACAAAAAATTTGATGATGTTAACTTTGAAATGCCGTACTGGTGTAGGGTGGCCATGAAAATGAATATTTTCTATATTGTCTGCTGATGCCATATTCAAAACACAACTCAGATTTTGACAGCTTAGACACCCTGCTATTGGTAAGGTTAACATGGACTGGAAGCCGATTGTAGGAAAGATCACCAAGAGAAAAATCACAACTGAAATATATGAGATTTTGGATATTTGAGGACAGACCAAGAGAGAAACAATCATTCATTCACAAGATTTGCAATCTTTCTCTCCATTTAGAAAATGATTTCGTTGCATGATCACTTATTTTCATATGATATCAGGTGTAAAAGGTTCCCGTTCAAATCTTAGGACCTCTCTCTTGTTATTATTCCTCTATCTATTACCAGCAATTGGGTCTTCTTGCAAAGCCTGTTATATAAACTTTGGTTTCTTTTCGCTTGAGGGAGTGTACTAGAACATAAATAATAAAGTTGGTTCATTTTCTTTTAACTTAATCTTTGGAGGTATTATGTCATGCAACTCAATTATTTCAAACGTCATCTTTTAAAAAAAATGATTGAAGTCTTTTCTCTTTGACAAGTTTCTGTATGTCTCTTAAAGAGAATTTACTTGTTAATGGATCTATGAAAATTTTCAATTTTGCTGGCACTTTATTTTTGCTCTCCTTTATCTGTTTCCTTTTCTGAGTGCAAGCCTTGGCTAGATTTGTAGGGGCACACCTAGCAATCTCACTTGATTGTAAACCTTTTGTCTTGGTTGCCTATTGTCAGATCACAGATGTGTGGCTATTAGAACCATCTCAGAAACACGGTAGGGGCCTAAATGTAGCAAAAGTTGAAAGCCTGAGCTTAGATCTTTCTGTGGATGATCAAGAGGACATTATCTCGTTGTGCTTTAGTCTTTGTTCTGCGATGCTTATGCATGTAAAAGGACTTGTAGGTATACTCTTAAAACATTTTCTTCATGTTTAGAGTGTCAAACTGAATTACCAGACTAGCCAAGATAAGCAAAGAAGGTTGAAATTTACAAGATTTTTCCTTCATATGTTAATCGCATGAGCAAAAAAAATCATGAAAGGATCTCATGTGGGACCATCTAGAATAGTTTTCTAAATTATTACTTGCAATTTCCGAAATTCCTCACTTGTATAGAATAGAGATTATACAATTATTTCCAGTAATGATTATTGCTAGAATAGATGTCATATGTTGTTATGATTTTATTTCTTCTTTAGTTAAGATTCTAATTCTCTAAACGTTACACCTGATTAAATATTGTACTCTCATTAATTTGTTAGCCATAACAATACGAGTAATTCAACGTTTATTTTTCAGACTCCTTCTGAATAAATTAGATTCTTATTACTTAGCAACCCTCTTATTGTGGTTGTGACGCTCTGTCATTCTGGTTGTTATTGATTCTTGCCCTCTCTTTTTTATTCGGTTAATTGTTCTAGTACTTTTAGTCATGCAATGCAATTCAAAGATAAAGAAGAAAAGACTCCTTTTTGGTTATTGCTTGTCTGATTTATCTGACACCATTGAAGGCAGCATAGCACAGTTTAGGTTTGACAAGTAGGCCAACTTAAGCAACTTGGGGTCACTTTCGTGCATGGTTTTGATAGATCTTAACAGCTCATATTAGCATATTGATTTGCATCTGTTGTGCCTGTTGAAATTACGTTTCCTAGGTATTTCTACTTTTATTCATTTTCAATTTTAGTAAAGTCATATAAGCTCTTATTTACTGATAAAAAATGATAGTCTTTTCTTCTTCTCAGAAAAAAAAAAAATTCGGACCTATTCTTTTCCTCATGCATATTCTGTTATATTTCACAAAAAAACTAGCCATTTGAAATTAACATAAATAATATATAACATCATTTTTTTTTTATTGATCATAAATGATAGGATTGGGGCAAAATCCCACTTACGCATGTGTTCCTTTATTACACCTGTCATGTTATTTATTATTTTGTTCTCAGCTGTAAAACGGTTCCAACTTTTGCTTCTAGGCCTCTTTATTAGCAATACCTACCCAAGCCAGTACCCCAGTTTAGGAAACCTCTAATCTCCATGTATAACGTAATAGGATGGCTTTTACATTTAATGAGAAAAACAAGTGTAAGGTGGCTTTTGAAAGAGTAATATATGTTGGACATGATCGTCTTCTTTTGCAATTTCTGAGTTGCCCTGGGTTCATAATTGCTACATTTATCTGCACCTCTACTGTCTTTTCTCATGCTAGTAGAATATTTATTATGCCACCTAAAGTTATTATATTTGTAAGGAGATCATACATATGCTGCATAATGTTTCTTTGGAACAACAAAATAGAACAACGTTGGTGCATATATATTGTATATAGACATACAACTAGGCGGGGACAAGTTGATTATATGAGATATTAACTCACGTTGGACTTTGAAGCTATAAGCTATACTACCATACAAGATTCATGCTACAGATGCATGGACTGTTCTCTGCTTTCAATTACCTGAAAAACAGTAAAAGTACTGCTGTTCATCACTGTCTGGTAAGAGACCTTGAGGAAGTAGGAGAAACGTACTTCTTTTCCCATTTAGTTGGTTTTCCTCATCTTGGTTCCGCTTTGAACATGACTAGCGATACTTTTTGCCTTAATCACTGACTTTTCTGCTTGAGTTCGATGGTCTTTCTTCTTCACCGGTCGGTTAGGTTCTTGTTTTGAAGGATATTTAGTAGCTGCCTGCTTGAAGTAACCGATGCTAAGACTTTGCGTACTGCTTCCCCATGAAAGCTGATGACTTGGCCCGGAAGAGGCATCCGAAGCCATCGAGTCATCACTCTCGTTGTCATCATCATTTTGGTTGTTGTTGTAACGATTGTCTTTGCGGTAGTCATATGTGTGTTTATCAGTGCTTTGATTGTCTTGATCCGAGTCATAAACTTCATGGCTGGACGAATCAATATACATTGTCCACCCTGACTCACTGCTGCTATCTTCTTCTGCACCTCCAAGGATTTTGGAAGACTCCATTACTGTGGGAAGAGGAAGAGAATAGAATTAAAGAGTACAACACCATGAAATAATAGAGAGACAGAACTGATAAGCTAAAGCTCCTGAATTTCTATTATAAACTGGGATGTGCACACCTCATTACCTGAGAAATAGACTTGTATATCCTTGTCTCTCTGCTTGCTTCCTCTGTATCAACCAAATGCTGGTTTCCAGTAGCATGAGAGAAAGGAACTTCTCTCTCTCCCAAAGATCATAAATGGATCATTACTGGATACACGGAGTAAATTTTACCACATGGCAATCGTAGCACTCTTGTTTCCTTGGAATTGAAGTGCAACAGGACAAGCTTTAGGTGATACTCATAACATACTAGTCTAACCTCTTAAATATGAAAGAAGGAACTGAAGCAGCTCATTTGCTCATTTGGTCTCTTAACCGAAATACCACAACCTTTATTTCTCTGCCCATCTCATAAATATAGAGCAGCCTTTAGGATAGAAATCAGATGAGGCCCACTCAACAAACAGGAAGGAATATGACTCTATGAGACCCATTTTCTTAAATAAGTTAAAACAGTGCCTCTTCATAATTCCTTTAATAACCAATCCCTCCATTCCTCTATCTTGTCATTAAAAAAAAAGCAGCCTTTTCCTGTGAAAAATGAAGAGAACACAACTGGATTTTTGTCATTTTCTACCAGGTTAGATAAGAAGAGGTTGGAAGAAGGTCATTTAATGTTGCATTTTCTGTTTCAGTCTCACCTCTAAAGCAAGCTCATGTCCT
Organism: Carica papaya; assembly: GCF_000150535.2. The sequence goes on from NW_019014639.1 coordinate 51,678, forward strand.
CTTGTTACTAGTAGAAACATCTTGCAAAATAATAACTTCTCTTGATAGAGACTGTTCTTAGTTACGATTAGCTCACAAAAAGAAGCACCAGCAATTCATCTAACTTCTTATGATTCAACCACTTTTGTTGTATTTTTTCCAAATTTACATTACTGGGGTTTGGTTATTTTCTGTACCTTGATTGGTGGAGTAAACTGAATCAGCAAATGTTGAAAGATACCACATTCATCATTAAGTCGGCATCCGAAATTGTTCTCCACTGTTATTTTCCTTCTCTGCTTGCTACCTGGTTAGGCATAGAGACAAGAGAGGTCCCTTGCATCATTCTCTTACTTTCGAGTGCCTGTCCTTTTGGGGATCACTTGTTGATTCGGTTGCTCTATGTGATGGCCTCCATGTGAGTATATTTCTTTGGAAAATTCTCTTTTAATAATTAGACAACATGCTCAGAGTTTTGGGGCGTCTTTCATTGTTTTTCTTGCGTTCTTTTCTTGCTTTAAAATCCTTCCCCACAATTCTGATAAAGTGATTAAAATTTGTTGATATGTGCTTTCATGATCATACTGCTGTTGTTGTAGACTTAAAAAAGCCAGGTACTAAAGTTAAATCTGCAATTTTCATGTATTTTCTTTAAACCAACTTGAAGTTTTGTTTGGCTGAGGCCCGCCCTGAGCGGGTGACCGTTTGTTTCATATTCCATAGGCAATCAAAAACTTTGCCTACCCAGGTAACCGAAGAATTTTTCTACCAAGACTTACCCTATAGATTTACTGCAAACTCAGTGTAAATCTGGATAGTTTGAGAAACATGTGATTTTCAAATGGTGTTCTGTTTCCTCGTGGTCTGGTTTAGATTATCTGCAAGAAATGGCAATAGGAGCAATTAGACATCATTTTCAGGTAAAATAACGACCTCTTGCTTGATCGAAAAATAAGTTTAACATAACGTCGGTGACCATTTTCTTGCATAAATAAGAGGATTAGGCACAAATATGTTGGGTCTGGTCGTTTAATCATGTTTAAATTAGTAGATTACTTGTGCATGAATTATGGGTTATTGTTGAGATAATGCTACCTTTTAGGTTTGAGTAACTTCTTCTTTTTCTCCCATTTTTAAGCTTTTTTATTTTCTCAATCTAAAGTAGTAAAAGCGTAGATAAAAATTGTGCACTCAGTAGCAAACAGATCTCTTAGAGAAGGAAGGCTTAACATTAAAACTACAATCTCTCTGTGTCTGTTCTTATTCTGAAATAAGATGTAAAAATATTTTTAAGAGAAAAAGGAGATAAAGACAGCTTTTTAGAAATTGAAATTTAAGGTCACATGGGTATTGAAGATTGTTGGTTTAAATGGGAACATCTTTTTAGCTGCAAAACAGGGCGACCATATAATCTCAATTATGATTTTATTTTTCTCACAAAGAAGAGAAGAAATTCGTGCAGCCAGAATAAAATGATCTTTTCATTTTTGGTGGGGGCTTTCAATTGCTACTGCAATCATTTTAGAAAAATTATAATATAAACTACAGCATTGATTACTATTTTTAGAAAATATAATAATTTTTTTTTTATAAATAATCGTAACAAAATTTATGCTAAAAAATAAAAAAGCAAAATTGTGCTATAAATACAAGTACCTATCAGTATATATCTATGTGTGTGTGTGTGTGTGTGTGTGTGTGTGTGTGTGAAAATTTAATTTCACGAGCACATTAACTTTGACTGCGTTTAATACCATGTTCCTTTTGTTCTGTACACTTGTTCATGGCAGGTGCTTTTTCCCTCTTTTTCAAGTAACTTTCTGAATACAATACAATATTTTATATTTAACTGATGTGAAATATATATATATATATATTGATTCAGACGTATTCTACAGATAATTTTTATTTCAATATTAATTTGAGGTTAAAAATCAATTTTCAATTATAAGCATAAATAAATTTACTAATTAAATTAACCACTATATATTTATTTATTTCGTTTAGATTCGAAAATTTTATCAACCATAGCATTTGAAAGTCAACGAGAAGGGCGAAATAGTAGACCACTGGGTGAATGGTCAAATTAAATAATCAAACAAACCAAAGGGCAATTTTAATAATTATCAACAAAATCATCCTTGACCTTCAACTCACAAACTCAATCTTCAAAAACAGAGGTAACCCACCCGGCTTTCTGTGCTGCTGCTTGTATGTGATTCACGAGTCCCCCCACCCCGAGGCTCTGTTTCACCAAAATTTCTTTGGATCGGGAATCCTAAGCAAACTTTCAAATGGGTTTCACTCAGTTCGCCAAATCAGTCGATTGGGAACAAGAGTCCTTCCCAGCTTATCAAGATTTCTACGCCCTCCCCTTTTTTGCTCTGTTCTTCCCCTCTATTCGATTTTTGTTCGACAGATTCGTATTTGAGGTATTTCCTCTGTATGTATTTACATATTTTTGCTTATATGGTATCTCTATCTGTTTCCGGTTGGTTTTATCTTTTTATAGTCGTTTTTTGTGATTGTTTTGAGTATGATTGGATTCTCTTTGGTGGGTTTTTGAGATTCTGTATTGCCTGATATGGGATTTAAATTATTTTACTTATTGGGTCGTTTGTTCCGTTATTGGTAGTTAACTTATCCCTACCAATCCAATCTCTGTTATGAAGTTTTACTGCATCATTTTTATGGTTTGTAAATGACGAGGTTGTTATATGAGTCAATATTGAACTTTAGAAATGAGAGAACAAGTATGAACAAGATCTGGAATGAAAATACTGGAAAGAAAACAAGACAATGTTATCATGATATAAATTTTTTTAAAATTAAGTTGTGTTTACCTTATCTTTAGTTCACACTAACATAAAATTCTACTTTTTTTATTGTAAAGTGCCTTCAATCTTTTGTTTTGTTATAAATTAATGCTATCATCTACTTTGGATTTATGGCTAGGACCTAGCTTTCCAGTGGGTACTATACACCTGTTCAATAAAATCAGTTGTATTGAATTCATGCATCTGCCTAAACTTGGAACCTTAGTATTGACTGTGAAAGTCTTCTGACATCATTTTTACTTATTTTCCCACCCTCCTTATACCTCTCCTACTAGTTTCCGCTCCATAAATGTTGGATTTGACTTATTTCACCTTACCCTGGTTCTCAAAGATTGGTTACATTTTTACTTTCTTGAATTGAGATATTCAAGGATGAAATTGCGACTTGAACTTCTATTTTGTCATGCTTTGGCTTCTTTCTATGTTTGTCATTAATGATGCCTAATTTGGTACACGCCCTTATTTTGTATCTGATTCATAAGAGAAAAAGTTAGGACAAATAAGGAAAGAATAAAACAAATTCCTTCAAGTTTTTCATTTTTCTTTAGCTCAATGATATACATATGCCTAACAAGTGTGCGGTTGATCACTTATTCGTAAGGGGCTTGTCTTGTATGAATGGACTCCAAAGACTGCATTGTGATTCTGGATCTTTTCTTTGAGATGGCCTCTTTACTTCTATGATAAGTCAAAAGCTCATGTTGGTGCCAGGGATGGGAGATAAATACTTCATTTGTGAATAAAATTATTTCATATTGAAATTTGATTAACATTTTCAACCATTTGATTCTATGTTTAAACTTGGAATTCCGCTTGTTTACTTTTTGTAACATCCTCCTTGTTTCCCCACTATTTTGATAAACATTCTAACAATTAAAGAAATATAGGCAAAGGCTCATCCTTTTATTTCCACTTTTTTCTATCTTCACTTCTCCAAAGATTTCTATCAAAGAAATCTGAGACTAATTTCCTTTGTAGAAAGTGGGACGACGGTTGATTTTCGGAAAAGGACATAAGAAAATGAATATTGATACAGAAGATAGAAGGAAGAGAATCAAGAAATTCAAGGAGTCGGCTTGGAAGTTTTTGTATTTTCTATCTGCAGAGCTCCTTGCTCTCTCTGTAACTTATGATGAGCCTTGGTTTAAGACCACAAAATACTTTTGGGTAGGGCCAGGAGATCAGATCTGGCCTGACCAAAAAATGAAGTAAGATTTCCTCATTCATTTATGAACTATCTTTAGCTGTTTGATTCATTTTGGTCACTGTTGTCTTAACTCTATCCTTCTATTCATTCCATGTAGAGTAATGTGAGGATATCAGCTTTACAAACTCAATAGAGTGGCTGCCATGTTTCTTTGATAGGTTGAAATTGAAGGGACTGTATATGTATGCTGCTGGGTTCTACACATACTCAATATTTGCTTTGATTTTCTGGGAAACAAGGAGGTCTGACTTTGGAGTATCGATGGGTCATCATGTTGCAACTGTTATTCTCATTGTGCTGTCTTACATATTTAGGTATTCCCTGGTGGAATTTTATTTGTTTATTAGAAATGAAGTTCAATACAACTTTACGGGACTCTACACCTCTTAAACTGCTTACTCAGAAAAATATGAATTCAAGCGCACGCAATACATGCATATATCTTTTTATTTTAGGCTTAAAATTACTAGGTTAAAGTTTTGTGCTATGTTATGTTTGCCTCCTTTATTTCTTGCAGATTTGCTCGTGTTGGTTCCATCGTTTTAGCTCTTCATGATGCTAGTGATGTATTCCTGGAGATAGGGAAGATGTCTAAATATAGTGGAGCTGAAACTATTGCCAGCTTTGCATTTGTTCTTTTTGTCTTGTCCTGGGTCTTGCTGCGTCTCATTTATTACCCTTTCTGGGTTCTTTGGAGTACAAGGTTTGTTTAATTTGATGCCTATTTGATATTACTGTTGCAGAATTTTTTATCTCAAAAATTACTGTTGCAGAATTTTCTGATAGTGTACATCAGAATTTTCAGATAATATATACTGCAGATCACCCGTATTAACCTCTTTCTTTAAGAAAAATAAGGTGCTGATGATGTTAAGATAAGAAGTAACTTGTTCATATTAAAAAAAGAATGAGAAGCAATTGTTTAATATATGATTATAAGTTATACTGCCAGTTCTTAGCTTACTGTGCTGTGTCCCTGTGTTTGTTCAAACCAGAGTACTAAAGGTATTATGTGTATATATGCATAAACTTTGCAGATTCCCTTATTTTTTAATGTGCTTTCAGTATAAGACCTTTGTTTCTCTCATATATGTATAGCCAAGTGTTGATTGTTTAATGGCATATTTCTAATACTAGTTCCCCATGCCATAATTCTAATATTAGTTCCAAAAGTTATGCAAAGACTTGTGAATTATGGAAGTAGATGACTTCACCAGGTTATGCTTAGCTAAAAAACTGTGCTTGCCCTGACTTTTGCATGTGGACGTCCTAAAATTTATTTTCTTTGCCTGTATGCTTTTCATTGATTTACTTTTTAATCGTTCATGGCAGCTATGAAGTTATTCTGACATTGGACAAGGAAAAGCATCCTGTTGATGGACCATTCTACTATTATACGTTCAATACTCTTCTATTCTGCTTGCTTGTTCTTCATATTTATTGGTGGGTATTGATATTTCGGATGCTTGTGAAACAAATCCAAGCAAGGGGGAAACTTAGTGAAGATGTCCGATCTGGTGAGTGAAAATTAGGTTGGCTAAGATGGTTATTTAATACTCTTAGTCGGTTGGAAAATTTGATGAAAATGAAGATAATATTTAGTAATTAGAAAAAACTTGGATACACGAGAATCCACAGGACAACTGAGAATTTTTTCACATATATAATTATAGACTTAGTGTTGAACCTTCTGAAGAGATATCGCATAACCTGATATTATTAGAAGCATTGGGGATAACTTGATAGCTAACGATATCAAACCTCTACGTTTTGTTATTGGATCTTTAGTTGGACTCAAATCTTCTTTTATCATATGCAGATTCTGAAGATGAAGATGATCATGAAGATTGACCAGGAAAGTTTGTAGCTACCACTCAACATAACTGATGTGAAGGTAGCATGGCATTCGTTTAGGCACTCCATAGAATAGAGGAATTTGAATTTTAGTGTGCAAGAGGAAGACCAGCTTTGTGATGAAACTAACTGCATTACTCTTGGCGTAGGAATTTCTTGGATTGACAGAGAGACGTATTCTTTTATTGTTTTGTTGCAGGCAAGAACAGCAATGACTCCAGCCTTTGATTAATCTACAGCTGAAATGGAATAATTGTTGTTAGATCCCTCGAATAGTGGGAGGATTGGATACGTTGAATTGAGATGAGGAAGCATGTTGCTGAAGCAGAAGGTTGACAGGAATTAAAAGGAAGATTTTTCTTTGTTTTTGTTCTTGTCTTTGTTTTTTTTTGGTTGGTTTGTGATAGATTTGGGACAATAGGTTATGGTTTTGGCCACGAGTTACTTAATTGTTTGTAAAAGATTGAAAAACTTGAACCACAGCAAATTGTGGAGTTTTAATTAATTTATTAACATTTTTTCTTGTGCTGATATCATTTCTTCTAACTGCACTTGTCTTAATTCTTTTAACTTCTCTCCTTTCTTCTCTGGTTCAAAACATAAAAGCTTAGAATTTACTTCTAAAATTTAATTTTGATTTAAACTTATGAACTTTCTTATAAATCTGCTTTTTACCATTATGTTATCAAGAAATCATGTCTACCTCAAGTGATTCCTAATGTAGCTGAAATATATGAAACCAAAACCAAAACTAAAAATGGTGACTTTTTTTTAATTAAGGTTTATATTTATGTATATGATCCATTTTATATAAATTCAAATCATAAATAAAAATTTTCTAAATTTTACACCTTTGATAATGGCCTTTTATTAATTTTAATTACTTACATTCTAAATTATTTATTGTATAAACATAAAATTAGATGTTTTAATTAATACATATATATATTTTATTTGAACTTTTTATTCATACAATTCTGTTCAATTATTTTCTAAGAGGAATGTATAACCACCTTAGTTTTATTGGATTTGAATCTTTTCTGTGCTCTGTGTGTATCAAAATTCTATGGAGTTTCACAGTACTGAATTAACAATAAGAGAAAAAAAAAAAAAAAAAAAAAAGTCTAATACTTTAAAAATAATAATAGTTTACTTATTTCAAGAAAGAAGTCTTAAGTGGATCTAAGGGGAACGGGCTGAAATTTCTCAGGCTTTCATCTCCAGAGGAAAGACACGATTCTCGTTTGCTCTTGTCTGCACCACCTAGTTTGCTTGGAGGATCGTCAACTGGTACGTGTTCTTTCCCTTCTCTCTAAAATTTTCTCTTATCCGCAATAAAAACAAATGGGCAGTGGTATGATATTGCCTTCATTTATAATCTTCAACTCAATTCCGGCACTTAGCGGTAAGTTCACTGCGTATTAAAATATTTAATGTCAGTTGGGATTTGATTATGTCATTTTAGGATTTCATGCAGCCTTGATTATGAATTTTGGTTTCTGTTCTGTGATTTACTGTTCGAATTAGGTTTGGTTCTCGCTTTTATACTTTTTTTCAAAAAAAAAATAAAAGTTCTCGTTTTTATACTGAACGATAGTATTCAATGGTTATGAGCGCTCTCTCTCTCTCTCTCTCTCTCTCTTGTTTGAATATTGTATGTTAGTGTATTTCACTTCTCTTTATAATAATTAGGGAATGACTCTGGAGGGTTTTGAGGATCGTCGCCATTGATTTGCTCTGTTACTCAATGACCGAACTTAGATGATGCATCTTGACATTTTTTTGTGAGAAGTAGAGAGAGAAAATGATACACTTTGTGATGAGAAGAGCTGGCTATTAAATATGAGCTTGTGAATGTTCTTTTTACACAAGAATATAGTCCCTTTAATTTCCATTTGTGATGTGGTAATACACCTTTTTTCTTTTAGACATGAGCACATCTCCTAATGGTATGCCTCCTTAGTCCTTCCCACTTTATTCATCGGATCTAATGCAGCTTAGAGCAGACTTTCAATCATTACTAAACACACAAAAACACGCACGCTAGAGCAGACTAACAATCATTACTAGACACACGCACAAACATACACATACACATGTACTTAGTACTTCAAAAATGGTAGTTATACCTGGAAATTTACTCAACCTAGGGGAATTTGTGCGTCGTTATTGTATGGTCAATCTATTCAGCCTGCATAGACAATGTGAGTGGTTTATTAGACTGCAAATCCCCTCTAACTGGTCTATTTTGGTTCAATTCATATTCTGATTCAGTTATTATCATATTCTTTTACTTGATTGAGTAGGTCGTTATAATATTCTTGATATGTAGGACTGGATAATAATATTTATATTTGAACCAATTCTATTGGTCTTGGTCTATCTGAAGATGGACCTCTAATTCATGTGGTTAAGTAGGAATTAAGAATCCACCTATCTTGAATTCATTTATATTGTATTCTATAGAATTAGTATTTTGAATCAAGCATGGTCTTAAGGTACCTCAAATTTTGGATAAATACTGCTCATTGATGGTTTCTGGAAGTTTGTCCAAAACTGTTGTGCGCCTAGGTTAAACAGATAAACAATATACTATTTGGTCTGAAGCAAAAATGGAAGAATTTCTAGCACTTTGATCTTATATATATATGAAAATCATTTTGCACACCAGTTGACAATTTGACCTTGCCCCAATAGGTATTCAATACTGATTAGTGAAATATATTTGCTTTTGTAATTTGGCAGTGACTGAAATTTGATCGAAAGTAAAGATGGAAGATGTGCTAACTGAGATCCCTCCACCTTCTAGGTTTTTTCAGGATGATCTTAACAATTTTGCACCTCCTTCACCACCTGTTCCATCTCCCTTCCTTGTGTTCTCTAATCCTAAGCCTGAAGCACCTCTCCATCCCTCGCTGCTCATTGTAGCCATCTCTTCACCATCTCTGTATGTTTTTCACCATATGTCCTCTAAGTCATTGATTGGAAGTCTTATCATCCCTGAAATGCCATTCACAGGGAACTCAATTAAACCCTCTCTCGGGGACAAATCGTGCCATATCTATACTGTCAACAATGCCAGCAATTCAATTCTTCTTGTCTCTGTTCAGTGTCCTATCTCTGCTGAGAGATCTCACCTTGTTGCATCATTGTTAGTTGGTGGACAAATCATTCCTGAGAGAGTTTTGATATTGGATTCAATCCGGAGTCAGAACTTCAGGGGTAAGCTTGATCCTGATGAGACATATGCTTTCAAGCTGGAGACATCATTGGAAAGGAAAGAGCTGGGTCGTGACAGTGACAGTTCACCATTATTGAAGGGTTTGGACTATTTTCCATCAGGAAGTGTGATTGATGGCCTGGCTGCTGCTTTGTTGAGCAAATGCCAGATAAAGAATATTAAGGGAATGGTGTGTGTTTCATGGCCCGAGTTTGGTGCACCAGTTGTGGAGTTAGTTAAAACTCTGATACAGAAGAATGTTCTCCCTAGCTTGGAGTTGTGTGTACATGCGGAATATCGGAGGTGCAGCAGAACCAAGGATCATTATTTTGATTCTGAATTATATACCTGATGAACTGTAATTTGTCAACTTTCTATAAGTTTTTTTGAAGATATTGTACCCAGAAGGATTTTGTCCCTAATTGTTTTCATGTGGAATTTCATATGAACTCAAAATTATCATTTTAAGTACACGACTTTTTATTATGTTCTTTAGATTGTTTAAATGAATGATTTATAAATTTTTAATTTGTTCCAAATATTTGAAATTAGAATAAGAATTGAATGGAAAATAAACCAAAATTAACTTCTATTGCTGGTTTAATGGTTATATTTTGTAAACACATGTATTGGAAAACTGCTTTTCGATAAAAAGTGAAAATAGACAAGAGTACAAAAAACAGAACAGAAGGACAAAGGAAAATACTAACTATTAATTAATACTTTATGTAATCAAATGTAGAATTTAACGTGAAGAAAGCATCAAGTGAAGTTGATTGAGGAGTAAAATCAGTCTCTCAAATATCAATATAATATACAAAAGAGACATTGTTGGGTCATCCAACCAAGTTATCGATTCTTTTGAAGAAGTGGAAAAGGAAATGCATTGAGAACTGTCAATGAAAAAGAACCAATTTGGAATTGTTTATAGGTGCCTTTTAACTCAAGTGAGTACATATAAAAAAGAAGTTGACGGAGGAAAAAAGGGAAGAGCATACGTACATTAACTAGTTGTTATATATGATGTTGAATGGGTAAAATGGTTTGGTGACTTGCCCATGGTTAGTTGTATCCTCTCTTGACTCACATACACAAAGAAACCTCCAAATCTCCCATGCCTTCCCTATCATTAGTTACATTTATACATAGAAATATACATATATATATATATATATATCAGTCTCACCCATGTCTCCCACTCTCTAAATCCAACTTCGCCAAGCAAAAATGAAAAACATGGGAATTTGCTGGAAATGTGTGTTTGTGTTTGTGATTTTCATGACTGTATTTAGTGCATGTGAGCCTGAATTGACACTGGATTACTATGTAAAAACTTGCCCGGCTGTGCTTGACATTGTGAGAAAAGAGATGGAATGTGCTGTGTTATCTGACCCTCGCAATGCAGCCTTGGTTGTTCGATTGCATTTCCATGACTGTTTTGTTCAGGTCTCTCTCTATGTATATATACACACACACTCATACGTTTTTATAAAGAATACACAAATGTTTTAGGTTTTATATTTATATTTATTGGATTGGATAAACAGGGTTGTGATGGTTCAATTTTGCTTGATGACACGTACACACTGCGAGGAGAAAAGAAAGCTTCTACCAATATTCACTCTTTAAAAGGTTTCAGCATTATAGATCGCATCAAGAACAAGCTTGAATATGAGTGTCCTGGTATTGTCTCTTGTGCAGATATCCTTACAATTGCTGCTAGAGATGCTGTCATTCTGGTAATATTAATCATTTTATTATATATATTATACCAAGAGCGAATTCAGTAGTTTATAGTTTAAATTAAATTATTTAATTGTTGCAATTATCAAGGTTGGCGGACCATATTGGGATGTTCCATTGGGGAGGAAGGATTCTACAACAGCAAGCTATGATCTGGCTAACTCTAATCTTCCTACTTCCGATCAGCCTCTTCTCACCATCATTTCCAAGTTCCTTTATCAAGGCCTTTCTGTAACTGACATGGTTGCTCTTTCCGGTATATTCATCACCCTCATCTTAATCTACATATTTTGTTTCTAAGATTTTTGTCAACTCTGTAAGAAGGGTGTTATATCATCTGAAGTTAAAATGTTTTTAGTTTTAATCTGCATTCTTATAACAAAATGCATGTGTTAATTAATCAGGTGCCCACACAATTGGCATGGCTAGATGTGAGAATTTCCGGGCAAGGATTTACGGAGACTTTGAGTCCACATCCGACAAACTAAATCCGAACTCTCAAACATATGCAAGTAACCTGAGATCTATTTGCCCGACTGCTGGTGGCGGAGACAACAACATAACAGCAATGGATTACGTGACTCCGAATCTTTTTGATAACTCATTTTACCAAATTTTGTTGAGAGGAGAAGGGCTGCTGAACTCAGACCAGGCCATGTACTCGAGCCTCTTGGCAATGGAAACCAAGAGTCTTGTCACTAAATACGCACACGATTCAATAGCTTTCTTTCAGCAATTCTCGGAGTCAATGGTTAAAATGGGAAACATCACTAATCAAGACACAGGACAAGTTAGGAGAAACTGCAGATTCATCAACGCATGAAATCTACTAAATACTAAGTTGATTAAAACAAACGGGAATAATTATTTAATAGATTAAAAACAACAAATTGTCAAATATTTGTTTGTATCAACAACTGAAAATGAAATGCAGGGTTCAAGATTTATGCGCATGTCATGTTCTATTGATAAATATAATTGGTGTTATGTCATGAGCAATAAAAAATCTCGTATTCCATTTGCCCTCCTCCTCCTCCGTGTTATCATATTCTTCCAAATCTTAAAAGTCTTATAATGGAAATTAATAAATTCTTTCTTTTCAATAGTGCACATCTACACACTTTATTTGATATTTTTTTTTTATTTTGAAGTAATTTCATTTAAAGCTATCCAACCATATTCATTATAAAGTTTTTATTCAAGTTTTTAGGGAAATGTAATATATATATATATATATACCATTACATAATTATGATCAATCACTCAAATAAACTAATGTTAATGACTAAAATCATTCATTAATGATCAATATATAAACAAACCGAGATCAAACTAGGTGCCGCTAATTCATTACTAACACGTTACGACAGTCAAAATAATGCATGCTAATTAGGTTTATGGGGATCGTGGAATATTATTATTATTATTTTTATTTTTTTTTTTAATAAAAAAAAAAACATCCAATGAATTGCCTTACCGACTTTGTTTATTTGTAGTTTATAATATAAATCATTTAATTATTTTTTTAATTTTTTTTGGGTCAATTATCTTCAAATTTTCGTGCCCAAATATTCTTATTTCTTTTACCCACATTTATTTAAATGTCTTTAGAGTTGGTGGCATGTGCATTCAAGAAAAGTCTACGTCAATTTTCTTGGCATTTATCGTATGTACTTGTTGACTTTTTTTTTTTTTTTTTTTTGAATTAGTCCATATGAATGTGTCAAGGTTTTCAAACATTAATTTTACTCTCTCTCTCTCTCTCTATATATATATATATATATATATATATATATATACACACGTACCTGTATGTATACATCAAAGAACCAATCAAAATAATTGAAGGAATACAAAAACAATATCAATGTCTCAAAATTGTGTTCTTAGTTTATAGAAATTAAGGTAGTTTTTGAGTAATGTCAAAACAGTATTGAGATTCTTTAGTTTGGTTAATTAATTTTGAATAACTGGTTTTGATATGTATATATATTATAGATCAAATTACATGGATTTAATAGTTTTATTATATGTTAAAGTCAAAGTCAAATTCTCAGTCTCTACATATAATAATTTTCAACGCACCGCAATCGTCCTCGGAAACAAATTAAATTAAATATACATGATGTTAATGTGGTCTTTTTCATACTAATAAAACATAATTTATTTGGAAAGCTAATGTGTTGTGAATGAAATTAATGTTTGTGGGTTTGGGTTTATCAAAATTTCTTTGAAGAAACGGTCTTATTATTTAATGTTTGGATTCATTTATAAGCTCAAAATTTATGGTGAATGAATATTTATAGAGGTGATAAAGAAAATCTTCAAAGATATCCCTCCTAAGAATTTAACTCGAACCTTATCAAAATAATATATAAATATAAATATGTATAAAGAAAAAAAAGAAAGTGGGTGAATCTTACAATGATTGCAATCCCACTATTCTCTCTTATTTACTAAAAAAATAATAATAATAGAAAACGTTGCACTCAATTTGGATTCGTATAATAAAATTTTACATAATTAACAAAAAAGTTAATGATTATTTTTCGCTCAATTCTTTCCTAATTTTTTTTAAAAGAAAAAAAAAAAAAAAAAAAAAAAAAAAAAAAAAAAAAGAGAATCATGTTTGGCCAGGTTCATCATTTTAAACATGAACTACAATTTTTTACTTCAATTATTAATATGTTCATTACATGGAATTGAATTATTGATTTTACATTTTTAACCAATTCAATTGTGTTTTGAATATGAAAAAAGAGGTGGTAACAAATACTTTTAGGGTTACCACAAAGATTTTAGATTGAAGAAGAGACAGCTCTCTTGTGTTGCTTGTAGCTTCAAGAATTTTGCCATTATGGGAATTGAAATAAATTTTGACAAATCTTCCACCGCGTTTGGAATTTGGATTAACCCACCAAAACGTGCCCTCCTATTTTGTTATGCCTTTCCTATTCAATCTCCTCAAATATGCAAAACATTCCCAACCATTCACCTCCTACTTTTTACTTTTGTTACATAATAATATTTCAAGAAATCACATACAACTCCTTCAACCGCCATGGCAAAGTAGAAGTTGAGTGAGAGACTCGTTAAATGCTTACCCAAATAAGAAAATAAAATATTTACATTTATATTTATATTAAAATCTAAATTTTAAAACAAAATTCAATTACCGAATTAAATAGCTCTCCTCCTTCCTCCTTTTTCTGCTGCCAGCCTCCTCTTCTCGATAGTTTTTGCAGATTCTCTAGAATCTTACTTCCTAACGAAGCCCCGGAAAATCACATTTCTATATTTTCATGTTTGCGAATTAACCATGGAGTTTATATTGGCAAATTCAGAGTGACTCCCTAACCACACAAACAAAAACGAACTCGCTTTTGCAAGGTGAGTGTTCTTCCCATTTCTCAAATCGATTTTTTTGCATTGATTTTGATCTATATTCGCTTGCGGGTATCGTTGTTTTTGCCATTTCGCTATCTGGGTCATTACTTTTTCTTTTTTTTTTCCTTCTTCTTCTTCTTCTTCTTAGTGTCCGAGTCCGTTACTTGAACAATTTTGTTAGATCCAAACCGGCCGTTTGATGAAAGATTTTTTCCTCTCGTGGTTGCTGGATTTTGGTTCTTATGAATTTATATTTTTGTTAAGGTATTCTCTTCGTTGTAGTGTTTGTGTAGGTAAGTTTATTTGTGTTGCTAACTGGGATAAAAAAAATTACTTTATGCTTGTTATCCGATGGTTGTAAAAGTTTTCTTGTTGCCATTATTGAGCTTTACATTTCTACGGTTTTTTTTTTTTGTTCATGAGCTTTAGAAAGGTGATGACACGGTTCAGTCAAGAAAAAAGTAATCGTTGGTTGCAGGAGTTAACGATTCTTTTGCACCATTTTCATGTATCGGTTAAAAAAAATATAACTTATCTAACTATCGCGGACTCTAAATCAGTTAATGGTTCGCAGCAATTCAGTCCGACATAATTCATGAATTTCTTGGTTTGGTGCTGACAAAACAGTATGTGAATTTCATATTGTGAGATTCATAATACTTTTTGTACTTGTATGATGAAGTAGATTCACCATCAGTCTAAATTTCCTCAGTAAAACATTGGAGATGCAGGGATCTAATTTCCACATTATTATACATTAGAGGTTGCAGAAGCCATATCTAATTTATTTTTGGTGCTGTTTTTGTCCTGCACTAATGATTACATGTACTATGTATGATATTGGAAGCTGGCTCCAGGTTTTACCCATGCCAAGTGGCTGGCGACTAAAACTGAGTTAGTTGTTTTTGCCAGCTATATAGTCTTAAAGTTTATGCCTCCAGTTTAGGCAAAGAAATAAATGTTACTAAAAGTTTTATATAGCCCTTTTTTAAGGTGTAAGTTTATATTATTCTTAGTTTGGTACATTTTAGCTTGTGTTAATCTTCCTTAGTTTGTTTTACAGTTTAGGCCTTTTACTTGAGTGAAGCATGAATTTTTTGTCTGTACCAGTGACTATTCAAATTTCTCTCAAGATTTATCATTGTTCACTATTAGCTTATTTTTTCTACTTGTCATCAAAGGGAGTTACTGTATTTCAATGGCACAAGATACGAACGGTGCTGACTTGCATCAGAAGAAGCCAGTTCTACTAAAAGATCAGGTTCGTTTGGTCAAGAGAAAGGACTCTGATCGATATGAGGTTGTTCCAATCCAAGATCCTTTATCATTTGAAAAGGGTTTCTTCGTAGTCATCCGTGCATGCCAATTGTTAGCTCAGAAGAATGATGGAATAATACTGATAGGCTTGGCAGGCCCTTCCGGTGCTGGGAAGACCGTATTTTCTGAAAAGATACTCAATTTCATGCCCAGTATAGGTTTAATTTCAATGGACAACTACAATGATTCTAGTCGAATTGTGGATGGCAATTTTGACGGTAATATTTGTTCGACTAATTTTTGTGTCCATTTAAAGATTGATTTTTGTCTGCTGGGGTTTCATCTGTAGCGAGTAGCCCATTTATGGGTGGGATTCATGGTATTTTCAGGTGTAAAAAGAAGCTAATTCTAAGATCTTTTACCTTGAGACCTGAAATTTTTTTTATCACTGTATCACATGATCTACTTAATACGTAGTGCTCTTTAATTTAATTTGCTTCTGAAAGGTTATTGAGAATCACCTACTTGAATGTAAGAAATATTTACAAAGTTGTGTTTTTCAAGGATTTGATTGCTGACAATGGTTTTAAGAAAGGGCACTTGCAATCTCCTGCTTTGGATCCTTGAGGGCCTTTCTTTTGGAACCATTAATTGAGGTGACTATGAGGCGAGTTCTCATTGATGCCTAACTTGGTGTGCCTGAATATTCTGTCATTTTCAAGTAGCGTGTTTCTGATTGCTTAGAGAAGATCTGATATAATATCTTTCTGGAGTAGTTCTGCAAACAAATTCATATAATATCTGAATGTTGTTTCTCCTACTCTTATTTGTGGAAGTTTTTGCTTTAGGATATTGGTGTAAGTTGGAACTTATATGCCAATTTGTGATATTACAAATACCTGTAGTAGGGCTTGGATTTCATAACTTCCATTGGTGCAATACATTACCAATGCACTGCAGGAAGTTATGAATTTAGGTTTTCCCATGAACTCAAGAAGATTATAGCTGGCTATAAACAATTATAGTGTTATTTCTTTTCCTTTACAAGAAGCAAAACGAGGTGAATGGAAAGTTCAAAATAGTAGGACAACTCCTCTCTCCCACTCCTTACTCCCTACTCTTTGTTTGACTATAGTCTATTGGGAGCTCTCCTTTTCTCTATGCATTTTCAAATATAAGTAGCTGTCTTATCTCTTCTATATCTCATCTAATACTTAATAGTATAAACCTCTTCACTGGATTGAAGCTTGAATTTGTTCAGACCATGTATAGAATTTGATTTTAGTATGGCCAAGTGATTTCCGGACAATAAAAGGGTCATAATAGGTACTTTTGCTTTTGGTTGTGCTTTATCTTTCACTTCACCTGGGTTTCCTTTTGATATTTTCAAGGGTGAATGGGATTTAAGAAGTATTAGCCATTATGTATTTGATATTATACATATAGATAAAATCTTTAGTTGCTTTACTCGGTCCAAGTGTTGTATATGTACCCAGCGAATTTGAGTACTGGTGCATGAATCCCAATCGACACTTTCAAACATTTTCTTTAAATTCTTCAGTGTGTTCTTTGTATTGTTGATGGGTGGTTTCACATGAAATGAAGTACAACAGTGTTATGCCTATTGATTCTAAGATATTTGTTGAAACAGACCCACGCTTGACAGACTATGATACGTTACTGAACAACCTGCGTGATATAAAGTCTGGAAAGCAGGCCGAGATTCCTATATACGATTTCAAGTCCAGCTCTCGCATAGGATACAGGTTTGACTATGCTCTTCTTTTGCTCACTAGTAACTCTTGCTTAGGAAGCTATTAAGAATCAAGTTTCTTCATTGTCCTGGGATAGGATGGTGATCTTTGCCCCAGTATGGGCTAAGGCTCATGGTTTTCTGGGGTTGTTTCTTTGTCTATTTTGCAGTAGGATTTGGTTGGCTTCTTGTATTGATGAATCTTCTATACCCCTTTGTATTTTTTCCCTTTTTTGTTGGAGGATACTTATGCTCCCTTTGTGTACTAGCTTTTTCTCTGTCCAATAGTTCATTCTTTTCTAATAAAAAAAGAAAGTTTTATTGGGTGTTTTTGATTCAACAAATACAAGTGTTTCCTTACCACATAGCTTGAATATGAAATCCTTTAATGGCATTATCTGTATCTAGCCAACAGCCCTCTGCAAGAAATGAAGGATTCATATTATAGAGATCCAATAAAGCTGTTAGAATCGGTAATGACTACATAACACAACCTTCCTCCTTTATCTGGGGTTTATGCTACCTATGAGGATAAGACTCTCAATAAGCATAGTTGAAATCATCCAAGTATGTTGAACAGTTTAGAAAAGCTTTATTTAGAATATGAAGTCCTAATTATTAATTTTGATAAAAGGGATGTCCTGATTATTATAAGGTGTTCGGTTGTTGGTTCCTTTTTCTCCAACCTTTTTTATGTGGGTTATCAATTTCAAGTATTACAAATATCTCTTTTCTCTATATTGTAGCTTGAAACTAACTACTAGAGAATTAGCTGATGGTCAATTGCGATGTGTTACTTTTCTAATATCTTGATACAAGCTTGTATTTTTGACAGGACACTTGAAGTTCCAAGTTCTCGAATTGTCATTATTGAGGGCATCTATGCCTTGAGTGAAAAGTTGCGACCTCTTTTGGATCTTCGAGTATCTGTTACAGGAGGAGTCCATTTTGATCTTGTCAAACGGGTTTTACGGGATATACAGCGTGCTGGACAAGAACCAGAAGAGATAATCCATCAAATATCTGAAACAGTTTGTATTTCTTCTCTCTATCTTATCTTCCATCCTCAGACAGCTTTGAGGCATGTTTCTGTGATACTTAATTCTCACAAGTACTCAGCTTACTCTTAATGCAGGTATACCCAATGTATAAAGCCTTCATAGAGCCAGATCTCAAGACAGCACAGATAAAAATAATCAACAAATTTAATCCTTTCACTGGTTTTCAGAGTCCCACTTATATCCTAAAGGTGATTCTTTATATATATTTCCAATTTTACGGTTACCTAATACTAATTGCTTTCCAGCAATTTCAGCATTTTCTGCACTGATGTTTGACTGCTCTTTTTTATTGTAGTCGGCACGAAATGTGTCAGTGGATCAAATCAAGGCTGTTTTCTGTGAAGAACATTCCGAAACAGATGAGCAGACTTATGATATTTATCTTCTTCCTCCTGGTGAAGATCCAGAATCATGCCAATCATATTTGAGGATGCGGAATAAAGAAGGGAAATACAGTCTCATGTTTGAGGTTTGTGCCTTGAGATTAGACTTCTAATATATCACAGATGACTTCTGGGTACGTGACTGTGAGGCATATTTTGTGGTCCATCTGTTGTTTATTTGATCTAGGTATCAGTTGCTCTATAGGAGTGAAGGTTCTACACATATATGCACAACCATGTCTAATATGTCATTTATCTCCATTATTCTTGACATGTCATTTGCCTCCTATCTAAACGTGTTAGGTCTTAGGTCTCAGAATTGCTAGTCACTTGCCTCATGGGGATAAAATTTTGTAACAGTATATGGTTTGATAATTATTGTGGTATATGGCTTAATACTTCATTTTTCTGATTTTACAGGAATGGGTGACAGATAATCCTTTTGTCATATCGCCAAGAATTACTTTTGAAGTCAGTGTGCGCCTTCTTGGGGGGCTAATGGCTTTGGGATACACTATAGCAACCATTCTTAAAAGAAACAGTCATGTTTGCTCAGATGATAGGGTGTGTGTAAAAATTGATTGGCTTGAACAATTGAATCGGCAATATATTCAGGTATTTCTTTATAGCCCTATGACTTAATCTGGTATTTTGCAGGTTCTTAGTTGCGTTTTTAATAACCTTGCAAGGTTGTATGTGCAAAAGACTTGTTCTCATATAGGCTCTCTTCATTGTTTTTTTCATAGGTTGAAGGATGCTCTATTTTTCAATTTCTTGTTCTTTTTGTGGGGAAGTGCCCACTGTCTGCTTACACTTGTGATCACAATGTTCACTGAGAGTAACCTTGTGGAGAATAATATTTAAATTAAGATTGTTCTGGTAAAAGGATGGATATGCTCTTTTTAATTTGTATCTTTCTATTTGGTTATGCTTAGAGAATTATGTAGTATTTGTTGTTTCCTAGTTTATTAAACGAAGAAATAAGGATACTTCCACTTTCAATCAATACTCTTGTGTTTGAAATTGCATTTATATGTTGTTGACTGAAAATATACTCGCCTATGTTAAAAAGGTCCAAGGAAAAGACAGGTCAGTTGTACAACATGTTGCAGAGCAGCTGGCTCTAGAAGGATCATACATTCCACGAACTTATATTGAGCAGATCCAACTAGAGAAGCTCGTAAATGAAGTTATGGTATGAGTGACTTCCGAATGCTTAAGATCCTTTTCCTCCTCATAGTCCTAATCTGATGATCTTGTAGGCCTTGCCAGATGATTTGAAGACAAAGCTCAGTCTGGATGAAGATCTCGTGTCAAGCCCCAAAGAAGCACTTTCTCGAGCTTCTGCTAGGAGAGTTGCTTTGAGAAATAAGAATCTCAGAAGGTTTGTTATCTAATAGATCTTGATGTATTTTTGTGAAGTTTTCTGACTTTGTCACACTGCCTTGTGTGCTATGACTAATGGACTGACATTTGCAGTGGTATGTCACATTCATATTCAACTGAAAGGGATAATAATCTGTCAAAGCCTACTGGATTTGCATTGAAAAATCGGAGATTTGATGAGAGTAATCCGGAGTCTCAAACAAATGTAGCAAACCAGGTACCTCCTAGTTATATTTCTTTGTTGCTTTTATTTAAATTTTCTGATAAAATCGATCAACTCAAAAATTTCATTGATAATCTTTCTCATGTTGTAGGGAGCTATCACTCAACTTTCTGAACAAATTTCCTCACTAAATGATAGGATGGATGAGTTTACGACTCGGATGGAAGAGCTAAATTCAAAATTAAGCTTCAAGAAAAATTCTCCCAGTCAACAGAATATTGCCCTCCAAGCCGAAGCCTGCAATGGCTCTGCTCCCACTTCTTACTTCATCTCTGGTTTAGGCAATGGTTCACTGACTGGATCAATCATGCCTAACTCTTCCTCATCATCCCAGTTGGTTAAGGAATCACCGTTGATGGAGGAGGTGTGTAGCTCATGTCTTCTATCATTTTATTTTTCTAAGTTGTTATGATTTTGTTAGAGAATAAGAGTACTCTTATAGGGTAATTTTTATATTGTCAGTTTTAAAATAGTTAGTTTCCTATTCTCAGTTTTCCTATTCTTGTCAAAGATATGTATCTCTTTAGATAACTTGTACTGTTTTTTTAGCATAATAACAAGCTTAATATCTTAGAACTATTTTAGTTTATTTTTCTGCATTGTATCAATCAGGCATCAAAACTTTTCTAGTGCTTACACCTGTTACTCATCCTTTGTCATCCTTCTAGCCATCTACAATTAAATAGAAGAAAGAAAAAGAAACAAAGATCACTCTGTAATTACTTTCTAATTATCTTCCTTGTGCATGCTCTTCGATTTTCCATTTTGTCTTTCAAAATCTTAGCAATATTATTAAGTAAATAATAAATCGCTTTACCTGGAGCTTGTTTTTGTTGTTGGCACCACTGCTCTTTACTGCACCCATAATGTCTGAACGTCCTAGCCACCAAATTCCAATAGCTACCTCTGTCGGGAAGATTGAAACATCCTGTTGAAAAGTCACAATGCTGTTATCATCATAGCTCTCCACCTTCCCGGCCACAATGTGAGCAGTGAATGCTGACTGCTTATCTTAGCTCCTCTCTGTTAGACAAGTCATAGGCTTGAAGATTGACCCATTCTAATGATTGGAAAATGCCATGTGACATGCTGATATGAATGCCAGCATGGGTAGACTTGAGCAGTTCAATCTTTTTTGACCTGTTTAGCGTTGTTTGACTGGTTTAGACGCTTTCAAACTGTTCTCACACTGATCAGATTGGTTTCTAAGACTTGCAGAAATTGATTTTTCAGTTTTCATGGTTAGTTTGCTTAAATTTGCTCTCTGCCCCAATAGAGTAAAATGTGGCACATTAGGGCTACATGTTTAAACAAACAAAAGTTTGTGATAAGTCGTGAATGCCTATGACTTGTTGCTTATGGAGAATTAAGACTAGATCTTATGGTCCTTTTAGAGTTTGCTGTTTAGGGTAGTGAGAACTAATTCTACAAAAAATTGTGAATTTTCAAGAGCTTCTTGCTCGTGGAAGATGAGTTGCTTGCTTAAAAAATAGTTTGTGATAGTTGTTGAAGCATGAAGTATGTGAAAAGTCGGTTGTTCATTGAAGTCAGGGACAAGGTATTTGTCAAAGATGTTCTGTTATCCAACTGATAGTTGATGACTTCGTTGTTGTTCGATTGAGCTTTTGTTCAATTATGTTTCGAGCTTGTTACAAGTGGTGGTTTGTGGAACATATCAAGTAAGAAGTTGTTTCTTTGTTTAGTTAGCTTTTTCTTTCTTTCAGATTATCTGTAGCATCTCAGGCCTTGAAGTAATCTTAGTGCATGGGACTAGATATTTTATTATACTGTCTGCATCATAATTTAGGCTGCTGCCAAAGTTGTTTATTTCAAGTTATGATTTGCCACGTAGGTGGTGAGTTATTATTCATGTCTTGTTGCTGATTTCTACTTGGGTGATGCTTGGTGTTGCAGTTGTAGTGATTGCAATTCTTTCTATTTTCAGTGATGAAGTCATTGTTTAGCTTTTTTAGTAATCAGCTTTTAAGTCAAATACATAGTTGGGGGGCCCGAACATATTTTCTGTCATTTTTCCTCTATATGCTTTCTTGTTTATTTTCTGATCCTTGGGAATCTGTATAAAATCAGATATCAGGAATTGCGAGAGGACAACGTCAAATCATGCATCAGTTGGACAACCTGAGCAATTTTCTTCGCGAAAGCATGGGACAGAAGTCTCGACAAGAAAGACAGGGCAGGAAAAGCATAATTTCTGATGTTGAACCCATTAAAGTTCCTCTGATGATAACACTGGCCATAGGTGGTATAAGCATAGTCTTATTCAGGGGCTTTTTAACCCGAAGTTGATTCACCTTTCCTAATGTTATTTAGAATTTTGGGGTCCCCCCAGTGCAATGCAACCCTTCTGCTCGGGAGAGACAGTTGAATTGATGAACTGCTGATTGCTTAGGAGGCAAATAAGGGCTTTCAAATTGAGTATTTTGTTTAAGAAGGGTGCTTTGGCAATTTTTTCTTCACTTCTGGGGACCTGCTTAGGCATTTTCCAATACATTATCAACCTTAAATTTAATATGAATAGTATCTGTAGGTGGAAACTACATTTATGTTTTAGAAAATGATGCTAAAAACCAGTACTATATGCTTAAACTGTATCTCTCAGTTATCCCAATTTCTCTCTCCAAAAAAGTTCTAATCTTTTTGAGTTGTGAAATAATCACTCTTTATGATGTTCTTCATTCAAAATTTTGTTGTAACACTAGGGCCATGAATTGGGATTAGGAGAATGCATTTAGGTTTTGATGTAGATTTGAAGATAAAAAAAAAAACCCAAACATCTTAGTAAGTTACACATTTAAGAATTTGTGAGAATTTTTTAAATTACTTTGTTAAATATCAAAAGAAAATATCATAAAGTTATTCAGTGTTTTTGAAGAAATTAAAAAAAAAAAAAAAGAATATAGATTCATTAAAATTTAATTCATTATATTTTTAAATTAAAAATATATTATGATAACAATTAAATTATTTTAATAATGATTCGAAAGTCGATGCTACCCATATCAAGGGCAAAACGGCTTCAATTCTGTCGTTTCACGAACCACAGTATTCCTCATGTATAAAAGGCCGCCCCACCGACGTCCGACACTCTTCGTCTCGAACGGAGAGTTGATGGAAGCCAAGAGGAAGAAGCTAACGTAATACTGCTTTCACTTTTGGGAAAATCTATGGTAAGTTGTACGATCGATTCCCTGCCTCACTTTCTATCTCATGTTTTAACTATTCTTCGTATTCATTCAGCCTGATCTAATTCTCTTGACCCCAGCCTGATTATTCAACCCCTCTCTTGATCAAATCTTTACGGTGTAGTAAAAATTATACATTTTCCCCCAGTCTTGGTTTAACTAGCTTTTTATTTATTTGTTCTTTTTATTACAGTTCAAAGATCATTTATTGATCTTGAGTTCTTATATTTTCAGTAATTTCTCCGGTTGGCTGCTTAGAAAATTATGGGGGGAGGGAGGAAGAGATAATTGAATGTAATACCTCATGGGTGTTTGCGCCTTGGTTTCTTTTCTAAGAAACAAGCTTGAATTTTTATATGGTAGTCATTTAGATCGTGGGCTCTGCTTCTTTAGGCTCTGGGGGATGAAAATGATGCAATTCCTTTTGCGTGTGTGCGTGTGTGTGCGCGTGTGTGTGTGTGTGTGAATTTATCAGTTAACGATACGTGGGTTATAAGACTATGGCCTTTATATAACACACCAAAAAAAAAAAAAATATCCCAACTAGAACCATTGCACACACAAACAAAAATGGATTTTTGAAATTTTTCCTTGTGTTTTTTTCCCCGATTTTTAAGAATAGGTTGGAAATGTGGCACTGCTTTGCTTATTTAGTTCAAATTACAGATGGGTGATGCTTCAGCTCAGGATTTGGTAAGCGATTTGCCTCAAAGCATTATAGAAAACATCCTAGAGCGCCTACCCCTGAGAGATGCAATAAGAACTAGCATTCTTTCTACCAAATGGAGATATAAATGGTCTACGCTTACTCAGCTTGTATTTGATGAAAAGTGTGTCTCTCAGGCAAATGACCCTAGGTCAGTTGAGCTCCAATTGGTGAAATTTGTCACTCAAGCTCTGTTTCTTCACCAGGGACCGATTCACAAGTTCCAGCTTTCTACCTCATACTTGCAATGCCGGCCAGATATAGATCAGTGGTTGCTTTTCCTTTCAAGGAATGATATCAGAGAATTAGTTCTTGAATTAGGGGAAGGAGAATGGTTTAGAGTACCTTCATGTCTTTTTAGTTGTAAAAAACTGATCCGCTTGGATCTTTGTCGTTGTGAATTTGATCCACCTCCTAGTTTCAAAGGGTTCTTGTACTTGAGGAGCCTCAATCTTCACCAGGTGTTGGTTGCTCCTGAGGCAATCGAAAGTCTTATATCCAGTTGCCCTCTGCTTGAGAGTTTAGCTATATCATACTTTGATAGTTTAGTTCTTAATATTCGCGCTTCAAATCTCAAGTATCTGTCACTCGAAGGTGAGTTCAAAGATATTTTTCTTGAAGATACGCCATGCTTAGTTGCGATATCCGTCGCTATGTATATGACTGATGATATTGCTGAGCATTTTGAGCAAAGTTCAAATTGCAATTTTATCAAATTTCTTGGTAGAGTACCTCACCTGCAGAGACTTATTGGCCATATCTACTTCACAAAAGTAACATTCTATTATGTTCATTTCTGGTTTTGTTAAGTTGATTTGTTTTGTTTTTGTTCCAGGGTTTTTGAACTTTAGATTGATCAGCAGTCACATAAAGCAAACCCAGTTACTTATTTTTCTCATACTTGTATTGGTTTTTCTTTTTTGAAGTATTTGAGCATTGGTAATGACCCTGGAGAACTTCCCATTACATATAGTCATCTAAAATTTATAGAACTAAATCAAGTGAGTTTTGAAGACATGAAGGAGGTGTTAGTTGTTGTTCGCTTAGTTACCCACTCTCCTAACTTGAGAGAACTTCAGATTTCTGTAAGTTCTGGTTTTTCTTCGTTTTTTATTATTTATTTGTTACTTCCTGGTAATAAATTATAACTACCGTGTAACTGTCATCTATACATTGTTTTGTTTAGGGTTCCTCAAACACATTGGCAGGTATAGAAGCACCTGATTTGGAATTTTGGAACGATACTTGGCCTTCAAATTGCACACTGGCCAAACTTCAAGTTGTAAAGATGACAGATTTATTTGGTGTGCCCAGTGAGATGGAATTTGCCAAGTTTTTGCTTGAGAACTCCCCAGTGCTTGAGACATTGAGCATCACTCCTTCGGCATATGTTACCAAGGATGGAAGAATAGATATGTTGATTGAGTTTGTGAGGTTTCGGCGTGCTTCTCCCCTTGCAGAGGTTATATTTACTGAAGATTGAGGGATTGTTTGGTCCTTGTAAAGTTCCTCTCTTCTCCTTTCTAAGGTTTTCTCCACCCTTTTTTCTTCAGCGGGCAGGGACTCCATTGCACAGTTTGCCTTCCAGTTCCTTTTTATCATTTCTATGTGAACTAATAGCTTTATTAGTCCATAAAATCTGACCATTGACCATATTCTTTCAATGAAAATATTCATTTGAGGGTCCTGTCCTTTACTGCTCAGTATTCTTATTTGTATTAACTTGTTATACTTTATTTATTTATGATTTGATAACTGTATCCAATCATAAAGAAAGGACACGCTATACAAAAAAGCTTTGAACCTAAATTATACCCAAGAGTAAACAGGAGCTAGATTTTCGCTCTGACATCAAGATGAGAATATAAGAATTATGCAAATCTTGATTTGGTATTTTCCGTTACATTATAGCATTCCTTCAGTCTCCAAAGATCAACCTTCACGAGGGCCATCTTGGCTTCTGAAGCTCTAACCCACTCTATGTGAAGTACTAGTAATACATGATCATAACTTGAATATTAGGGTTTCGAAAGTTCTCTTTGGGACTCTTGGACAATGAAAAATCTGTTGAAAGAGGAAGCAGGATTCATTCTAAGGATAGTATTATTACAAGTCAACCCTGCAGAAACATCTCCAGAACATTTCCTCACTCACCAGAAACAGGACATGTAACGTTCACCTTAAATGTCAGTTTCACAAATCCGAACCTGTACAATCAGGTATTTGATACAATGGTTTAGAGCTTCGATATGATTCTACTATACAAGAAACTCATTTTTAGACATTGCTGTTAACAGATTGATTGCATTTTTCTTCTTTTTAAGTTTATAATTGAGCTCCTAGTTTGCTGATTATCACCTGGGACCAGAGAGCTCCATTGCTTGAACCAGCAACGAAGAGTCATCCGTTAAATCAGAATATCGCTCTGAAGATGAGAACTCATTGGCTCTGGACCTGTTTGCTTCAGCTCTCTGAGAAGCTTCCCATTTCTCTGCAAGCCCATCTCCTTCGAGCATCCGAACCACTTCAGACATTTTTGGTCTGTGACTAGGAAGATATTGTGTGCATAAGAGAGCCACCTGAACCATTTCTTCTAGCTCAATTCTGTCGTAATTAGTTTTTAAGTCCTTGTCAACTAACATCTCAAGCTTCTTTTCTAGGTGAATTTTCTTCACCTGCAATCAAGCATCATAGATTTAATGAACAGGAAGTTCAAAAAATAAAAAATAAAAAGACAGTTTTTTTTTTAACTCAGAGTTCCTTTCAACAAGTAAAACACTTATGAATAGCCGAGCTCACCCAGTCGAGCATGGCTCCTTTCTGGTTTGCTGTCTTTCCAAATTCTAGAGCTCTTAAACCAGATATCAGCTCGAGAAGGAGAATACCAAAGCCAAAAACATCAGTTTTCTCTGAGGATTGGCCTGTTGATAAATATTCTGGGGCTATGTGCCCTACGGTCCCCCTCACAGCCGTTGTCACATGTGAATCGCGATGATCTAACAGTTTTGCTAGCCCAAAATCTCCCACTACAGCCTCACAATAATCGTCGAGCAATATATTTGCAGCCTTAACATCCCTATGGATTATCTTGGGGTCACACTGCTCGTGCAAATACAATAATCCCCTAGCAGCTCCTAAGGCTATTCTTTTTCTGGTACTCCAATCCAAGGCTGGTTTAGCTGCAACAAACAAAAATTGCACACATCATCATTATGATAAAATTAATCTTGAAAGCCTTAATGTCAGAGGACTAGTTACAGTGGCCTTACCTTTCAAACGAGAAGCAACACTTCCGTTAGACATGTAAGGATAAACCAGAAGCCGCTCTGTTGCAGTCATACAGAATCCATAGAGGCGGAGGAGATTTCGATGCACGGCAAGACTGATCATCTCAACTTCAGTCTGAAATTGGATTTCACCTCCAATGGCGTTTCCATCCTTAAGTCTTTTTACAGCTACAACTGTCCCATCTTGGAGATACCCTTTGTAAACATTCCCAAACCCGCCCTTTCCAACCAGGTTCTTGCTGCTGAAATTGTGTGTGGCAACTTGAAGTTCTTTGAAATGAAACCGCTTTAAATTTCCGAGGCAAATTTCTTCATTATGATGTTGTTCTGAAAAATGTAGAAAAGTAAGTTAGATTTATTTCTGTCCAAGTATTTGGTGCCTTCTTTATGTGAGTCAGTGCATGTCGCATTCACCATTAACATCAAAGAATATTTGTTGATTATGTCTTCGTCTCCACCAAAGAAGAAAACCAAAGCCAGGGATTAGCAGGCAGATACAGCCCAAGGTTGAGCCAAGGGCCAAGGCAAGTTTGTGGCTTTTGGGCCGCTCAGAAGATTGAGAATCTAGAAAAGAAAAAGAATGTTTGCATATCAGAATATATTCAACTTGAAGCATTCCCGATTTGAATTCCAAAAGCAGAAGCCGAAAGTTATTCAAAAGCAATAAACGGAATATAAACATATATATATATATATATAAATCTAAAGAGGGTAATGGCTGCAGAAACTTCTAAATCTATAAAATCACTTGAGGATGTTAAAGTAACTTTCTTTTTTAATTGGAACAAAGCAGTTTGAAGGTTTATAGTAATGAACAATACTTGGAAGAAGCAGCGAGTGAAATTACTTTGAGAGTTATTAGTAGAAATGAACATTGGAATTGGTGTGGTTCCATTGCAGTCCTGCTCAGTTCCAGTGGCACAGATCTCAGGGTTCCCTACAATACTGTGTCAAATAAAAGAAAAACGTGTAAATTGCAAGTACATCAGGAAACGAACAAGACAAGCTTCGATGCTGGAATTAGATATGTTTACTTGAACGTTTTAGCACGCAGCCTTGGCACAGGAGCACTTAAATTATTGTAAGACAGATCCCTAAAAACCCACATAACTGGGAGTTAGATACGTAGACTTACATCCTTAAAATAACATGTTTTGGAGAAAAAGTTTGAAGAGAATTACAGAAAAGTAAGTTGGGTCATGTTGGCTAAGGAGGCAGGAATTGCTCCAGTAAGACTGTTATTGTTAAGCCTCCTACCAAAATCAAAAGGAATCACAACCAGTAAAATAATTTAATGAAAATATATACATACAGGCCTGGTTAAAAGCTCGTGAAATGTGAAAGTTAATATATACTCACAGGTATTGGAGGTTTTTCAAATGGGATAGACTACTGGGAAGTTGACCATGTAAGTAATTATTAGAAAGATCAAGTGTTTGAAGCTTAGAAAGCTTCCCAATCTCAGAGGGTATGTGGCCAGATATATTGTTATTCTGCAGCAGCCTGCCAAAACCACCTATGTAAACATTTTATATTTGTATGTAGGAAGCTTAAAACCATTCATCAAAGTGGATTTTGGAACTCACACAAGCTGCAGATTTGTTAAGTTGCCGATACTGGGGGCAATAGTTCCTGATAAACTCTGGCTTGGAGCTCCTCTGGAGCAAAATTAACGTATTAAATTATCAACCATTTTGAATGTTAAAATTAGATGGGTGATGAAAGAAGATACATACAGGCCAACGACTAGATTATCTGGAGAGCAAGTGATCATATTCCAGCTACATGGATCAACGGCAGTGTCATCCCAACCATCAAGAACTCCATGAGGATCAACCAGGAAACTTTTGATGCCCATTAGAGCTATCACTGAAAAAGAAAATTCCATTAATGGTGAAAACAAAAAGGAACTGAATTGAATAGAGTCTTTCAATTAACTTACCTTCATAGTTGACTCCTTTAGAAGACAGCAATCCACATGCACAAGTCCAGAAGCAGAAGAAGGTCAGACAACAACACAAGAAAGAAGAATATACTCTTGTAGTTTCCATTTTGAAATGAAGGTCCAGAAAACAAGACAAACCCATGAGGGAGAAGCAATAAATAAACTTGGTTTTGTTTATATGAGAATGAGAGAGAGAGAGAGAGAGAACCAATCCTCAAGTGGGTAAGTTTGTTTTTGTTATATATAATGAATATATATCAGTAGGTACGATTCTTCGTGCTTTGAAGTTTGAATTACACTCTCACTCCCTCCTTTCTGTCAGACCCAATACCTAAGAAACCCAGACCTATATCAATGGAAGCAAAAGACCAGAGAGAGGAAAGTAAAGGAAAAAGAATATATAAAAGCAAAGGCAGATTAAGAAAATCTAAATGACATAAAAAGAAGATTGATAAAAGAAAATTCCCTTCAATCAAGCATTTGTTTAGAAAGCAGTGATGTCTCAGAATTCTATATTATATAATTTATATTCCTCATTTATACATATACATATAATATAAATGAAGTATATGATTTAGGAGTAGGACAGGCGGATCAAAGATAACCAGGTGGGTGAGTTAGATTTGCTGTCACCTTGTTTGGCCGCTAGGAACTAACCAAAAACATTCTTTCAGGTTCTTTATTTTCTGATTAAAAGTCCCAACCTTCCATTATTCACTTTTTTACTGATAATAATTAACTATAAAATTAAAAGAAAAAGGAAAGATGGGAATCTCGAGGGACAGAATTTGATCATCAGCTTGAGATTGGCGATGGCTCGTCGTGAAATCTCTTTTGTTGGTGTGAATTATTTGCTTCTTTTCTTTTTTATTATAGGAGTGAATTAATTTTTAAAATACACAAGAACATATCTCAGTTGGATATCTTTTTCTTTTTTTATATATATTGATTCAAAATAGTACACACACTCACATCACATTTGTCTACAGAGTCAAATGGACACAAACAAAGCAAGAAACTTTAAAAAGCAAAAGCTGCCCACTCCCTCTCTCTTTACCTTTCTTTCTCTAATCTTATATGGGTTTGTGTGGGATCCCTTGTATCTGAGACTCAGCTTCTGCAGTCCATGCCGTCTGATCATCATGGTGTTAGTAGCCATGATCAGTTTAGTAATGATGATTGAAGGCAATGCATGAGCAGAGCAGCAGTGAGACTGAGTGGCTTTAAGTTAAGCCTGATAATTGCTTGCTTGCTGTGCATAGATGCACGTGCAACTGGTTGGCGGACCCCACACCACTAGTTGACTTGACAACGTTCAAAACAACCCCCATTGACCGATAATCATTATTCACTACTAAACTTCATCAGATGGCTATCATTAATAGTCAGACATGATGAAGTTCATTCTAATACATAGGATTAGCATTTCTTGGACGATGATCTTTGTACCTGGTTTGAGTAATTTCGTTTTATACAGTGCAGGCAAGAATGATTTCGTACTTGGTGTTAATAATTACATTACATTTTCCGTATATATATATATATATATATGTATATACACACACATTACGTCTATATATATATATATATATGTATACACACCCAGTTGTAAAAAGTGTTGATGTCAGATTACACAGTGAGGGGGGGTTTGGGTTCCACCACATTCACATAACCAATCTTATTACTTGAGGATTCTGAGACCTCTCACAACCACTTGTACATGTTTAATTGAGAATAAAATAATTATATATGCCAAATTCCTTTTTTCTTTCTTCAATTACTTCACTACTCTATATATATTACGTTGGATTCATTCTCTTTCTCAGAAACTACGATTAACAGTTCAAGTACCGTAAGGCTCTAAACTTGAGCTTGTATCTACTGTAGTATAGTTTATTAAAGGCGATGAGTGAAACCCTAATGACAAATCAATATTAGTCGGGTGATCATGTCAGATTCTTTGAGGAACAACTAATAAGCAAAATTAGCAGCATCCAGGTTGGTGGTGTTCTTTATTTTCTCAGGAATTGATAAATAAGAAATATGCTGTCACTTCATTTTCTTGATTAACAAAATTCACATGGCAACAAACAAAATCAAATTTTCCAAGCTATGTGATTTCAGTCAAAGAGAAAAGAACAGGTGGGGTATAAAGGACCGTCATCATGAACTTAATCAACAAGATATATATACAAATGAGTAGCAAATAATTGTTGTTTATCAAAAAAAAGCAAATAATTGTTCTTTTTTTATTTTTACCCATTTGAATCTTGATTTGACATTATAAGTACTATATATATATATATATATATATATATATATATTACAAGTCCTTTTTTCGACAAATATATCTTATACCACATCATCATGTCCCTCCCACAACATTAACCAACACAGGTTATAATAAAGCCACCAAAATAGTTGACATCCCTTCGAGCCCCACCTTTCCCAACCTTCCGTCACCCACTTGATTCCCAAACCTATGTGCATGCATGCATGCATGCATACATGATTCGCTCTCATTATCATCCATGCAAATAACTCACTATCATATCATATCATATCCTACATCTATATGTATATGTACAGTCATAATATCATTCAACTATTCCTTCTCCTTTTCTATTTGTCACGAACCCAACAGTAAGTCCTATACTTTTCCACGCTTTTCTAAAGATCACACGACAAAGATGTAAACCCAAAATCAAATCTACTATTTGCTTTTTGCCAAACTCAATTTCATAACATAGTTTACTAATATTTCCATATTAGTCAATTAAATTCACGTAATCTTTTGGACCTCAATGATTATCTTTAGTTTAAAATTCTAAGTTTCCAACAAATAATTTGAACCCTTACACTATAAGTTAAGAGCATCAACAAGATATCTTTTTCATCTAAATAATTTTCTAACCTACCATTAACGTGCTGTCAATCTAAAATAAATCCGAATATATTTCTTTTTCTTTTTCTTTTTTTTCTTGAAAATGGGTAAACTTTAACTAGAAATAAATAACATAAATCTGTATTTATTATATATAAATTGATTTATATAGTTACTTAATTTACAAATATAGACAAGAGAAATTAGTCAGCAAAAATTTAAACTAGTTAATAAATACAAAGGGAAGCAGAGAAGACGACTTCAGGCACGCTTCAGAGATGGTGTTTTTCACAAAAAAAAAGGGGAAGACAAAGGATGTGAAGGGAAAGAGAATAGAAACGGGCCGAAAGAGGAAACTGAAGAAAGCGACGAAGATGAACAGATACGCGTGCCGGGTCACAGGCGGTACAAGTGACAGCTTCTGTAATTCGGCCACGGCAGGAGTCCGTTGAAAAAGGAAAACCTCCAAAATTGAGTTGGTGGCCGACGTTGATAAAGAGTTGTTTTGAAGAGAAAAAGAGCACGAGCAGAAGAGAGGCACCGCCACTTGGGAGTTTAGGGATCTCCAGTCAGGTCCCTCAGTTAAAACCTCTGAAACCTTACTTTCATTGATAAAGGGACTTGGATTTAAATTTATAAACAAGTTAAGGTTTCAGCATCATCTTGATTAGTTGTTTAGGACATAAGTTACAAACTCGAGAATGGAAAATAGGTATTCTTATCAAGAACAGTAAGAATTAAGTGCAGATAACACCAAAAACAAATATTAGTGCTGATAAACATACATTCCACTAATGAAACCAATGAAAGTAACAAGTCCTAAAACATATGTTGTAGATGTAACTTCCTAGATAAAAACTACCCAAAAGTCTAGGATGAATGACAGCTCAGAGGGAAAAATGAAGGAACTTTCAGGAGTCCAATTTCCCTTGCACAAGCCCGGGTCTGTCTACGTCTGCCTTGATTTCCTGGTGTGCACTATGCAATTGAAGTTTGTCTGTAATCATACTGCTTATTGAAAGAAACCGGCATATAAATTTGAAGTTATTTTGTTTCTTAAAGAAAAAATTGAACCATCATCTGAGGAGTTGCTGATAATTTTGGCATTAGAGAGATGAAGTCCTTCTCCAAAAGGCCTAGACTTCCACAAGAGAGACTTGTATTTTTTACTTTTGTGGATGTTGAAGCATTTTGCAAGCATTAAGCCCAAGAGAAGTAGCGTCTGTTTTTAAGTTTTGTGAACATTGGACAAAATATTCGAAATAGATTTTCACAATAGGATAATTTGTCACTCTTGGGTTTAATGTCTGTGACAATAATTTCATAACTAAGGTAACAAATATTGGTTACAAAGCTTTTATAAATGATTTTATAGCGACGGTAAGCGCGTTTTATGTCACCTAATGACAACAAACTTTATCACTAAATATAATTGTGCTTTTCTTGTTTATGTAGAAGAATACATCTGTCACTAAATCTCACGTAGTAATTGTATAAAAAAACTTAAGTCATGTAACCATTATGTAATTGTTAGTGGGGTTAGAAGCACAATCGCAACATACTTTACATATACATATATATTTATTAGTGTGAGAGAGAGAGAGGGGGAGAGTTTTTATATTCCCTCATTGCAAGGCCACAAACAAATGGAGCAGAATAAGTACCCTTTGAAAAGGGGTCCTTGATTTCAAAGCTTAGGATACCTCACACGCAAGCCCTATATGTGTGTGTGTGTGTATATATATATATATATACATACTGTTTCCTGATGTAGGTGATACAAGAGGTAATCCCCCTCCAAAATACCAGAATTGAGAAAAAAAAAAAAACCCTTTCCCCACCTGCTCTCACTCACTTTTTCTTTTCTCTCCCCTACTCACCATCTCTTTAATCATCCGTCTTTTTTTCCCCCATGGAAACCCACTCCCATAGAAACCATTATATATATATAATATATATTAATAAAATGAATATCTATCTTTCTTCTTTTTCGTGGCGAAATCAAATCTTTTATCGTCAATAATTTGATTTAACCCGTTTTAGAAGCATTAGAAAAAGTAAATGAAGACAAAGAAAAAGATAAACTAATTGATATTGAAGCACAAAAGTTAAAGCATAAGACAAAACAACATATGGTGAACAATGATTTGACACTAAAGACGATTGGAATTTAACTTAATCACTTAATTAAGCACAGGAATTTCACACCCTGGAACCCATAAAACTCGCTGCTACATCAATTATCACAATTACACATATATGTATATGTGTATATAGTCTACAGAAAGTGCAATGGGATTTATATGGGAGAGCCATGAAGATAGATATATCGCAATATTAAGAAAAACAATCAAATCATTAGTTATATATGTATGATGCATAATTAATTCATTCACGATAGACCCATAATACAACTACTACACATATAACATCAAAAATTTCAGATACTCATGATCAATCATTCTCCCAACAGAGGGAAAAAAAAAGAAAAAAAAAACCCACTAAAATGTTTCTGCTTGCACGCTGTGATTTCTCACCATCATGCTTTGATAATTGCAGAAAAGATCTCTGTTTGGATTAACTACTGTATCATTAATGTACATATATATATATATATATATTCCCATGCAATTCCAATTTGGAGATTCAAAACGAACCCTGGCTTTTCAATTTCATTTTGGATTACAGAATTTAATTTAATTTCAATTTGTTCAAAAATATATACATATATTAGAGAATGTATGGTGGAATACAGCTTCTTTTCTTAATGAAAGATTCCCTCCATATATACTAGTAAAAACGAGATGATAGCATAATGCACCAAATGTCTGTATCCACTGCCAATGTATTTTGGGTGACCAACTTTTCCTTCCTTTCCAGCAACCCAAATTCAAGTTTTGGAATTTATTCGCAACTCCATCAAATTGACAAACTAACAAAACTTTTTAACCGAATAAACAAAAAGAAAAAAAAAGATCGAAGTAATGAATGAAAACCTATTTAATTATGATTAAAGTAATTAAGATAGACATATATATATATATACATATATTTCACTTTAAAAAAAAAAAAGATCTCTGGTGTGCCCAATTCCAGTCGCAACCTTAATCGTGTAAGTCTCTCAAAAAAGTCTTATAACACAAATCAGAGAGCGATTAATACAATGTAAGAAAGCAGTAAACTGACTGGTAACAGAAGAAGACTAAACCTACCTGTTGAAGAACGGTAGGTAGAAGAGAAACCCCAGAGCCGAATTCGAGGGGAACAGCCGAAACCGAAAATCGTAGCAAGACATTGTAACATGAATAACCGATAAATAGTCAAGAAGCAACAAGAATTAAGACAAATAAACAAGAAACAATAGGAAAACTTACAAATTAAAGTACGAAAACGGATCTCTGGTGTCCCCACCCAATCCCAATCGCAACCTTAATCGTGTAAGTCTCTCAAAAAAGTCTGATAACACAAATAAGAGAGCGATTAATATAATGTGATAAAGGAGTAAACTAATTGGTAAAGGGAGAAGAATAAACCCACCTGTTGAAGAGCGATAGGTAGAAGAGAGCCGAATTGGAGGGGAAGAGCTGAGGACAGATGCTCGTGAGACAGGGAAATAACCTAATTTACGAAGGGGTGAACCTTCGTGGCTACGACGCTACACAGCTCACTGGATGCCGGAATACCGTCTTGCCCTCTTCTCTTTTGCCCTAACTTTCCGTTTATTTTGACGATTCGTTTAGTTGGTTAATTGACCGAATTAACCCTCTTCTCATATTTCTATTTTAAACTTTCTGTTTTCCATTAATTTTTTTCTTTTTTTTTTTTTTTTTTTTTGTATGGTGTGTAATTTGTTAATAATTAATTCCATTAAATTTTCTTAAGTATGTTTAAAAATCTATATAATATTGATATAATTTTCTTAGAATATTAAAAAAAAAAAAAACAACAACATAAAACTGGAGTTAATTTAAGAGGGTTAATTAGGGGATTTGACATAAGGAACAAGGGATGGGCCTCCATCAAACTCATAAGCTCCCTATGAATGGGTGTCTTTCAAAAACCCAATCTTGGTAAGAACCCCAGATTTTTATAAGGCTCTTCTCCTAATATTCCAACCAATTTCTTTTCCTTTTCTTCTTGCTAATTTTGGTACATAAACTTTATAGATGTTACTGTTACTAAATATAGCTTTTCTGTATTATAATTGTGAAATATGTGCTTGTGAAGATTTCCTTTCAATTGTTATGTTTTGGGGGCACCCACTAAGAGGGAGAGGAATAAGAAAGTAAAAGACATAAGAAAAAGAAGTTCGAAAAATCAAACACTACCATAGAAAATCTTAACTAAAAATATTTTAATTAACCACCCTTTCTCGCATTAATTCTTAATACAATTCACTCTTTTC